>CM077102.1:2605929-2646955 GCA_039619505.1 Cimex hemipterus
TCTCTCTCTCTCTCTCTCTCTCTCTCTCTCTCTCTCTCTCTCTCTCTCTCTCTCCCAAAATCCGCTAGTTCCAGGCTATGATGTTTGGATTCAATACTCCTCCTATAACCTCCTCTTCTTCCTCTCTGAGTTAACTACCAATCGATCTCCTTTCGTCTACTATCTGTTAAAAACTTTAGGATTATTCTTGACTATACCCTCTCCCGGAAACATCATACTACATTCTCTGGTGGACTCACTTTTTTCTTTGGCTAATATTTAGCTTCTCAAAGAGATCTCGTGTGTCTACTATGATTCGTAGTTTGCAATTGCGGCCTGATATGCAGACTGTACTTTTTTGGGCTCCTTACTCAATCAAACCATTTCTTCCCATTCCTCTTGTTTTATTTTTTGTTAATAATTTAGTGTTCTATATGCACTCGCAACACTCGTTTCCGCCGTTCAAATCTCCATCCCTTTCCATAAAAATTCACGTCATTTGTGCTTATAACTTTTGGTATTCCCTACCTTCCTCCTCTATCCGTTGTTCCTCAACCCTTTTTATTTTTAAGTTCGACTTTTTGACTACCTTTCTTTTCTCAAAAATTTAGCACTGAGGATGATTATATTTCTCTTAATAATTCCCCTTTTTATTTAATTTAAAACGTGTGATTAATTTTTGTGCTATTTCATTTGTCTTTATTTATATAGTCATTTTGATAGGATCTGCCAGGATTTTGCACTGTTTTTATTCAAGGTGGCCCGAAGGCCCAGAATAAACTTTATTTTTTTCTTTCTTCTATTGTAACATAGAATATAACGTCATTGCAGAAACCAATTTAATACCAAAAATCTCTTTCGTTCATATAAAGAAATTTAAGAAAATGTTGTCTATATTTGAGGTTTTCTGTTCTTTCACGCATCGTAGAAACGTTTGTTTTGTCTATTTTTTACGGTTTTCTCTCTGAAAGAATTCTTACGTTCTTCCGACAGAGATGAAAGATGATTCACTACCAGAAACGTATGCTAAGATTTTCTCATGTATGGTAATCAAGTTCAAAGAGAAATTTTGCCCGAGTTTTCCCATAAGAAGTAGTAAAGTTGTTTAAAGAGCGCATGCCCGTCCCGCCAAGAGGGTGACTTTCTTGGCGCCAATCTTTCCAGCATCTTTTTCTCGCCCCTGCCACTCGAGGGTGGTGAAGTCTGGGGAAGTTTTTGCTAACGTGCTGCCATCCCCCGGCCAAGGAGTTCAGGCAGCTCGGCGCCTCCGTCAGCGGTCGGCGACCCAACTTCTTAAGAAAGACTCGCCCCTTTCTTAAAGATCTCTTAGCAATTTTTGCCCTCTTGCTTCCACCCACCCCTAAGAGAGCGCGGTTGTGCTCTCTCTAAAGAGAAAATCCTTACATCGTTTTTCCAGTATGGCCGACGGATATATTCCCGATACATTAAACCCGAAAGTAGTCCCACTCAATTTGACGCGATGGGAGAAAAATGACTTCCATTGGTGCAGCAGTCTTTGATACAAGTATTAGATCCGACAGGAAAAAAGCCGCATCGGATTTCCCGGTCGGGAGGCTCAAGGCTGGAAGTTGAACGGTGAAAGGCGGAGCCATTTTGTGGCTTGAGAAGACCTCAAAACCACATCTTACACGTGGTGATTCTGGATCGGCTCTCATCCGCTAATGATTCGTTCACACCTCGCCACCTGTCCAACTTCGATTGTGGATAAATCGCGATATTCGCGTGGGCGACGTCTTCGACCGACGTTGTTTACTCCGGGAATCGATATTTCCCTTCATCTACTCAGAAACGCAGACTCCGATCTAATTGACCTTTTTCTTCCCAATCCGACCACTTCTTTGGCGCTATCCTCGGCTCTAAAAGCCGATTCGTGAGATTCCCAGATATTTGTAAAAACTCTGAAAGAAGAAACTCGTAACATAGCAAAAATGCAATTATAGCAAATCTGACAATTTTATAAGGCTTTAAGATATAATTTTAGAACATTGTGGGTCATATTTCATAATGAAATACAAAACTAATACTATTTGTAATGAAGTAATTTAAAAACCACTTTTTTTCATTTCGTTTTGCCGACGTTTCGACTTTTATTCGGGCCACCTTCAGGGACTGTGTAAATTATAAAACATATGTAGATTGGACACATGACGTATGGTGCTATTCTTGTGGTGTCATATAAGTGTTGTATGAAATTGTTGTGAAAAGTGATTTTCTATTCTACGGCTTTTATAAGTTTACTAGTTTTCGTGGTCCGCTTCCTTCCTGCTTCCAGAGATAACACGGAAAATTGTTTTCTAGCATAGGAATAGTACCAGTGTCACCGATGGTTAAACAGACATGCACAGTATTTCAGGAATTTATTCTACTCTTTTCCAATGTCATGAATTGATTTTTATAATGGGGTTTAAATATTGACCACACACCACTTTGAAAAACGACCCAGCTTTCATTTCGGCAAAGCAAAATACTCAACATGGAAAAAACAAACAAATACAAACGCAACTTTCTAAAAATAGTTTATATTAACAGACTAACATACAATACTAATAATAATCAATAATACCATTAGTAATGAAGTAGTAATGTGTAATTTGTACTAGTTGGTTTTATAATAAAAAACTACAGGGTCCCCTGTTCCGCTTTTTAGGGGAAATTAGTTTTTTTTTTTATATCGTATATAGTATGTCTGATGTGTTGTGTGTCTATCTGTTTTGCCTGAGTGCGTGTATTTATTAGCGTGAGTGGCGAGGGGTGATGGTGAAATATATATCATCAAACCCCCAACTCACTCTCAACACGAAACGAATGGCAGAATTACAGAAGATAAACCCTTTGAGCCCTGAAGATGATCTCAGTAAAAGATCGAAACGTTGGCACGATAAAGAAAACGTTTTTCTGACTCCTACATCACACCGGACCGCATCTCACGATATCTGAATAATTATTGATTAACGGTCACTAATCTCTACACAAATATACAGAAAGTTACTCGCAAATCTGAAACACACATTTTAAATATTGAAATTAAAATTTGCGTTCATAACATGAAAAAACTAACAGACAATTTCCACATATATTGAAATACATTGCTTCGACCAGCCACCAACTGGCATAGGTCACTAGAAACATACATTTCGTTTATGTTGCTTTAAAATAATGCTCTTTTTTATTTTTCACGTAATACAGCATCGACCACTTTTTCACTAACCAATAATCTGGATCATAGTATGATCTTGATGAAATTCATTTATTACCGACAAGTTTTAAACCTACATTAACGTCATCATGGCAGCCTATATTAATTACGCATTGTATACATACTTGTATAGTTGATTTATCAATTGATCTTATAAAACCGTCTTAAATTTGTCTACAAATTGGCGTAATTATATTTTTATTGGGCGAAATATACATCGTATAAATGGTAGGTATAGACCCCTTGGGTTTAGTAATGTTACAGACCTTGGTAATGTGGGGTCGGTCTTCAATGAAATTTAAAATCGTGTATTGACAATTTAATGATATCACTTTCGAGACAAATTTAATATTATTTTGTAATTACTATAGAGTTTTATGTTGCCTGTTGAATCGAATGTACAAATGTTTATTCGTAATGCGTAAGGAATGTAGACCCTGATGATGACCTTAAAGTAGGTTGAAAGCTTGGCACTTTTGATTTTCATGATTGATGATTCTTCAAGACAATAAGGTCAACGTTTATATTTCATTTTCATTTTTTACTTTATAAACATTAGCTTTCTTACATCTGAAGAATTTAATTAATTATTTTCATAATTTGATTTACATTTTGTACATTAATTGGGAATATATACCTTCGGTTTTTTTTATAATGAAAGATTTCCTTTAAAAAAATCAGAAACAATATTCATCTCAATTTGCGTTACATTTTTGTTTTAATTACAACGGATAAAGTCATATTTACAAATTTTATGTTTCCTACTCCTGGGCATAAACATATCAACATAATTCCTACAAAATCAACAACTGTTCATCGTAGCTAAAATATTTACTCGTCCAGGTGAATTTAATTTATGTTTAAAATTAAACTGGGGCAGATCCGGCCGATGATAGGTTTCGACGTTAGCTCAAGCACACCGCATAATAGCCGACAATGCCATTAATCCCATTAATCCATAATAACCCTCGTAATCGGCCTTTGTTATTATTCGAAGGAAGCCGATATAATTGAAACTAATCGGATAATATCGGAAAATAATTACATTTATACTTTCATAAATTTGATTGTACAAAAGGAAAGTAATACGAACTTTACCTATTTGTAACTGGTCATATAATGGACATGTCACGTACATATACGTTACTTCGATTGTTATTGATCATTCTGGTTATACTTATACTCACTATTTTTGTAAATTAATCGTGTTTCGGGCTCGGCAAGGCAAGAGCAAACCTCAGACGACCAAAAGGAAATCTCAAAGTTTTTATTTTAAACGAAAAAGTATAATTTGTATACGTGTATAGTTCGTTACCGATCATCCTGGTCTAAGACCACCAATGAAAAAAAATTATCTTCATTATGTAATTTTTTAAACATTTGCCCCGAGGAATATCGAGAACTCTGAGGGAATAGATGTGACCAGACATCTATGTTTGTCGTGATGTATGTATTGTATGTTTTGTTTCTATTCTGTATTTGACAACCTGAGGTACAAACGAGAGACTAGCATTCTACTATATCAGCGATTTGATTCATATAAGGTCATGTATGTACAGACAGATTTGAACCTATCCGAGTCCACCAACAATTCGAGGTTTGGTAATTTTCAATCAATTACCGGCAGACCTCGAGAACCACCCAACTCAGGTGCTGACAGTCTTTTCTGTGCATCCACCGAGGTATGGCTCCGAGTGGTTTCAAAACTAGTTTATTTCAACAAAGGCAAGCTTCAAGATTCATGAGGCCGGAGGATGTAGTTCGTCTCACTAAGAGCAAAAATAGGTTAAAAATTGTTAGTTCAATTCGAATCTATCAAGAAAAATGATTTTCTGGTGTTTATCGGTTCACAATATGTTTTTGTTCCAAAGGGATGAATTTCTGAACCGTGTGGAAACATGCGAATTTTAACAAATTTTAACGAATTTCAATCGTTTCGTCACTCCGGAGGATTTGGTTTGTTTTGGCTGTACCTAAGGCATTACATATCGTTGTTCACCGTTCTAATGATATTCCCTGAAGATGATCTCAATAAAGATCGAAACGTTGGCGCGATAAAGAAAATGTTTTTCTAAAACCTAAGACTCACCAGACCGCATCTCACGATTTCCGAATAATCTTTGATTGTTAGCATATTAAATGAGAGAAATCAACTTGTGAGTCTGACCATCGCTCAGTTATCTCTTGGGGTTATTTTTCCAGGTTTTATGAGTAGGTACACCCAGGAGAGATATTTAAAAGTACGGTTGACTTTGAAGACTTTCAGAATCGTTGTAACGAACCAATAAATGGTTGTAAACACCGAATGTGAGATACGCCGAATAATCTTCAGGATGATAAAATCGAAAAACTTTGGAGTGAGGTCTGGGCAAATCGGTTAACTTTAACAACGTTGGTCATGAATGTTGGCCACAAGAAAAAATCATTGAAACTAGTGTGAATTAACCTTTTATTTTGATTGTGACATGATTTTGATTATTTAAACGTTAAACTGAAATCAACTTATGAGTCTGACCACCGAACAGCCCTCCCTTGGGATTATTTTCCCAGGTTTTATGAGTAGGTGAGGAATTTAAAGGTAAATTGTGATGGTTGACTATGGGAAACGATTCAGAACAGTTATGACGAACCAATAAATGGCTTTAATCACCGAATATGATGACAGATACATCAAGGAATCTTCAGGATGCTAAAATGTAACCACTGTGGAATGAGGTCCGGACAAATCGGATAATTTTTTGAGAAAGTTGAGTGACATAACGTTGATTAGTTGCATATTAAATGTTTAAACCGAACATAATCATGATTTGAAATAGAACGTCATCTGAAAATCAGAATTTTTCCCAATACACACGAAATTAAGATGTAGCATATTCAGACTCACCCACCTTAAATGAAATAAAGGAGCGTTAGTTTAATCCTTGATAGACGCCAAACCAAACAGGGTACAATTTGTATGAAAAGAAAACTGTGAAGCCTGGCCGAGGCTGGCCGCCCTGAAAAGTGGTTCTGGGTGTGGTTTTTCGGTTTTACTTCTTGGAGGAGGAGGTGTAATTATGTTTGCGGTGAGCATGGTCGAGACGGGCGACGTGGATTGGCCGGGAGGGACCAATGGGACTCACACTTGCGGTGAACCGCAAAGAAAATGTCTAAACCGCAAACTCGGCTCCGACCCCACCACCGAACCACGCCACCTGCCCGCACCTCGCCTCGTCTTGTTTACACCCCGTAGATTGATATTTTCCGATGGCAAATGTATTTTCACCCTCTTCATCTTCCCAATTGGAACAATTCCACCATAATTGTACAGCCTGGTCAGTCGTCGTGTTAGATTTTTTAACAGTACATCCTAAGTGGTGCAGATTAATGTAAACCTCATGGTTTTATGTCAATCCGTTCAAAGGTGTAGAGCCACAATTATTTGGTTCTAATTTAAGAAAAACGCATTTCTTTTCATAAAATCAGAATTTTCTCCAGTTTTCCGCCAACTAATGCCAACCAACTAAATGCATGGCCCAATAGTTGATCGAGGTGTCAAATGGGAGAAATTCAAGTTTTATGAAAAGAAATGTGTTTTTCTTAATTAAGCACTTACAATCGTTACCTTGGAGGAAAAAACATGAGGTTTATAGCATTCCACACATGTTAGATGTATCATTGTCAAACTTTTTACGACAGCCGACCACCCCCTGTTATTTAGATTGTGTGCCATGAAAGAAAGTTCAAGGGGCACGATCTCTTAGATATTAAAGGAACCCTGAACTAATTTTATTTTTATTATCTATTTATAGTAAAATTCAAAAATTTGAATAAATATTAAGTCTTAAGACACACTTTTGATCAAATCAATGTTTTTTCCCCAATTCTGTCTTTGTTGCCTTTGGACTCCCTTGTAACCATAATTCAGACCAGTTACGTCCATTTTATCATTTTTGAGTGTTCAGCATGGGTGTCAGAGGAAAATTAGTGTATTGCTCTCTGGTGGTTGTTTGAAATTAGAAAGAAGATGTAAAGCGGAAAAAATAGTCACGGAATGTTGAATGGTTAGATATCCAGTGATGCCAAACTGCTTTAAAAATCGTGCAGCAAAGAAAATGTCTGTACATTTCGTTAAATTTAGTCAGATCTAACTTTCTTTATGAGCCTATCGTGAATTGACGAACAAATAGTCGACCTTTCCTGGAGAGAACTGTGGAAATTTCTGTTGACTGAACTGGACTTAATTTCTCAGATATGATGAGATATAAAAATCGAGCAGATAAACAGCGTGAACCTTTTACCTTTTAAAGATTATAAACGACAAAAGGAACAAAAGTAAATGTTGTTTATCTTTGTGTCATTAAGGTTATAAACAGGGAGAGGGAATCCACAAAGGCATTACAAGCCTGATTGCTCGGACCCAGCATAAATTACAAATATTTGTTTGCATATTAATTACTACAGAATGTTACGCTGTAAGATTTTATTTTTAGAGATACATAATTTCTTTGAAGGGATGGCGAGAAGCCTTTGTTGGATAGAACAAACCAGTACATTACCGACTAACGACACCACGAGGAAATAATACAATGTATTAGATTTTTGTATTTCTATACTTCAACTCGCATTTAATACTTGTGAAAATATACTATTAATTAACCTATTAATTTATATTTTATTTTACGTATTGTTGATATATAATTAATAAAATATCTACTGCCCCAAGTCTTTCATTAAAGAAAGGACGGTACATAGGTGAGAGACAGGAGAGATTAAAAAAAAATTAAGCCAAGTAATGTATCTGCTCAAACGACCCCAGATATGACCTTATCACTAGAGAGATATTTTTAAAAAGTCTGTATTATATTGACATAGAAAAGGTGCTGAACTCAAAATTGAACGCCTTTTACAGAAACTTCTCTTTGTATAAAAAATTATTCAAAGTTAAATTTGTGTATAAATAAGCAAAGATAATTTATAAGACTGAAGCTGTTTAGTAGTAAAGAAATATAATTTTTGTAAATGCCCTCAAATATGTAGATAACACGCAATCATTATGCTCAGTCTGTAATCTGTAAGAAAAGAAGAACTCGGGACATTTTTTTAAATTGCCTAGTACACTAAGCTCAGAAATCCTTTTCAAACAAATGCATTGATACTTGCGTAAATAATTGAAGTTATTATTAAAAGCTGAAGAAGAAAACCAGGCAATTAGTGTGTTTAATTTCTTTCATTGTACTATGAAGCCCTGCAATTGAGAGCTTTCATTGACAACGACTAACATTTTTATACCAATTAATATAATTTTGCGTGAATTAATTATTTATTTTAACTTTAGTGCTTGGTGTTTAGATTATTTGTTTTATTAGGGCCTTCTTCGACTATTCATATCATATGTTATATATGTTTATCTTTATTATTTAAGTCTATTGATTTTTTTAAAAATTTGTTGATCCATGTTATTATTATTAACTACTTTTGTAAATAGAGTATCAATTAATTTTGGAAGATATTTTTAAATATCTATATATCTTTATTTTGCCATTTGACTCCCCGCTATAATAGCTATCGCTGATATACAGTATGATTCTATCTTAGTAAAAAAAAATTCCGAAAAAAAGGTTTAGTTAAAATAACACACACCAATATGCTGAAGTCATTTATTATACAAAAACCTGGGAAAGCGCCGTAGGAGGTCGAATTTTATCGATCGACCAACAGTCTCTATGCTTTTAAAAAAGTTTTAATTACAGAATTGCAAAATCCACATCGAAAAAATATCATTCTTGACCTCTAATTTGGATTCCGAACGTGATATTCAAAAATAGATTAAATTCACCGTGGACATAACAGAAAAATTCTCAAATTTGTTCTGCAATGTTCGTAGATAAGATTTTGGCAAGGTCTGCCAAGAAAGACGTATCAGTAAGCTAAGATGGATACTATCGAAGGAGTACGTAAATATTAAAAAATCCTACCTCACAGTCATTTTACAGTCAAAACAAGAAAACCAGTAAATAATAAAAATTAAAAAAATAAACGGAGGAGTGGCACAATGTAGCATACTAGTTCTGATACTTTACATGTTATATACCAGCGATTTTGAGAAAATAAGTAGAGTAAAAATTGCAAAGTTTTCAGATGACACAGCGGTGATAATAACTACCATCAACCATCGTAACTCCTTCAAAAGGCTTGTAACAAAATAAATAAACGGACAAAATCATGGAGAATCAGCCTCAATCAACATATCTGAACTTATAAATTGAAATAAGCATATATCTCAGAAATATACAATATATATACTGTATACAGTTGGAAATGACCTAAGATGTCAAACAAAAATGGAAAGAGCAAGTAAAAATACAGGCAAAAATAGGTTTACGGTATTGACAACTATACCGGTTGATAGGATGCGGCTTCAATATTACTCTACAAAATAAATTATTACTATTCATACAAATCCTAACGCCTGCGTGAAAATAAGGTATTCAACTATTCGGTAATACCAAATACAGCAATATCAAAATTATACAAACACTCAAAATAAAATCGTACTTAACTTGGTGCATGACGAATAAAGCTATGGAGATCTTAAAACCCTTGAGGTCATGGCGGAAAAGAAAGATTTGCCTCCAAACACAATCCGTCTCATCCAGCACGTCGAGAATGTGTTACCGATCGAATCTTATTGTACCATTCGGTTTATAATAATTTATTTATTGCATATCATTGTAAAATTTATGGTTGGCCTAATAAGACCAATTTTAATAAACAAAAATCAAATAAATCCTTTTAGATAATTATTAGAGGACCTGATTCTTGCTCAATATTGATTTAGTCAAAGATTATTTAGGAAGATTATTGTACAACAATGTGTAGTTTGTGCCCGTAGAAATCCTTAGAATTAAATGGTTGGAAATGGGAATTTCACCGGCTATCGTTCGGTCGTTGTCTTTATTCTAAAATTTTCTCAACCGGTAGTTTTTTTTTAGTCTATGAAGGGTATGGATACAAAGGGAGATTAGGGATGGACCTTGGGTGGCGGGAGGGAGTCGGGCTGGTCAATTAGGTAGTCTGAGAAAGGAGGGCGTTCTATGTAGATGTAGATGGACAAGTAATGGCATCCGGGCCTCGGGGGAGAGCCATCAAAGGGCGACTGATGAGGCTAATAATGCCGGCTCCTCCTGCTTTTAGTACGACTGAATATTACATGTTCCTACCCAAAAAGAAAGAAAGCTAATTTTTCCTTGAGGCGGACATGCATAATAGAAAAGGCAGGGAAAGAGGTTTTTCTCAGCCCGACAAACCTAAAAAGTTCTTTTTTTTTGTTAAGAAAGAAAGGGACATATCTTATTCACGGTGATTATGAACGGCATACAAACATGAGCTGACTTTGAGGTGATTAAAGGCCACTCCGTTTGCCATCTATTATGGATTTAATGCATTTCGATATTGAAAGAACCCGTCTCCCTCAACGTTCCGCTTTTTTCCCCGATTTTAAATTAAATATAAAAGTTACAAAGGGCTAATGCAAAGTTCAAAGAGCTTTTGAAAACAAAACCGTTAATTCCTTTTAGTCGACTTTACGCCCCTTTTTCAACGTATTGGATCGATTAAATTTTTAACATGTCTTCCCACGATTAACGCAAAATTAGAATCGGGTCGATTTGTTTTAGCTGGTTTGTTAGTTTCGCTACAACGGACTGACCGAAGATATTATGGGTATTCACGATTTTCGTGTTAACTCTGTTAGGTCGTATTATAAATTATGACGTAGAATTGTAAGACTCGGCTAGTTAACATTGCTCGATCTAGCAGGCCATGAGCCATGTATTGGGTCGAAAATGTAGCCACATTGTTATCCATTCGAGCGTAGGTAAGCAACATAGCTGTCATCAATTTAACAGTTGTTTTTTGTTTACACGTATTTTTATTCTTAAATACACATTTAACATTTGACCGTCTCACTTATGCTTTGAAACTCGAATTATCCAAATACCGTGTATTCCAGTTGATATCTTGAATCCTTATCCAAACAAGACAACTCCCTTTAGCTAGCTACTAGCAAGGTTACCAAACACTACCAAGTGCCTTATCCAATTAGAAGCCTGGGCCAGGTCAAACGCAGAAAAATGTCACCTACTTTCCGATCACTTTCCCACAGTTTTTACTCCCCATCCCGATACGAATGTCACTTCACACTCAGATCATATCGATGAATTTCTTGACTTCTCCCTCTCGCTCTATGCTCTCCCTCTCTATGACCTAAGCCCATCCAGCCCGCAGATGTCCTATATCAGATTCTCCGCCTATCCGAAATAAAATCCCCAGGCTATGATCTTATTACCTCTAAAATCCTACGAAATCTACCCAAAAAAGTAATAGTGTATTACGTCTATTTACAATGCAATATTTCGCACAACCTATTTCCCCATCCAGTGGAAACTATCTTTAATAGCTCCAATACGAAAACCACACAAATCCCTCAGTGCCTCATCTTCTTATCGACCAATAAGCTTCAATATTTTGTCCAAAATCCTTGAACGTATCCTCCTTAAAAGACTATTTCCTATATTCGACTCTGAAAGCGTAATTCCTAATCGTCTATTTGGTTTCGACCTTCCATTCCTTTATTCAGGAGTGCTTCTGGACGTTACAGAATCATTTGACCGACTGCTTTTGCACCCCGGCCTCCACTATAAATTAAAATGTATCCTCCCTCATTCCTACTATCTTACCGTGAAATCCGTCCTCTCAGATCGATGTTTTATAGTAAGAATCGGTACCGATTTATCACCTATCACACCAATCAAAGCTGTCGTTCCACAAGGATGTATCCTAGGTCCAATCCTCTACACCATCTACACAATCTTGAAAACATCGAGAATAAAACACATTACTCACAATATGCGGACATCATATATTTGTATTGACGTGTCCGGAAGAAAAAAGGTTTTCATGTTTTCTTTCAATTACCTCCTGTATAACAAACTGTTTACGTTTGATGGATCTCTGTTTATACGGATGTCAAAAAAAAAGGCTCAACTCGTCCAAAATTGTGATGGTGACTCTTTGGTGTGTTTCATTTGGACTGATTTACCACAGTTTCCTGAATCACAGCGAACGTATGTTCGTAATCAATGTCGAAATGTTTTGCCCTCAAATTGCAGTGTACCAAAAATTGGTACTATTGAGACTGTCTTTGATCAATCGGAAAAGGCAGATTCTGTTTCACGACAAGGCTCGGCCACATGTCTCAAACATGAAAACACGAAAAATTGTTGGACTGTAGGTTATGAGGTTCTGCCTCATACTCCCCACCGACTACCATTTTCACACACCTGGACAACATTTTACAACATAAAAAACATATTAATCAAAAGTGTCAGAAAATAAGTTTACAGAATTTGTTAATAATAAAGACTCAAATGTTATAGAAAATATGCCATCACGTTGAGGGAATAATTGGGAATGATGGAGGGTATTTTAATTAATAAAAATGTCTAAAATAATTTATTTTTTTGTTTTTATTTTAAAACTTGGATTATTTTTCAAACGACCCAATATAATATTTTTTTATGAAGCAAAAAGCCTATTGTGTAAAGCTAGCTCTTAGGTTTCGGGTTCTCCTCTTTTCTTTTCGATATTGATTTTGTGTGAAGTCCAACGATATTTTGTGATCAAATTAGAATTCGTGGGGAATATGTTGGGTGGTTTTATTTTTAAATCTTCCATGCACTATCTTGGATTCATTTTTACTTGACGTTCAGCCCGATACAGTGTGATCATTGCTTCGGCTGAAACGGCCAAAACATCTTAGGCGATTGCGCTATTTCTTCAGTGATCTGCGATGATAAAAATCAATTTTACGATTTGCAAACTTAATTACACAGTTTCTTGTAACATCCAGTAATTTCTTAGTTAAACAATTCTCATGGTGAATATCGCTTGCAAATATTTGATTTGAAGATAGTGGAACTGGAGAAGGGGTTTTGTCAAGGGGTGGAAATCCGCTCGAGAACGAGAAGCGCTGGGAAGGAAGCTAAGAAGGCCCCTAATTGGTAGCCCCTCTGAAGTCGGCTAATTAACGGAGCAAATGCTGATTAATTAAATTATGTGATGGGCTCGATACAAGAGCGAGTCAGGTGATCCTCTACCTCGACACAATATCTTCTAATTCAATAAAGCCGACAAACAATTCGAAATATCCATTCAGAAATTTCTCACTCCGGCAATAGACCGCTCTGTTTAATTAACCTCCATCGTTTGCCTCCAAAATCTTAAAATCGAAAAGCGACACGAACGGATAATTTAAAAAAACCGGAAATATCACGACTTATAAGTTGGTCTGCACATCTTCTCTGTTTTCTATTGTCAGAACATGTCAAAAACGGGTTTTTGCTTCCCGCCATTTTCAGTCCATTTATAAGTTTAACAAAAGTCGGGGATTAACGCCTCCCATGGCCGCACCAACATTTGAAGTTTATAAAGATCCAGTAAGATCTTCGTCATCTACATTGATATTCTTTCTTTTCTACGAACTCAAAAGAATATTTGACATAAATATTTTATTTATTTTATAAAACCTAACATTTGGTCTTAAACAATTTCGACGGATTGTAGAACGTTGAGGTAATTCCACTGACAATAGTTCTCTGAAAAAACAGGGGAAACGCGTCTACAAGTTTATCCATCATATGTTGTTACACCTTTCAAAAACTAGTGTAGGTTCCTTTTTAATTTCTTTTCTTGTCTTTTCATCACTTAGAAGATGTAGCATCTTTTCTTTATGTTCATCCTTTTGAAGTAGATTCTGTTTCCCCTGTCAACTTTCACGTAGTAGATTTCACGGAGTTCATTTAAAATTTTCTCGCGTTTTCCAATTAAACCAATCACGTTTGTCTTGATTACGGAAGAACAAAGAATGTGGGATTTTATGAAAAAATATCATCTACATACGGACGCACAGCTAAAAGTATCCTGAAGGACATCGCCAACAATGAGAAGAAACTCTTATCGGCCATCAATCAGAGAACGTTTTTGCTGAAATGCAGGCAGACAACACAAGGCCCTGAAGGTGATCTCAATAAAAGATCAAAACCACGATAAAGAAAATGTTTTCTGAAACTACGTCCCACCAGCACGCATCTCTTTAAATATCTGAATAATTACTGACTTGATTATTTTTCCAAAACAAAGACCATTTTTGATTAGGTTAGTTACTTCAGCCCTAATGAAATTTTATTTTCTGGAAATGATGAATGAAGAAGTGAGTGTGGTGGTAAATCCTTTTTAAAAAGATTGAACACCACACTCACTCTATCGTTCATCATTTCTATTAATTTGCTAGTCAAAACAGTAATGGATTATAACACAATTCCATTACCTGCATTTACTTAAAATCTGTTAGTAAACAAGTACTTTAAAATCTTTATTATAAATTGAGACTTTTGTGCTCAAAATTCCCAATGTTTGAAATTAAATGTAACCCCAAAAATTTCTTGCTAAATTAAATATTGAGAACTGTTCAACTCTCTTTCAACGTAAACGCAAAAAACAAACATTTTAAATAATGAATTACATAAATTGTACAGTCAAACAGATGCAAAACGTTTTTACCAATATATTGTACACATTAGGCTTGCGTCATTATTGTCTTCGGTTGAAAACGACGAATTCCATTATGATACACGATCAAAAATTATATTTATCATTAATAAAAACAAAGTATATTAAATTTAAAAAAATTAGAAACTTAAAGTACGGTAATTTAAAAATAAAAATACCCATAAAGATCAAAAAAGTCCAGTTAAATGTTACCCAAGGGTTATAAACTTGGTACTAAATAAAGAAGAAAACAATTTTTTAAACAAAGTCTTAAAATCTGTCCCCAATACAGAATTGGACACAAACACCTACTATTCCATGGTTCATCAGTAGATTGTCGTAAATACAAATATACAATATAAATGTGCTGAAATAATTAAATTCGTAAATCTAAACGTCAAAAAATTAAATATCCTACGTACAATTAGGTTTATTGACAAAAAGTTAAAATAGTAACAATAACGTTATTTTAAAAGCCGATAAAGGAAATAGTACTGTGTAGTGACCGTTGATCCATAATTATTCAGAAATCTTGTGGTCACCAGACCGCATCTCCCTATTTATGAATAAGTATAGTTATCATTGAACATCAAAATTACGATTTCAAAGTTGAGGAATTCCTAAATAATAATGAGTGTAAACAAATACTAAAAGATCCCACCTTAAAACTAAAAACTCGAGTCCAAAAAAGTGATTTTTTAAATCCCAGATAAAACTTTCTGTGAGTAGAAACTATCTTTTTAAAAAGGATTTTTCTTTCTGTTTCTCCTGTCAGCTTTCACGGAGTTCATTCAAAATTCTCTTGCGTTTTCTAATTAAACCTATCACTTTTATGTCTTGATTATTTTTAATAAAAGCAAAGACAATTTTTGATTAGGTTAGTTACTTCAGCCCTAATTAAATATTGCATTCTTGTATATTTGCCGTGTTTAATCATCACTACATCCAATTACAGGAATGTTATTTCTATTGGATTTTTAATCTTGCATCCACTGTGATTTCTCTCATTCCTACTGGCTGTATCTTCGGCTTGCCGCCTCTCATTGCTGATGTGCCGGGTTTTGCAATTCTGTTTAATTTATTGGTCTAAATAGTTCATATTATTTTTTTTTCAAATTGGGTTCGTTGGTATAACAGACCTTTCGTATGGGCATCTATCCTCCTTATTCCTTTCTAGCTGGATTGTTCTTTTGGTTGTGATGCCCAATCCGGGATGGGCATCGTAGGGCAGTCTGCTTTTACATGGACTTTGTTCATGACAACGCTCGATATTGTGACGCCTTACTACGGAAGATTAATTGTTTTAATTTTAACTCGCAAATGTCTAACTAGTAAATACATAAATAATAAATAATAAATTCCCGCAGGAGGAAGTGTTTTGGGACGTACAATGTGACCATAGAAGAGCTTCAACCAATAAAACCGGGCCTATTAATCAAATTCCTTGATGAAATAGGACTCACCGATGTGCTTTAAGCAGAGAACGGGGGATACAATAGCTCTTAAAGGGCGCAGTATACACACCCTGACATATCATTATCATCATCATTATCATCAAATACATAAATATATTAATAAATAATTAGATTTGATACTCTACTGGGCGTGTGATTATTTTTTGGAGGTTTGCCTCCGTAAATATCTTGGGTAAGTTTTCCTCCAGATAATATCTTTCGTAGACGTAGATTTCACAGTTCATCCTGGTGAACCGCATGGGCAAAGTGTTGAGTCTACACATTTGAATTTGTGAAATTTGGAGGGAAAATTTCCGTGCCCTATTAAATATTATTTGTAATCTCAACTAAAAACCTTATGTTTTTTTCAAATCCTGTATATCCGATATAATTTTGTCCGTATACAAATGTTATAGTGTATATACAAGGTGTTTTTTTAACATTAGCCAGAGGGTTTTCCTTATTTTTTAAACAGGTAAAAACAAGTGACCAATGGTAACCGCCATACATTTTTGCGAAGATTCCAAAACCATCTTCAATTTTTTTCGGGGTCATTGTTTTCTTTCAAACCAATTTTTTTTCGGAAACTAGATTTCTTCTGTGTTTAATGAGAACCACCAAACCAACCATCTCTAAAATTGTTCCTAGGGTTTTAAGGACATTTCCCGGAAATGTTTATTAAACACAAGTTTCCATTCTACAGGGGAAAAAGAACCCCATGAGGTCTGCAGTTAAGCATAATAATAAAAAAAATGTAAACACTACCATTTTTCATCATTAACAAGATAATTTGATTTTTTATTGAGAACCTTTCATAAAAAACACATACTTACGTTTAATTAAGCAATTTATTTAATTTTTATTGTGAGAAATCGTTTTCAAAGTTTTCGTTATTATTATGTTTACTTACAGACCTCATGGGGTTATCTTTTTGCCCATGAGGTCTGCAGTTAAACATAATACTAAAAAACTGTAAACTACCATTTTTCATCATTGACATGATAATTTTATTTTTTATTGAGAACCTTTCATAAAAAATATATACTTACGTTTAATTGAACAATTTAATTAATTTTTATTATGAGAAGTCGTGTTCAAAGGTTCGTTATTATTACATTTACTTACAGACCACTCGAGGAAAAAATGAAAACTTGTTTTGTTTAATAATCAATTCCAGGAAATGTAAAAAAATCCTAGAGCCGTCAATTATGGAGGTGTTCCAAAGTTGTGGCACTCATTCTTCTAAGGGAAAATCTAGTTTCAGGAAAAATGAAAAATTTGGGTTTCCCATTTAACATGAACCATTGATGCCGACGTCGTCTATATTTGGCTTTAGAAAAGAATATAATTGGAATCTTAGCAAAAATGTATATTACCATTGTTTACTCGTTTTTATCTGTTTAAAAAATAGCAAAAACCTTCTGATGAATGTTATAAAAAGACACCCTGTAGATGCCATATTTGTATTGTAGGCTAGTTTTGCTTATGAGTTTCCCAGTTTTGTATTTCCTCATCAGAACAGGTTTTTATGCCCAATTAGTTAAATAATACCCTCTGATTTTTTTTTCTTGTAGATGTAGTTGTAGTCCAGCTTGCCGTCTACTGAATTTTAAACATACAAAAGCTATAATTTTGGTAGCACTATTAAATTTAAAAGGGGAAAAAAAGACAACGAGGGCGTCAAAAATTAAACCGCACTTGTTATTTATTTGTCCCGAGTGCCAGAGATCATTTTCCCCAGCCCGAGTGGTAAATCAATTCTCGGAGTTGAAGTCGGGATCGAAAAAAGCTTTAATAAGGGCGAGGGTATGAAGACGATATATCTTCTTGCTGACGCGTCGGGCGTCGGTGCGCAAAAAGTCGTTGGGGCGTCGTCGTGGGACGTCCTGGAACGGAAGAAGGGATGATTTACCCTCAGCCGGGTTGTGTTGTGAGTACAATATGCTCTTGTTTTATAAATCACGGGCCGGAGGGCATTAGGTAGCCTGGGCCTCCTATCAAAACGACGTATTTCCAGACCTTAGGCCCCGTATAAAACACCCTTTAATAATCTTTTAACATTTGTATTTTACGACCACTCCTTTTCATTTTCAACGCGGATACTTTCCGTCAAAAAGAATTTATACTCCCACCGCCGGGTTACATTCAACACCCCCGGGAATCCTACGTGGGCATAAAACACTTATGTTTTCATTTCATTCCAGCATGTTTGAACTGCAAGTAACGCTTTTGGATTAAAACAAAATCTACATTTGCCAACAAAATATATCTTCTGTATAATTTCGTCGCTTCCTATCATACTAGTCTGCGTGTTGGACCAAAGTGGACACAGCAGAACATCTAGGCGCAATAGATGTATGTCATAATTCCAGTACATCAGCATTTTTTACAGAATTTAATATCCATAGTCTGGCTGGATCATTCTGGTCTTCATAGTCTACTTGCTCTTGCCTGTCAAGGTGACTCGAAGACAATCTATGATGTAGCGTATGGCAACCAATGTGGAACTCAATAACGCGACACATATGTTGTTCCTGCAACATGATATACATAACTATTTTAATTTGTGAATTGAAAGCAGCGGACAATATATCAGTAGCAATATTGCCAGTTGGGTCGGATCAACATATTAATTTTTTGATGTGTAAAGGGATGGTTGGATACTACCGTACAATTGCGTATTTCCGTAGTTTTCATTCATAAATTTAAATCAGAAAATTTCTCTGATACCATTTAATGTTGTTCGAAATGCTGGGGGTGATTCTACAGTATATTCGTAAACCATCTGGTTGTAAACAGATCAATGTTTTTTCTAGACTCAAAAGGTTGTTCAGACATGAAAAAACGTAGCATAATGCAATATCACCGCGCAACCCAGCATCGCATACTCGACATGACTGTAGATCATGCATGGCATCGAGATTTACGCAACACTGTTCCGTTTTACGTACCAGGAATGGCCTAATTATTATATTATTTGTGGAATAACCAATGATGACGAGACGAGAGGTGGGGACGAGAACAACGACATGGAAGAATCAAGAAGGTTATTTTAAAAAAAGATAAGGCGAGTAAGTCGATGTGTCAATGTAAAAATAAAAAATAGTTACATTTAATTAAGGTTTTTAGTTGAGATTAGAAAAAGCCCATGGCACGATCGGGATTCGAACCCACGATCTTCGGCCAGCTGAGGTTGAGATAGGAAGTTGATGTCCGAGTAAATCGAAGTCACGATAGCTCAGATGGTAGAGCAGCGGTGTATCTGGCCGAAGATCGTGGGTTCGAATCTCGAACGTGCCATTGGCTTTTTTTCATCTCAACTAAAACCCTTATTAATTGTAATGTATTAATTGGTCAAGCTGACCACTAAATTATTGAATTAATAAAAAATAATTTAAAAAATAGTCACAGTGTTTACTTTAAAGCCCACATACATGTATATACATAATTATGTGCAGTCTGGAGGATTCAATTATGGGTATTATATTACAATGGCCTACACACCCATGGCCTAAACATGTTTATACAAAAGAAAATGTACAATGGCTAAAAATTACTTTTTTTAATTTAAAATATCAAGTGGTTTGTTTAAGAAGAATGTCACCGACAGACATTGAGTTTTTGTTTAATCTAAAGTTGGGAAAACAGAACACTAGAAATAAGTGTAGAAGGCTATTTATGATTTAGAAAGAATAGTCACTAGTAAATCCTTATGAAGTTTCCATTAACTTTTTAAAGAATATGTTCAGGTGAGAAAACAGATCCACTCCATGTTTGAATGTAAACCAACGTTACTCAGTTCTCTCCAGAAAACAAATTGGCGACATGCCTTTAATGTGCTTTAACGTGCTGAAAAAACCGTGTTAAGGCTGGTTATGGCTGGGCAGGCGACCATGGCTTAGACTGGTACGACATCCCTAAAGGGTTCGGTGCTTGGTCGGTTCTCGTTTGCTACATAAACATCTTGGACTAAGGCTGGTTATAGAGCAAAAAAAGATAATTATTTCACTTACCGTCATTCCAAAGTACACATGCTAGGCAATTGAAGACAAAATTAAATAAAGTGATAGTGAAGAAAACGAGCAAGTTGAAGCAAAGTTCAAATAGTTCCAACCTATGTCTCTAGTTAATTAATTTGTAATATGCAGTCGATGAAGTGGATACGTAAGATCGCTTATATCGAAAAACTGACAATCATCAATTTGATTGTATTGGGCCGCTCACAATCGTCCGGGCTTCGCCCAACTGCAACCCAGGATTTTAAATTAGTGGCGTTTCGTTTCGCTACTTCTTTGCAGACTCCCACCAATCTAACATAGAAGCTCTATTTTTTAGCAATTTATTTTCGGTTTTTGTTTGTATTCAGTCGGGCTTGTTTAATCTGGTCTTTATCACTTTTTTCTCTAAAACAGCCAGGTCATAGTCGATTCTCATTTATGTTTTTCACTCTTCTGCATTATTCTCCTCAGCATTTTTTATCTTTTTATCTTTATAGGCCTGAGACACCTTCCTTTGCACCCTTCACACATTTTTGCAGTAATATACATTCATACAAAAAAAATCTTCACGACAGACTACCATCTGAATTCCGATGGTAACCGATCATCATTCACACCAAAACCTACAGCCTAAACAACCATGCATACCCTTATAAATCACTCGCAGACAAATACAGTTACTCGCCAATCGTTCATACTAATGTCCGCATACATACAAAACTATTTACTATTACAAATTTATGGGAGGCCATGGGTGTACAATATTCCGACATTAGCCACTCCTCTTACGTACTACACCAATATATAAAACCTAGGTGACAAGTCATCGAGGTATTTGAATCGTCGAGAGGACTGTTTTCAGTCATTCATTGAAGTCATTCAATCAACTTTCTCGCTAATAATACGTATGCTAATGAAATATGAAACATGACAGGTGGATTAAATTACGTTATATGCTTTCACCACTCTCAGAAATAAAAATAATTTTCTCTGTACCTACTGGAATGCATTAAGACTTTTCTTGAAGGTAGGCCAAGCCTTTTTCTATGGAATTTTAAAGCATGCCAATACACTAGTGGGCCACGGGCTATTTATTGCTAGTTATTGTTATTATCTGTTTTTGTTTTTCCACTTTTATTTAAAATGATCAATTTTTAGACCTTTCTTTTCTAACATATAAGGCGCAATGGGAGATAGCCTCCACCTTAAGGGACCACTGATAAGGACGACCGGTCGCTTTTCAGTTTTGTGTTGGCCAGCCGGAAATGCACTACGATCTATTTAGCAAGAGGGATTATTTTTTATATTTTACTACCGACACCCCGGCCTTTGGAGGCTGGACTGCGGTGCGTGGCATCCCTTCTTATTTCCATTGTCACCCTTATTGGAGCATGCAGGAAAGGAAATTTTTCATTGTGTTTGTGCTTGCGGTGGATGAAAAGTGGCTGAAAAGTAGACATTATTTTTTGTCCATTTATGTTGAAAAGGAACCCCTTTGCCAATAATTCTTACATTTATTTTTTCTGAGCTTGCAAGCGCTGCCTTTTTTCTTTTCCTTTTTTTAAATTTTTCTTGTATTTGTATTTCTTGTATCAACAAATATATTTGTGTTATTATACATGATTTGTATCTGCACGCATTATTTACCTCTATAATTTAAAAATGATCGGAGAATACGAGGAGATTCCGTCAACCGCTGGAGGAGAAGAGCGACAGAAGTGAGCGTGGAAGCGTTCACTCCGCCTCTCAAATTAAGATACGTAATGCATATAACAAAATGTGAGACTAATTAAATCTCCGAATTTTAAAAAGGGCTCAATTAGGGGCTCGTCAAACTTTCATGTGTTTGTAAAACTCCAGATATGAATAGCATAAATTGTAAGTAATGTTTGGATTTAACTTTTTAAATCCAAGTCTATATGCAATTAAATGAATATTTAATAAACAGTAGAAGGAAAACAAACAGAGCTTCAACGTTAAATAATACGATAGATTTTGTAGGAGAAAACACCGGCGGGCCCTTTGTTGGGCTGAGGCCAGTTGTGTAGGGTCATTAATAATTGCCCGTCCCTGTGTTATACCAGGGTTCTCTGGCTTCCAGTTTACATTATTCACAAACACTCTGCCCTTACTCAAATCTAAGACCAACACGAAAACAGGCTCCCTTACATCTCCCGTATAAAACAGTAACAAACTTTCCTCCCGGTAATTTCCTTTCTCTTTTGAGCGGAGGAGAGGCCGGATACAGATTTTTGAATGCACTCTTATCCCGAACTAGTTTTTTAATGAGGTGAGCTCTCCCAAATGGAGACGCGGAAAATGAACTCGGAATAATTTACTACAATAGTAATTTTTTGTGAGATTTCCTTATTGGGTCTCCGAGTTATGAACCAGGCTCATTTGGGGGCTTCGTCATAGCCCGAGCATCGTATCAACGTTGTAAGCGAGCTGAGGTACTTGTGAGACACCATCGTAGGTTATATAATAAAACAAATTTTGTAACTACAAAATTAAATCTAAAAATAAATTCATGTGATACAAAAGGGATAGGGATAAGAGAGGCGGCCACAAGGCCTACTATACCACGACCTGAATAAATCTGTTGTGAACCTCTGTTAATTATGAATGACTGGCCAGTTTTGGGCTATCAACCACCGCCCACAGCTTTGCCAGCGATTCCTTCGTGTAGGATCATACTTTCGGTTTTTCTTGTCCTATTTTCAAGAATCTGCAACTACATAGACCTTCTCCTCCTCTTCCTAGCCATATCTGCACCGTGTTTCTTCTGTCTGTACTCCTCTCCGGTGCACGGGCTTTTTATGTGGTAGTGCTAGTTAAGGAGTCCAATCGGATGCCTGATTCGGTTGCGGATGGTCTTTCTATGATCTTCTTCGCATGCCTCATACCCGGGGTATTGTTCCACCAGATTTTGGGCTCACTAAGGTTGCATTTAAGAGGTATCCTCTTTTGTAGCGGGCTACTAGGCCGCAGTAGAGTTCTGGGTTCATAGAGCTCTTTTTGGCTCAACCTTTTCATTGCCTCAAAGCCCTAATGTCTTCCACTGAAACAATGTTGAATTATTGTTCATCTCCTTGGGCTCCATTTCAATCCGCTCGCATCAATCGCAGAGAAGCGGTCCATAAGAGATTTTTACGTCTTATACATTACAGAACAATCGCATAATACAGAATGCACCATACTTATTGTTAACGTCGGATCTGAAAAAGTCGACTACAGAAGGAAATTTTTGATTGCACATTCCTTAAATGACGGCCCATTTCATATCAACTAGATTACACATTTGAAAAATGGCAAAAAGGACGGAAAATTAAAAAGGTACGGTTGAGATGGGAACTTGATGCCCGAGTGGATCGAGGTCGGTAGCTCAAGTGGTAGAGAAGCGGTGTATCTAGCTGAAGATCGTGGGTTCGAATCCCGCTCGTACCATTGATTTTTTTATCTCAACTAAAAACCTAAATTAATTAATTATTATCAATTTTGATACTTATGGGTGGATGATTGAATTCAGATGTGTGATAAACAGTTTTAAATATTTTGAATTTAAAGTAAGTACAGAATTTTCTATCGAAACACAAGGAGAATTTTAGATCCACCTCCGTTAAGTGTATGTTTTCAGTTTTTCTCTTCGTTTAGACCTTTATTATAGAATATAGATTCTTTTCGAGAGAATAGTGGTGAATACGAATCGATATTCTCAAAGAAGAGGAAAACTTTTCAGGCATAGCATAAATTTATTCATGCCCGCCTTCTGTTTGAAAACATGAAACAATTCAAAAAAGCGAATAAAAGTAAGATGTACATCGGCGCTTTTGTATTAGGCCATTCGCCCCACCTGTCATCCCTGCGCGCCCTCGTTTCGTGGATTCAAACCCCGGCCCTGCCTTGTTATAAATACAATATCAGCCTCGTATTTACAGAGTGTCGCTGACAACTACTGGCTGAAACTCGTGTGTCGTACATGTAATTAATGTTCTGCCCGCCCACTTCCTCCAAAGCATATTTAATTAAAAGCGACCTCCCTCATAGATTGAGTTTCAATACTCCTAGCTGCTTCACCCTGTCCGAACAATTCATACGTTTTACTACATTTCCCTACTGTCCTCATTTAGCCGGCTGATATCATGATTTGATCAATTTTGGGTCATTGTACATACTTACTCAGTATACTATCAAACGCTGTATATTTTTTTTTTCTTTACATACATTATCACTCTCTGTGCGAAGGTAATAATAATTTGTAACCATTAACCTCCATTACTTTCCGCACAACCTAATAATTGTGATCTTGCCGATTAGTGGGATTGATGTTAGTCTGTCATGTCTAAAATTTATTTTTGCTTTGGTAGTATGACGACATTGTCGACAAAGTCGATTTTTACAACTTTGTAACTAAGAAAGTCGCTGGTAACAAAATAAATAAAACCCTAACATTGATCTCTTAGTAAATAAGTTATCAGAATTATATTATTTTTCGATAGCTTCTTGGTGAGACGCAAAATCAGACGATATCAACTGTTTTTTGTTTTTTTCTCCAAAATATTTAAACAGCCATCATATTTACTTATTACTATTTACCTAACAACTATTATAATGTAGAGTTCAATTTAAGGTCTTTACAGAGTGAAAGAAGGACAAAAGTGTTGGAATCACAAAGCTTTCGGCACACATTATGGCTTATGGATTAATCGTCTGCAGGTCGATCTACAAACATCATTTCTTCAACTATTATAATATTAATATATACATTAAATCCATTATATTTATGGTCTATTGGCCAAATTACTTCTATCAATAAATTAATCTTTTGTTACAAGGTTTTGGTCGAAATGAAAGCGTTAGTGTCCATGGTTGAGATGGGGAGTGACCTAAGTTAAGATAGCTTAAGTGGCAGAGCATCGACCTATTTAGACGAAGGTATTCGAATCCCGCTGGTGACACTACCTTTTTCATTATTCAGATATCGTGAGATGCGGTCTGGCGTCCAATTATCCATTTACGGTCACTAATCTCTACACATTTCTAACTTTTTCATTTCGACCAAAACTTTACATAAAATGATTAATTAATTGAAAGAATTAATATATACAATTTAAACAAAATGATTTACAGTCTTAAATTCATTTCCCTAAAGAAATCATACAATTCACGGTACACAGCTCTATATCCATGTACCCGAAGTGTGGTTGAAGTGCCGGTTCTTTTGTACGTATGAGTCTGTCGCTTAGATTCCTGCGTTCTTTTGCGTACTTATTGCAGTGAATGATGATGTTTCGAGATTCGCAGTTCCCAAGCGGAGAACACACCTACCCGATGCAAATCCAAAGTCCAATTTTCCATAAGAATGTATTAACCCCGTCACATCTGCACGATGCCAAGTAACGCTACCCACTCTTCGCTATACTAGCCCCACTGTCGGGTAGCATCGTGTACAGTCGAACACAAAAGAGCCGGACACCCATATTTTTATTCAAACTACATTTTATTATTGTCGTTATATTAAATACAACATACTTGTTGGGAGGAGAGGTCTTTCCAATTGAAGGGACAAATCTCCTTACCCGTTACGATAGATGCCGGTCTATCGCCGATCCAATCGGGTTCCGCTTCTGCAATCGGTTGGGAGGATAAGGAAGATCTAGGCGGTATCGGAGAAAATATATGATGGATTCAAATGAAAATTAATAAATAAGTGTTAATGAGAGTAATATAGAAAATGACAAATAATTTATTAATCTTTTGCACATTATCTGACGCAGTGTGTTATTATCGTTAGACGTGAGAGTACAAATTAAATTAAATAAAAAATAACATGCAATATCTTCTGCTGAATAAAATATTAAAATAAAATTAAAATTGATACAGTCAAACAAAATAATGAGTAAATTATAACAATTAAACTATGACTTGTAAGTCAACATATCGCAGTCGATTGATTAGCAAAGTTGACCACAAAATACCGGATCCGGATAATCTTATGTTAGATTTGAGTTTAGTAAATTCTATTGAATATGAACAGAAATTAACAAAATAAAGGTTAACTCTTAAATTTTTGAAATGAAACTGAACGAAATGATCTAGAATAAGGTGAATGATTGTGAAATGAATAATTAATTGTTCCTTAAATGTGCACTTGAGATTAGAGAAAAATGATTAATTAAGGAAGCTTGCATGCAAATGGTAACGAAAAAAAAATACAGATTTTGAAATACGATGTCGATGTTCACGTTGATAGATCGATGGACGAAGGAGATTCGAAGTCCCTGCGGTGGGATTCCAGATGTCCTGTGAGCGAAGATCGAACGAAGTTCCTGCTTCGGTTGGTTGCGCAGCAAAATTTTCTGGCAGTGATTCCACTGTTTTGGCTGGTTCGAGAACATGCGATTCTAATAACTCGGGACGATGACTTCCACGAGTAGCGACAAAGTTGTTCCCTTTTTCCGACGACAAACGAACGAAACGATTATGAAAAAGGGTGAAGACGAAGAAAACAAAAATGGAGTCGAAGTGGTCTAGGCCTGAGAACCGGATGGATTCCACCGACGAGCGGAGTGTTATTGTTGTTCGAAGGCGGATTATTTCGGTCAACAACTGATCTGCGTTATCTATTTCTCTCTACGCCCAACGATAAATTTAAATTTATTAACAAAACTAATTTTACACTTCTAAAAAAGGTTTCAAAACAGACGGAAAAGGAAAAGAGGAATAAAAGGAAATTATAAGAGAAACATTTTCTCGAAGGTCTATTTCTATCAAATATTGGGCAAAAATGCACGATCCCAAACAATACTTATTTTAATATACACTAAATTAAACGAGATCAAAAATTCATAAGTTTTTATAAAGTTATTTAATTATGCTGGAAACAAAATTTACCCAAACACTGAAATAACTTTATTTAAAAGAATTCAGTTTAACAAACCATTCATTACACGATTGGGCCCATAAAAGTTAACCATCAATTTATTACAAGGTTTTGATCAAAATGCGTTGCGATTGTGATAATGATTATTGTGGCACCCTGTGTGACTTCGTGACGTGCGCTTGACGTCGCACAGATGCACAACCTACCAAAACAAGGCGACGGGTAGCATCGAGTAGCCCTCGCATAGTGCTTGTTTCCCGCTTCATAGTTTGGCGACGGTTGTTTTCAGGAAATTGCCTGTAGGGGTGGCATCTATGCTAAGCCGATTTATTACAAGATTGTGTTTGCACCTAATTTGAAGAAATCTATAATCATGTAATCCGTGATATGCAATTTTTTGTCGTTGCGAAGTTGTTGCAACAAACGACAAAGAGACTAAGGCAATCTACACATATATGACAAACTTTGGGAAATGGTTTCTGATCGCGTACTTCATAGCTTTCATTATAGACACTGATTCTATTGCGTAAACAGTTAGAGAGAGTTACTGTGGGAGTGAAATATTTTTGCTGTTGCTCTGAACACTCTGAACATCAGGTATGTCAAGGTGCCTGTTTGGCAACTGGCATCTCGAATAAAGATCACATAAGTATTTTTGGGTGACCTGGATTTTATTCGAATGTTTGAGAGATGTATGTAGATATATAATACTGTGGAACACGTGGGAGGAAAATAAAGTTAATAGGCACAACGATTCGACTGATGGTTCGTATTTAGCCAAATGGATGAAAGGGTAAGTTAAAGGTGGTTCTTCTTTTTACTCAGTACCTTACAAGACAAGAGAGGAATGCTTTGGTATAGTTGTATCTTTCTGGCTATAAGTAATTCTTGTAGTTCAGAATAGAGAAATATTTGTTAATTAAAAATATATTTAAATTTGTGAGGAATAAACGGTTTACTTTAACCACAGAGGGCACCAAACATAGTATGGGCATGTTTTCTTTTGTATCGAAGTTTCGAATAAATAATGGAAGAAGTAAATGTAATTTAAATTTAACAGAATTTTTAAAAAACCTTCCGGGAAAGAGTTTGCCTGGTTTCGAAAGGATCCCATTGGCAGTTTTTCATTATAAGGCCTCGAGAGTTGCGTCAATATTCTCATTTCCTCCCCCTGGGGCTTCACGACTGCTGTTCGGCGTCGGCTGTTTTTAAATCACTCCTTGGCCTCGCTCTTAAACCGTGGCTCGTCAACGGCTGAGATTTGTTGTCGACGTTTATCCTTTTCCCTTCTCACCACCCTCTCATTTCCAGCTTCCAACCCCCGCCATAAACCTCTTTAATCCTTACACCTTTTTTCCCTCGACTGCTGACAAAGACGGAAGACCATTTTCCATTAAATCACGTCTCGTCGTTTATTTGACGCAAAAGGCGATATGTGAGTCTCAAGGCGTTGAAAGTTTTCAAGCCCGTGCTTTTGTGTGGACTGCAAGTAGCTTGTGTCGGTTTTGCAGCCCCTGTCATAAACGATTGAAATGAATAAAAGTGAAACACGTAAAGTATAACCTAGTTTCGCTTTTCTAATGGCAATATATTACTTCCTTCGCCGGGAAAAAAATTTAATAAAGCCTAGACTAGAGACGGATCGAACCGAGACGAGAAGCGCAAGAAGCAAGAGACATTTCACGGCCTGAAAGATTTTCACCCTGAGGGCACTGGGTTCGAGGCTAATATTGTCTAGTTTTTTGCTGCTTTTGTTCCTTTGGCTCAGAGACAATATGTTTCCATTTCTAATGAAATTTTTGAGCTCTTAGCCCATTGAAATCCAAAACTGTATTGTACACATCCAGATAATTTAATTGCACTACGGATTTATAATTTAACGGCTTGATCATATTTCCATTCTATACAGCCTGTCTAACATCTTTGTTCTTTCATTATTCCTTTTTGCGTTTCAATATGAGATATTTTAGGTCTTCCGTTTCTAAACATGGTAGTGATTAGACCTAATTCTATTTATTGTAGTGCGCTCTATTTTAGAAATTGGAAAGTTATGGAAACATGGTCTCCTGCTCATCGTCGGGTTTACATTTCGGTAAAATTTATCAGTGGTGCAGGAGTCGAGTTACTTTTGTGTGTGTGTGTGTGTGTGTGTGTGTGTGTGTGTGTGTGTAGTCGTTTACTTCCTTTTTCAAACTGCCTTTGAACTCCTCAACTGGAATGGGGGATTCTATAGTTTGCCCTTTTTTCAAAGCTTGTCTTGCTATGCTGCCCACAAGGACTGCTCCCAGCCTCCGTATCCAACCTCCAATCGATTGGCTGAGTTCCATAATTTTGGACAACCTGGTATGGTATGGTGGGAAAGGGTACTAGAAAGCAGGGTTTGTAGCCTCCTGGCTTAGTGTACCTTCCTAGTTCCTTAGTTGTCAATAGACTCAATCCTTCTTCTTAGAGGTATCAGGTCATTGACTGTTATTAGGTTCCCCGAGTCTTTTCCGTGCGTTAGGTTAAACCTTCATTGAGCTGTTGCTTCGCATTCGAAGATGATATGAGTGGCTGTTTCCTCCTCCTCCTCGTTACATAATCTGCAAATGGGATCATCGTTTTATATACCCATGTTGTGTAGATGAATTCTCAAATACCAGTGACCGGTTAGTTGTCCCACCACCCCTCTGTGTTTTACCCTCTCCAATTGCAGCAGTGTTTTTGTCAATCTTGGTGAGGGTTGATTCATCATAAGTTTACTATGTCTAGCACTGCTAGCGTTTATCCACTTCTCTCTTCTTTTGTTTGGATCCATTCTGCGATGGAGGATTCTATGTTTGTTTTTGTTATCCCAAGGATAAGTTCGGCTCCTCTGGCAGGTCTGTCTGCTTCTTGATTACCCAAAATTCCCCTGTGCCGTGGCACCCAGGATACCATCAGATGATTGTGTTTTCCCAGGTTATAGAGATTTTGGATGCATTCACTGACTAGTTTTGATGTAATTCTTTTGCATGTCAATACTTTAATAGCTGCTTGGCTTTCTGATCTTAAGAGAATTTTTTTGTCAGTGTAACCTTTCAAGCAGGAGCAACCTGACTGTAAGATTAACCTTTTAATATTCGCTATACAACTTCTTGAATCCGTCAGGATAACCACTTTCTCTTCCCTCAAATTTCCTCCTAATATGGCTTCCAATATCGTTCGTATCCTCGAATGCGGATTAGGTCCGCCGAGAAGATAGTCATTATTCAGTTTGTATTTTCCATTCTCATTTGTCTGGACATCGCACCAGGCGCATCCTATACCTTCGCCACTCTTAGAACCATCGGTGATTATCACATATGCGATGTTAGTTGGCTCCAGGTTCGAAATTCGAAAAATGAAGGCGAGTGATCAGACCGTGAGAGTCGTATATAGAGGTAGGGATGGTATTTTTAAAAAATATCTATATTTTGTATCGAAAAGAAACAGTTTCTAAATAACAATACACGGAAGCAAAAGTATCGTTATTTAGGCCAATTAATTTTATTTTGCACTACTATTACCAGAAGCCTAACTTTAAGGAAGAAAGGAAATTAAAAATCTATGTGAATAAAGAAATTTTAATTAATTTAAAATGTACATATAATAATACAAATAAAAAAATAATTCGAATTAATAATTACATTTAATTTACATAGTGTATTTTTGTAGTTTGTACTAAATTGTTGTAAATAAATAATCAACTAGATTAAAGTAAGATAAACAAACAATTACACCCATAATTCGACATTTAATTACTACAGGTACAAGAGTTTTCCCACAAACTTTCCTCTGGGTCTGTTTCTGATTTTTGAGACAGTCTGACCAGATTTGGAGAAACGACGTTGGTATTTCCTTTCCAGCCAGCGATGTATGGGAAAAGTACCCTCCAGTTCCCTCCAACATACTAATGGGTCTCGGAACTCTTAGTTACAGATAATGTCTAGTTCCTTGTATTAATAGGTATATTAAAAAAAATATCAAACCTAAAATTTCAATATCGTAAATGTGGTAATTTTAAAATATAGATCCGAAATATCGAGTTCTTTAAACAAAAAGATCGATATTTTCAATATATCGAGTATCGATTCCCATCGCTAGGTAGAGGTGGTCTCCGCGTGGATAGTAAGAAAACTAAATATAGAAACAGAGTTTATGCGTCCTATGTGTGGTTCCAGCAGTGTGAGATAGACGGTGAACACAGCGGAGCCAGAAGTATGAAGGATCGAAGTGCTTTACGGTTCATCTTTTTAAAATCAGTCTGCCAAACATTACTTTAATTATTGTGTGTCTCCGTTTGTATTGGTTTATTCTAAATAAAATTGTAAATTTATTTCTAAAAAAATAGCTTGCATTTTTATTTCTTTTTTCCTTCATAGTTAAACCCCAAAATTTTATTAATTTTAAGAATTATCTGCTGGAGAAGCAAGAAGCATGGTAAAGAGAAAGAAGGTAATAAGGTTACTTACAGCACCTTGGGTGGAAACGTGACTTCGTGGAACAAGAAAGGTTAGCAAGAAGCGCTGCATCGATCGGCCGAGGTTCAACGCTAAAACCGTGTCTGTGCTTCCTTTTCTCTTTCTCTTTTCTCCGTTCTTTTTTTAAATTTCTTTTCCTTTTATTTAAGGATTTCTGTGTTGACTCACAACAATACCGTGACGCCCGATATAACGTAATTTGTAAATAGGATTGCACCTCTCAACGACCATCACTTGTCTCTCCATTCAATCGCCCCCCATTCACCACTGAGCTACGTACGTTTCAGCCGCAGAAGGAAGGCTGTAACAAATATTCTTAACTTCAAATTATTCTTTTTGTAAATTTATTCATGTTATAACGTCCGTCGATTCCTGGTCTACGATCAACGGGTCAAAAAGGGAAAAAGCCATACTGACAAGATTACACATTCGTCACACAAAAGTAAGGTATAGAACACTGGGGCACTACTTAACTTTTCAAAGTTCAACGTGTATAGTCCTTGCAATCCAAAATCCTTGGAACCATATTCAATGATCTGATCTACAACTTCAACATCACCCTTTACAATGACCGCAAAATCCATTCCGTGGGGAAAATAATCCCCAAAACTTATCCAGAACTTATATCTCATACCAATAGAGTTGCTCAACCCTTATCCAAAGGAACGTCCTTCATAATCCCACCAGACGACTGAAGAGGAAATGGGATCGCGACTGTAAACCTAGCCCTCGCGTATTGATTGTTGAACAGCAATGTTGTTAACTTTCCACACAACACATGATCTACAAAACGTATATTAATTTAACCCACTATCTACTCTAAGAACTGTAGGTTTGCATGTTACGACATCAACGTAGCACATATAAAAGCAGAGAGTCAGTAAGCAGATCGAGAGCTCAAATGGCTGTAGTTTAAAAAAATGAACGAGAAAGACCAGAAAAAAAAAACATAAAGGATCGACGATGATCCCAGCCGTTTGTCGGCCCATAAACTTCCTACTTTCTGTAACAACAATGCCAAAGCGGAAAAGCAAAACAGTTGCTTTTTGTTATAACAAGCAAAATCATATGAACTCCACGGTGCCAGTTTTGAAAAAGCTAAAAATTATAAGTGCTCGGAATCTTTTTGTCATACCTGACGCCTTGGGAAAATAAAGATTGTTGTTGTCCGAGTAGGCTCTGCCTTTCCCGAGTGTCGGTAAAAACTCCGGATTCAAAGGCTTGAGCCTGGAAGGGTGACGAGCCTCAATTCCCAAGATCTGTTGTGCTTTGTTGCAGTTGTACAGGTTTCTCTGAACCAAATTCATTTCCAACATTCATAAATCATAATGTGTAGAGATTAGTGACCGTAAACGGATAATTATTCAAATATCGTGAGATGCGGTCTGGTGTGGGCACTCTCAACACGACATGGCACAATTACACAGAAGACAAACACTTTGAGCCCTGAAGATGATCTCAATAAAAGATCGAAACGTTGGCACGATAAAGAAAATGTTTTTCTGATACCTACATCACACCAGACCGCATCTCACGATATTTGAATAATAATAAATCATAATAGAACACTGTGTTAGCATCGATCCTTAGATCAAAACTGATTTCATTAAAAAACGACAGACCACGACAGATCACAATTTTGTAAGAACGACCATCGAGTTACACGCCGTTCGAACTACGTTGCGGTCACCAACAAAACTTTTTGATCTGCATATTGATATCGAGTAATACAGCCAAACAAACACATACATTTTTCCGAATGTGAAAGCTTGTTATATCAGGTAACTTGCAGGATTACGTAGTCACTCAACAGCAGACATGAGAAAGCCAAATCATCTTTTGCTTCATACATGATCACGACAGATGTTTTGCAAACTAGAATTAGAAAGTCGAAATTTACCTGAACCTTTATTTCATAAGGAGGAACTGACCAGAAGATAATTCAAGGTGAAGCATGTCCTGCAGGTTTTGCCAAGAATAAAACTTTCTGAATTGCTTCGATATGTTATTAAATATTAATTTGACTTTAAACATTTTGTTCGTATAAAAATAAACTGTTGTAAAATAAGTAAACTGTAATTATTAAATCATTATACTCATATTGTGAAAAAATATTGAAGAATAAAAAAACACTTGAGTTACCGTTTTCGTGGTAAAATAATAGACTGTTCCTACGATGCAGTATGTCGCATAGAATTCTCTCATTATTCATCCACCTGAAGTCATTTTTAAGGTTAACAAGTTAACTCCATTAGGTTTCGTGGTCCGATTCCCAAATAACCTCTTTTTCAATTAATTAATCTTTAAGTAAGGAATTGGTTGAGATAAAAATCGGCCAATCGGACCACGAAACCTAATCGGTTTAATAAGCAAAATGAAATACTGAAGCTCTCCGTGGGCATTTTATTTGTCGCCGATAATCGATTAGATTACACGAAATTTGAAAAATGGCAAAAAGGAGGGAAAATTAGAAAGGTGGGTCGAGATGGGGAGTTGGTGTCCGAGTAGATCGAATTCCCGAAGGCTCAAGTAGTAGCGGTGTATTAAGCCGAAGGTCATGGGTTCGAATCCCGCTCGTGAAACTGACATTTATATCTCAACCAAGTCCTTACATAAAGATTAATTAAGTGAAAAAAATGTATACTTAATTTTGTGGTCACATTTATACACTGCAACGCTTGACGTTCTAACTGTGTTTAATTTGAAAAAAAAAAAAAAAATGGAATTGCCTTCAATGGCATATACATCATCCTGGCAAGTTTGCCCTCTTGTCTGGCCTACTATATAAAACGAGATTTGGGTCACAAAACTTCTTAATTGACAACAGATGTTCCAAGTTGTTTCCTTCCACTTCTAAGACCCTGCGTTTAGCTGGTTATCGGCTATTTTAAGTTCTTTGAGCATTCAAGGGAAGAGAATGGCTGTAGTCGAACCGAGGGAGGTAATATCAGATATCGCGGTAGGCGGGGGTGTTTACAGATTGGGGTGCCCCGGGGCCACCTCTTGGGAGCAAAGAAGGGCCCTTGTTTATAACTGGAGTTAAATTACTTTTGAGAGGCCCCTTCCCAAGGGTCACATCGTCCCATTTTATTACTACCTGATGCTAACCCCCGGGTCCTCAATTATTCAAAGGGCCGATTAAACTCTCACAATTTAAGTGACAGCTCCTTTAATGTCCAGCAGTCGGCAGGCAGCCTTCAACTTTTATTACGCTTCATACAGTTCACCTTGCACCAGAGAGTGTGAAGCGCCGATATTAATAATAGCTGATTCCTTTTAGTTATACTGATCGACCGTATTTACTTTTTAGATCTTAAATTTTCGCTGGTTTGTGTTCCACTCATACACAATTCAGCATCATGGTATTTTTCGGGTAAGTACAACCAAAAAACTAAGTATGAATGTCCTTCTTAATATCTACCTAATAACAAATATTTTATTCAAAGTTATTTCAAGCCATTAAAAATACGATTTTGTTAGTCTATTTGAAGTCTTCATTCTTCAGAGAAGATGCCTATTTTTTCAAATAGCAATATCGCTTATTTAATTTATAATTTAATACATTTTTACAAATAGCTAACTTTTCGGTTGAGGGCAATTTTTTTCTCTCAAACTAACATTATTGTTCTAACATGAAAATGTATGTAATCCAGTTCTCTCAATTGTTCTCTAATTCTCTTTATACATGAAAAGACATCATCATGAACCAAAAGTTTGCATTATTGTTGTGAGGAGTCATAGAGGTTACTGATGAGTGGATATCTCAGAAAGTTCCTCAGAGCATGGTCTCCCGGGCTTTAGCTCGATTCCGAGAGACTGGAAGTGAATGTCAGGGAATTACGACGCAAAGGGAGGACAGAAACATTGTAATAATTGCAAGACGGAACTCTTTCCATTGTGCATGACGTTCCCGAGTACTCATCGTCAACAAGACAAGAAGATCTTTAGCGTCCGCACCTGGCCCTTCGGCCTTATCGGACGTTTTAATTCTAAAGATGAGAGCTAACGCACTTCTATATACGACGGAGTAGTGTTACCGCCGCAGCGTTGATGTAGAGGCGCCCGAGGCGCCACGCTGGACATACGCAAGTTTCACGAAGGTCACAAATAGAGGACAGCCTCTGTCCAAGTTCCCGTCAGGGGCGTCACTACGCACCACCACAAATCCATTCCCAGTGTGACTAGGGCTGAATTTGGAAACAATTTAGTCACCCCATGGTACAGATAGCCATACAAACTCTCCCATCTATCCAGACAGGATCTAGTGAACTGGTCCTCGTGCCACTCTGCTTAGGCACATGCTGTTGTGTCGACCCGAGTACAGCTTGTGCTTTAGTGAGGTTTTCACGCCCTCTGGGCTACACCATTATTTTGTGCCCCACCTCCGTGCATCCATGCACCTATCATCCCAAGCGTCCATTTTGCATGCCAGATCGTAAATGAAGTACGAAATATTTTGGTAAGGTACCAACTGGCTTCACATCGTGTGCCCTTTGAGACAACCAACAGCCCGCCACCAGCAACTCAATAAAATATGGTGCAACGAGTACCTAGAACACCAACTGGAATGCTGTTATGTTTACTATTGAGGTAATGTGATCAGGGATGAAGACCTGTAGTTGGAAAAAAAAAACAACTCGTCCTTTTGAAAAAAACTAGTCTCTACTCACAATAAGTGTTCCAACGTCCGGATTTAGAGCTTTTTGATCATCTTCAGTTTGAAGTTCCTCTCGACATGAATTGGAAACGTGAACCCGCCAACGCAATGTTCCAAGAAGAAACGTGTTTTCAATGCCGCTCAATTTCGAAGTGCGAAAAGCGGGATTTATAACACTAGTTAATATTATATTAGTAAATACTGTAATAATTTTTTTTTTTTGGTATTGGCTTTATAGCCATAAACCATGTGTAGCCATGCCGCAGCCAACGCCCCGCGAACCGCCGGAAGGGGAACCTCTAATAAATTAATTATATATTACTGATAAAATATAAAAATTAAATTAGAGTAATACTTCAAATAGATTAGTAAATTGTTATAAAATTAATAACAGTAATATTAATTAATTTAATTATTGGGATGTTTAATATTATTTATGTACGTACACATTTAAATGGGAGGTAGATCAAAATCTATGATATTATTAATGCATTTATCTCCATGTTCAATTTCATATTTTTTAATTTCAAATTTCCCAAACCAATTTAGGTTTCACCCTTTGTTTAACTTGATGATTTGGTTCATACACCGTATGTTAAAACTTTCAATTACACCTGCTAACTATAAAAAATAATTAGAAAATATTAAAACCTTAGCAAGAAAAGGATATCTAGAAATACTTATTGATCGGTCCACTTACATGGCATCATCCGTGATCTTTTATCATTAAGGTCGGTACTACACTCAACGCTATGCTCATCGTGATAGCAGGCGCCGAAGAGCCTACCGAGAACATGCCTACAATGCCATAGTTCATGCTCCCTTCGGTGCAGTTTGGAGGTATAACGCTCCAAGCTGGGATTTCCAATGAAGGACAATCTGGGCTTAACTATGGCAAGCTTCAATTTACAATAAATGATCTAGGAATACATCCCTCTAACCAGGGATCTCATTGGCAGGGATTTTGGATTTCTGTATTACAATGCCGGACCTGTTAGAGGCAAGCTTGTTCATCAGTGCTTATAAAACCTGAGAATTTCCCATCTGCCTTTTCCGCCATTGTTGCCAGGCACATGTGAGATGTGTCGCCGGGAAGGCTTTTCGATCACAATACGCAGCCAGTTGATCTGCAAGAACTCAGTGCATCGGTGGAACATCTATAGAGTGGTATTCCTTATGAAATTGGTGGCAACATTATTAGCAGTATGCTTCACAAGTGCAAAGAGGTTTTAGATAACAGAGGACATACACAGCAGTAACTATTTAAAAATATTATTGTGTCCTCTAAACAAAATGATGGAAAAACTTTTATTTTTCAAAAAACCTTAATTAACTTTTCCATCAATAAAACACATAATTTCTAATAATAAATTTTCATTTAATTTATAATGAAAATAAAATAAAAATGCTATGGAAAGTAAATATTACAAAAGTGTAGTACAATTCCTATTCATTAGTTAACAGTTTAGTATGTTTAGTTGAAAGGAAGAATGCTTTTCAATTCTTCGTGCTTTTCTATACCAAAGAGAGTAGTGTTTATGTTAACAGGGTGTCGTCAATTTTAGTCGCCGTTCGAGGTGAAAAAATTTTCCGGTATACTAATCCCACGAAAATCACACGAAAGATGGGGTGTCAGCGATCATGACCAGATTAGTGCGGCGGCGTCAACCGAGGTTTTGGAATCGACACGCCGGTTTCCCCAGTTTCGTTTAAAAACCGTCGGCATTCCGGGAGGAGGGAAGTGAGGTTATGCATGGTCGTGCTGGAATTGATTAACTGGGTGGGAACAGGACGGGAAGAAGAAGGTGCAAAGGGAGGAAGGGCGTCGAGAGAAGGGAGAGAGGAAGAAGAGCTCCCAAGAGATAGACAATCTTAATTACCCTCAGCCTCGTTCCTAATGAAGACGCTCATCTCGAGCCTCTTTAGCACTCTCTTCTCTCCCAACTCCACCCCTACCAACTTTTACAGGGCCCATGAATATTCACAAACCGGGCGACACTTACCGCTTAAAAGACCCGCCGGGTGGGCCAGTCATAAACATTACTCTAGTTGAATTTCAACAGGAAAATTCTTTTTTCTTGTAGCAGAATTTCCTTTTCTTACAATATCTCAAACGTGGTTTTTGAAATTTTTACAAACAAATAAGTCAATAACGTCTTGTGGCCTGTTATGGTTCATACAATGTACGTGTTACTAATTTCCAGTCTCCCTTGCATTTATTTGTATGGAATATGTCGACATATTACTCTACACGCTTCCTTTTACTGCTCCGTCCGCCGAACCGACCGCAACTGACACATGACCGTGGAACCAATGCCAGTTATCACAACAAGAAAGCCTGCTTATAAGTGTTCTAATTTAATCATTTCATCTCTCCTAACCATAAATTTTCAAAAGTTTTTTTGCTATTATTTCATTTTTATGTAGCGAATTTTTCAACTTTTTTAAACGTTTTTCTGATGCATGATCGAACACCTAAGTTGGCGGTTGAAAAGCTGATGATTCTCTATAACTGAACAATGGTCTTTTCACCCCCTGATCACAAGAACAAACCTCCCAACTTTTAAATTTTTGAAAATCGGCCATTTCCGTCCGGTTTTATCTTTGTACCTTTGGCATTTTGATCAGATGCCTTTCGGCTTCTCGCCATCTTCAGTGGTCAATCTGCGTGATTAATATTTTTAGTGTCCCTTTTATAAATTCGTGAAGGAAGAGTGGTTTGCAGTTGGAAACACAAATCACTCAGTATTTCGCCATCTTCAGTGCGTGTCATCAAAGACCTTCAAGCGAGGAGATGAAAAACAAATGGATCTGACCTGGCTATGGAAATCGACAAACTACAAATAATTCTTTCATAATTTTTATAATAAAAATATATTACCATAACAGATAAACAATTCATTTGGACGTTTCAGGATTTTATCCGTCATCAGCAACTATGTAATTTTTTAATAAAAGCATTTTCATCATTGCAAGAATAATATTAGTATTTTACAACTATTCTTAAAAAGTCTGCTGTTATTATTTTTTTGTAATTTTACAATGATTTGAACTTTTTAAATTCAAATGTACAAAAATAATAAGATAAACATAAATTTTTAAATAATACTAAAATACTAATAGTTTTCTTCTAAGGAGGAAAAATGTTTTTATTTGAAAAAAATTATAAATTCTGATGATGGATATAATCAGGAACGTTTTATTATAACAACTAAAAATGGATGAAAAGACAAAAACTGCTATTATACTCAGTTAAAAATACTGAAGTATATAATAAAAAAAATTACTGTGTTTGTTAACTTTTTTAATGAATTAACCGTAATTAATTAATCCGTACGCTTTCGATTAGATTCATTTCCCATCATTCATTCTCTCCTATCTTGGTTGTACCTTTCTCTCAGACGCGTTTCGGCTTTTCTCCATCTCCAGAGGTTTGTCGGTGTGATTTCTATTTCTTATCGTCCCTTTTATAAGTTCATAAAAGTAGGGAGGGGCGAGTCGATGTTATCAAATCACGGGATATCGGAACGAATATTTCGTTTTTCGCTTTTCAGTTTCTCACCATCTTCAATAGTGAGTCAGTGCGATATCAGTTTATTCGGGTCCTTTATATATAGTTAATTATTATTATATTTTAGTTTCTGAAAGGAGAAATGGGCGTATCCGAGTGATAAAAACAAATCACTCATTTTTTTCGATATCTTCAGTGTGCCATCTAGGAAAAGCAAAACCAACGGAGATCGGAACTGGCTATTCAAAACGATCAAACTACAAATATTTTTTGTTTATTTTGTATTTTTTGATTGATTTTCGTTGACTGTACAACTTTCATGTGATTTAGTAGTCAAAAGTTTGTTTTCATTCGTGATTTAACAGTGAAGAGAATCTGAAACTCGTCTTGCAGGCCAAAAATAAATATATACAAAGAAAAAGAAATAATTGTTTATAATAAAATAATTACAAACGAAATCAGATTACCACCCCGCAACATGAACAACCCCTCCCCAAATTATACCTCGATTTTCATCCAGTGCTATTCTGGTCTGCATATCCTCGCTTTTTTAACCTTCATTATCCTGTTTGTTTTCTTTTGATTCTTTCCATTATTTACCAAATTTGAAAATAAAGGCTTCAAACTACACAACCGAAAACCACTAAAATGCCAATTCAGGGAAAAACCTCCAAACTTATTAGATTGTCCGTTTATGATCATTATGTTCTGCTTATCTTTGTGGTCTGTGAGTTCGTTTTCGCCTTCTCGTCATCTTAATTTTACGAGGAAATTTCACAAAGGTTTTCAGATGAATGTAGCAAATGGGAAATGCTTTATAATGTGGTCAACGAAAAAAAAATCCTTGCCCTCTGGGATCAAACATGCGGGCGAAAGTAACCTTTAGAAATCAGACATTAGACAGCAGAGCGTCTGCAGGCTTTGCATCACACCAAGAAGCTAGGCTCACTTTTCTATGACAGAGACAAACAATTAAAGACATAAATTGAGCGTAGAGAAGAAAAAGAAACATTTTGGATGATTTTACAGAATTTTCCCTGATGGCACTTAAGCATTTTACCAATCTAAGTCCATCAAATTTCATTTTACCTAGACTTATGAGTTTTGTTTTGATGCTCCGCGATTGATAATTGAACGTTTGTAATAATTTAGATTTTATTTATTGTCTGTACAAAGTTTCTCTTTTCGAAAACACAGATCGTCGGACGATCTTTATATATAAAAGGGAATATATATATATATATATATATATATATA
>CM077102.1:2647355-2674021 GCA_039619505.1 Cimex hemipterus
ATATATATATATATATATATATATAATGTTAATCCCTTTTGAGATAAGATGGTTAAGCGGTTGTAATGAGGATGTCGGGGGAGGGCCGGGGGTGCTAGATAAAAGATGTAGGGTTGCGTGCGGGGGCGTTTGAAGTGGAAATCTCTGAGCATATCTCTGGCTCGGTCATCAATAATGCAAGGGTAGCCGGCCTCCGGGCACTCCTCTGAATAGCAAAGCACCCTCGCGAAGCCCCTAATACACTCTCTTACACTAAATCTCCACCCGATCCGGGCCGCCCACTCCAACGGAGCAAATTGAAAAGTATTACTGATTAATAACGCATAAACTCTATCTCTCTCATTCCTTACCCAGTCCAATTTTTTACTTTAATACTTCAAAAACTAACGGTGAAGATGTTTTTTTTTTTTTAGTTCGGTAAGACATCTTTTCTAAAAACAGAACTTACCTTTCAATGTTGAATTGTTGTTTATTGAATGAAACCCAACTATATAACATATAAACAAACACTGGGAAATTGAATTTACACTAAGTAGTACAAAGGATAATGAATATTTATTATCTTCCTTATAGTATGTTTGCTCATGCCTTGTTTTGTTATATTATTTCATTGTGCATGATTTTGTGTGTGTATGTATGAAATGTGTACAGATAGTGAAGGTATTATAAATATATAGGCAGATAGACTGAGGTAGAGTTAGCTCGGTAGATAGAAATAGATAGATAAATAAACAAATTGATAAATAAATAGAGATAGAGAGGGAGTGAAAGAGAGAGAGAGAGAGAGAGAGAGAGAGAGAGAGAGAGAGAGAGTAGCTAGTCTGTTGCTGCTTTACAGAGAAACGGAGAAAGGGGTCATTGGGTGAGAAAAGGAGAGGAAAAAGTCAATAAATAAAAACTAAACGTAATAATTGAACTATTTTGCTTGAACTTTATTCATTATTAATTTATTCACTATTTCTGTTAACAGTTCGATTCTACAGCAATAATGCGTTTAAAAAAAAGGAAATTAAAAATAGTATGTTTTAGGAGTTTAGTGAATGACAGATAAAAAGAGAGGGATCAACAATTTACATTTTTAGATATTTTTACTGTATATTAATTATATTAAAAATAAAAAATTAAAATTAAAATAATTTATACAAAATAAATAATACAATAAAATTATAATAAAATAAATCAAAATAAATATATTTTTAAAAACTAAATATACTAAAATATTGTAGCTTTACTCCTTGAGGTTTTGACTGACGGAAAATCTGTCTCATTGGTATATTACGAACAATCATGATCTTAATGTAGAAAGCAAATTTAGTTGGAACTACTAAGCATTCGACCTATTTTACGGTCACCAAGGATAAACAACCTTAAATACGTCTGTAAAATGACATATTTAACTTTTTAAGGCGATCTCAAATTTCCTCGATGACTGACACCGTACAATGATCGAGAGTGTTAATAAATGAAAAAAAGCGGTCGATATTTCTAACACTCAAGACAGAAACCTCATTGGTATATAGTAGATGACGGAGTTTGGTTTGCGAGTTGGCGTACTTATGTTGAACCATCAGCATTATCAATCTACGCCTTTGTATTTCTGGGTTTTCTCGTTTATACCACGCGGTTATATCTCGAAGTACTAAGTGTATGTTATTTCTCATGTCTTTTGTATTATTGTTAACTTGGCATGCGGTGCTACGTTCATTGAATCGATTATGCGATGCTTTCTTCTTGGTGGTCGGCGAATTGATGAACTCATGTTGAGCTGATCTCTTTTGTTACACAAATATCTGGCGTCGGTCGGGTGATGTAATGTAAGAGTTGACGACGTAATGATCATGCCTTATCCCCTCGATTGCGTGGACGAGCGCTAGGTGCTGGTAGTGGATCGGCGGTTCTCTGGGTCGCGTGTGCTTTGCACGGCTATGCGTATAACCGGCGTGGTACCCTTGGCGAAGCGAAGGATCGGACCACCTAGGCTTGGCCTATGGCGTCCCTCGAATGCGTGTAGCAGGTGTGGGCTTAGCGAGGTGCGAGACCTTTGAACGTAGGCAGTGCTCATGTAGGGGCTGGGTAGCAATCTTACTTAAATCCGAAACCGTTGCCTGGGCGTTCTCGTAAGTTTCTACGCTAGAGGAGCCTCAATACTCAGAGAGATAGAGTCGCCTTTTCTATCTAGGGAGTACGCAGTTAGCTGGTCTTGCGTGCGCCATTAACCATTTTGACGAGCGTGGCGGTAGCAGCCCTTCGGGGTGTGAAATCTCTACATCGTCGCTTAGGCGACGGGGCGTCAGCTCTCACTTTGAGAATCGAACTGTCCGGTAAGAGCTCTATATAGTTTAGGTACGGACATTAAAGATCCTCATGTCAGCCCGACTATGAGTCCGGGAAAGAATGTTACACAAATATCTCTTTTCTAAGTAAATCGATTCTCTCAGATTTACATTGCACTTACACGAACTTCGACTTAATCAGGAGCAATACTTCACCGAACATAGCATGTTGCAAAAATGCATAAGTGGAACGTAAACCAGCGAGAATTAGCGGGCCCCAAAATGTGACTAGTCCAATATGAATTTTTGAGGTATTTTCGTACTATTCGTCCTAATTCTTTCATTTTTGTAGCTTCAATCTATTATATACATAAGACCGAAGTCATTGTCCAGTCAAATTTTATACGGTCGTCAGATATTTTTTCTCTTTGGCATTTTGGGTTTATTTCTTAGCTATCGATTTGTACAATTAGTAAATATGAATTCTTTATAATTAGGTTTTTGAACTAATCTTTTTAAAATAAGATTGAATTGATTTTTTGAAATAACATCCATGGATGTAAAAATCTCTATTTCCAATTGTTTTTTTCTGGATTCGCAAGGTAGAGGACATATCAGCCATCTAGAAGTCAAGTGTTGTTGTAAAAAAAGCACATCTGTAAGTACGTTGTGGTCCTGTCATGTCAACGCCTTAACCGTTACTGCAACCGACACCCCTATATACTGTTAATTTTTAATACTATTAATGCACCTTGTTACGCTGTCGTTTGGAGATTGAGTGAACCGTGGCAGGAAGGTATAATATCGTTTTCTATAATGGATCAGTTTCCCTTAAATCAGGGTGACAATAAATATGGGAGCTTTACATATTCCTTTCTTGCCATTTCAGCCATTTCAGGGATTGAAGCAATTCTGTTTGGTTGATAGAATATACTTGGCCAAACTTAAATATTCCATACTTAATTATTTGATTCCCCTTATATACAAAAAATACTCGGATATTTGCATAATTTCGACTTCCATCTGAGCAAATGAACATGAAATTCGTCTGATAGCTTCTTTGCAGTTCTGTATTTGTCAGCTGAGTACTTTCTTATTCTTCTTCAAGTTTACTCCAGTGCCCTCTGAGCAACTTTTAATCTTTCTACATTCCGTTTAATCATACTGACACCTAGTATCAGAATATCAAGCATGGAAGTTATTGAATCATTACTTCTTTTTTTTTTTTTTTTTTTTTTTTTTTTGAGATTTCCATATTTACATACATATATTATTTTGTATCTATCTAAGGGATATGTGGTCATGTTTCAAAAACGAACTGTTCGAAATATTCTGCCTGATTTGTTTAATTAAACCTGTCTGGTTGCTATTGTTATTGGTTAATTATATTCTCCTTGGTGATATTTATCAACATCCTTAATCCTTTTTTCATTTATGTCTTCTACCATAAACAAATTCTTCTACATGTTAGATGGACAGAAGTATACCGTCTGAAAAATTAAACCTTTGAAGATGAAATTTTTACCATTACAATTTACTGACGATTATTTGATGTCGTGTGACTTACCCGTTTAAATTTTCCTTTATATGCGCGTATCGAGAAACATTCCCCTCATCATCATCTAAAAAGTTACTACAAGAAACAATTTACACGAATAGCCTTAAGTTTACAAAAAAACCATGATTATTTGGACGTCGTGAGATGTGGTCTGGTGTAACGCAGGTTTTACAAAAAAAAAAAAAATAAATAAATAAATAAATAAAAATAAATAAATAAAATAAAATAAATAATAATAATAATTTCTTTTATCTTGCCAACGTTTCGATCTTTATTGAGATACACACAATACACTCTTAACACGACAGACAAGAATGACACACACGGAAAATAGACACTTTCTGCTCCGAAGATGTACTCAATAAAGATCGAAACGTTAGCACGATAAAAAAAAAAAAAATGTTTTTCTAAAACCCACGTCACACCAGACCGCATCACACGATATCTGAATCATTTTCGATTAACGGTCACTAAACACCACACATTTTTACAAAAATGTTTATTTATTTTGAATTTTGTACCCTTCCTTCATTAGTTTGTAAATTTGAATGTTTACGTAATTTATATCTGTTAAATTAAATTAATAAAAAATAAAATCCAAAGCATTTTTACATTATAAACTATTTTGTTAGAAGATTAAGATACAGAATAGATATACATTTTCGAAAAAAAATGATTATTTGTACCTGTGATAAAATAATTTTTATATTTAGATTAATATAAAAGTTTTAGTTGGTCTTATTAACCGAAGTAATTATTTAAATTGATTTATTATTTTTCTTGCAAAATATGATTGCGTTGAAAAAATAGTGTCGCATGAAGGACTCGGCGAGAAGTCGGTAGATTGGTAGATTGCAACCCTGACCGGATGTCGTGAGTTCGAGTCTTTCTCGTGACACTAATTTTTCAACTCCTCACATTGCATAAAAAATAATAAATCAATTTATAACTACCATTTAAAGCATACATTTTTGTTAAATATTTGTCAATATTGTTTCATAGACACAAATCGAACCTGTCATATTGTAACTTGAAAATAGTTTTTCTCATTTAAGAAACCATGTCGAGATGAGGGGCTTTTACCCAATTTCCCCAAAATGTAACTGTTTGATTCAACAGAGGCCGTGGTGCGGCGTTTAAAAAGGCTGTCCACTTTATTTGTGAGTTTGCGGGCTTTGATTGACTCCCACCGGGGCTGATTAAAAGGGCCGCGACGTGTCGCTTGTCCGTCCGATGCACGTGCGGCTGACTGGACAGATGACCCCAATTACCCGTCTGCTGATTGCCTTCACACACACCGGCCCGAATACAGCCTCTGCACGACCACTTTCAACTGTAAACATACATGGTATTACCTACCTCCTCCTGGTCGATACGCCCGCCACTATTTGCTCGGAAACAAAGTACACTGCTATTCAAACGCTAATTAACGCTGTTATGCTCTATCTATTACCTGCAAACGAACAAGCGAAGAACTTATGTTTATTATTTGTCAGCCCCAGCAATCCACGGAAATAAAGATGGGACGAGTCTAGGTGAAGGAAACAAAACAGTCACAATTTTCATTGCAAAAAATTTGAATGATAGCGTTGGCAAAGGTCGTTAGGTCGTCCGTTTCTCGTGCTCATCAGTTCTAGGTTGAATCCTTTTAAAGAGGATCTCATCTAAAACTCTTCAATAATTGAATGACGAAAAAACCAAAATACCGGATAGATCACTTTGCGATTGAACATAGGAAAAACAATGCCTCCATATATTTAAATTCCATGAAAGTTCCTTAATTTAAAAATAAATAAAACGCATCACAAGTCATACTGGAATATAATTGTTTAATAAAACATAGTAAACATGAAAACGTGAAATATGTGTTTGTAATATTGACTTTGATACATCCAAATGTACTCCACTCAGGAGACAGTTCCGTGGGAAGGCTTGATTTCGGTGCAGTGCGTATCTAGCCGAAAGTCGTGGGTTCAAATCCCGCTCGCGACACTAGCTTTTTCATCTCAACCAAGACCTTACAAAAATAAAGAGTAATTGTTTTAAAAACAAGTTATTTGTTCAATTAGACTATAAAACATAAATGGATTTATATATAATAAGTAAAGTAAAAATCATTTCGCTAACAGCCATTTGTCGCTGAAAATCGAATCATGATTACACGATATTTAAAAAATGGCAAAAAGAGGTAAAATTCTAATGGTTATAGGGTAAGACGTAAGCTCAACGGGTAGAACAGCGGCGTACTGAGGCGAAGGTCGTGGGTTCGAATCCCGCTCGTGACACTAGCTTTTTCATCTCAACCAAGACCTTAGATAAAAATTATAATTAATTTAAGTAATTAATATGATTATGACTACTAAATACATATAAAGATTAATGTATTAATTTTAAAGTTTAACTATTGCACATCACTTGCAATTATTCAGATATCGTGAGATGTGTCACTAGAGTGTGATGTAGGTTTCAAAAAAGCATTTTCTTCGTCGTGCTAACGTTTCGATCTTTATTGAGATCATCTTCAGGGCTCAAAGTGTTTGTCTTCTGTGTACTTGTGCGATTCTTGCGTGTCGAGTTGAGAGTGCCAATTGCTTCTCTTGCAATTTTGAAATCGATGTTTTCAAGTAGAATGAAGTTAAAAACGAAATGATATAAAAAAAATCGATCATGAAAAAAATATTTATAACTTAGAAATTATTGGAGTATTGAGTATTAGAAAATTGTCAATATTTTGGAGTAAGCCGGACAGTAATGCGTTTGTTCGGTTCATCAGATTTCGAGAAAAGCTTATGAAAGTGTGTATTTTTCCCCGATTTTATATTCATTGCTATGTTGGTGTATTGTACATGGAAAACCTGTTCGGAATCGGCATAGCGGGAAGAGGTTTAATCGTAGCTGGGCGCCAATTCGAAGCTTCCCCGTGCATAATGGATACGACTAGGTTCTCTTAACTATTCCTGCTAATCCCATGTGTACAGGGTCGTGATTGTCTTAGACTTACGCCCAACTTAGTCCCATTCCAACTGCTAAATCTGACAGTTTATTAATAATTAAGAAAACTGATCTTCCATTTGGGAAAATGTCCTGGACGTTCACTCAAAGAATCCGGCCCCTTTAATAATTTGGTTTAATTAGCTAGATTGTTTAATTAAAGGTTTTTATACTTAAAAAGAAAAATTAACTGGAGCGATAACGATAAATAACTTTGTGAGGGATCTCAAACTGTTTCCTTGTATATATTTTTTCGCCCTAAATTTCAATCCCGGGAGCGATCCTCGAGATGAGAGCTGAAAGGCGGTAATTAGCGGATAGGTATGGTAATGGAAGAGGGGAAATTAATTAAGACGCCCTTCCATAAACAAACGAAGTTTCACGAGAGGGAAGCGATCGCAAATACTTATGAATTATGTTCCGGGTTTGATAGAAGTTAGCCCGCGTTAGCCTAAGGAGCTAACAATTAGAGTGAAGGAGCAATAACACAAAGCACAATTAGAGGAGCATCGCAATGGTCCTCTACCCTTCCCTGTTTAGATTAGGATTTATAGTTTAATATTGCAAGGGCCTAGAAGGCGTGGTAGTTAGGGTTGGAAGCATCCCCGGAACGCACCCGTTTCTCCTTCACAATTAGTCTAAACCCTCGGCCACCCCTTCTTCCCCAACAATAACTTGGAATTAATACTAACCGAAATGTCTATACTATGTCATACAAATGTTTGTTAATTGTAAGACCTTAAACGGATTACAAATTATTACGGATTAGGACTCGTCGTTTAAAAGAACAGAAAGTAGACTTAATCATTAACTTGATTGTCGGGTTAGTCGTGGAAAATTGTTGCCAGGAGTTTTTTAAAAATAAGAATGAGATCTATTTTGATAGATTTCAATCATTCTGGTCGCTATCTTAAATGAGTATCATGAGGGTTATAAGCAGGGTGAGGCAGTCGGTTTCATACTGGCTATTCGGAACGACCAGACGACATAATTAATATTTTTTAATCCTGTGTTTTTTCAGATGTGACGAATGATCGACAATCGAGATGTTATAGTGACATCCAAGTATTTGGACGTTTCAACTCCTATTCCAGAACCTCTATAAACCACTTCTTAGCTGATCTCAACCTACCACCTTTTCTGAAGATCACCACAGAAAATTTTTTAGGGCAGTACATAATTATTTAATTAGATGCAAGTTTTACAATATTTTTCCAATATGTTTAAATTTAATTGAACAGCAATTAGGTAGCAAGTAAGCACAACACCTACATATAACAGTGTGTTAATTTTTGTATTTCCGGTCCTAACTCCTCCTTGAACGAGCGATGGCAAATCATCTAAGATGAAATAAAAAAGGATCGTGCTTTAAACGTAGGCAAAAGGCTTATTAATAACATTTTCTTTTATGATTTTTTACCGCCATTTTTATTTTGTTCATTATTTGGCTGGAACAAAAATAGTCGCATTAATGGAACCAATTGTTATTTCTCATTATCGGTTTGTAAATTTTATTTGAGTGGCTTCAATAAAAAATGATAATATGTATTTGGACTTAGCTGAACTCAATTTAGACTATTCATGACATTTTATCTTCTAGAAGGAGTTAGTCATTTGCTATTTTCAGTGCACATCCTGCGCGCCTGCTTCTACCAGCTCATACTCTTAACGCCACATACTGAAGATGGCGAGATGCTGAAACGCCTCTGACAGATAAACCCTAAGCAAACATGAAAAGAAAATCTCATAATTGGTGGTTATTTAGAGATCGTGAGATGCAGTCTGGTCTGATATAGGTTTAAAAAGAACATTTTCTTTATCGTGCTAACGTTTCGATTTTTATTGAGATCATCTTCAGAGCCTGGAATTTATAACCATTTTTTAAAGTATACGAATAAATGTAAGTTGTGAAAATGAATGAGGTGCTCGGTATAGAAGTTTTAGATTTAATCAAATCATTTGCACTCACTCAAAGTGTGTGCTTTTTGTGTAGATGTTGCATTGTTGTGTGTCGTGGTGGATGTGTTAGAGAGATATTAATATTTTTAGTTTATATATGTTTGATTTTGAAAGAGTGCGAAATGAAGAAGGGATAGAAATCCATTTTTCTATGCGGAGTGGGCTTTTTATGGTGAAAGGGAATACACATTAAGGGAAATGGGAAAAAGATTATGGCTTGTTGTTCGTTCCTGGGTAACCTTTAAGGATTATTATTGGCGGGGATTATTATGGAAAGAAGAGATAATGTGTTGAAGAATTAGACTACGTAGAATTGTTTGATGTGTGGAGTGTAATGATTTTTTTAATATGTTTTAATATGTTATTGATGTTGAATTTGGTTAAAGATATATATAAGGTATTTTTGTAATTCATGTGTTTATCTCTGCGATATAAACCAATATGAGAAGTTACATTTTTGTTTGTTTTGTTCGGTGTGTAATATTTTTGGTTTGCTGGAATCGAAGTAGTGTTGGTGTTCAAAACGGTGGGTAGCCAGTGCTATAGGTCTTCTTTGGGTTTTTACAATCCTAGATATATTGTTTTATGCATATCTACAACATAACATTAATAATTAATCTTAAATCATTATTTTGTACCTGAATGTTTACACATCTCGAAGCTACTCTGTTCGACAACAGCGAATAGTAATTCTTATTTTATTTTTCAATTTTCTTTATATTTTCCCCCTACGTCGTTCGTTGTAAGAGTATGGAGGCGGTGTAAAGGGTTGGTCGGATATAAGACGGTGGGCTGTGTCCGTGGATCGATAGACCTGGCTGGGCTTACAAGACCCTTCCTCACCCGATTCAAACAACTATAAATTTTCTTTAGAACTATTGTGAAATTGCAAACCAGGGAAACAGTTTGAACCATGTGCCCATTCCAACTGATATCCGATTTAGGAATGTATTATTTAACGTTCGCACTTAAAGTAATTAGATTAATGGTCGGAATTTTGGCGTTTCGGAACGTGAAAATCGGCGCCGGGTCGAAGACTGGGTAATAACGGCGGGAGCGCGGTCGTGTCCACGGCCGCAAACCGCGCAGTGATTCCGAACTGATTGGCTTGTGTTTAATTAACGGGGCGAATCACCCCGAGCGAAACGAGGCGCAGCCCCTGCACTTTTTCAAGGCATGTGTCAAATTCCGAACTGCCGAAATATTATAACGCTTGCAAATATTCGCCCCCTTCCCCAGTTTAATTGGCGGGATAATTATTTGATAAAGCCGAGAATGCCTCCTGTGGCATGCGGTGTATTTAATAATCCCTCGCGCCCTGCGACGGCGTCTCTTTTCAAAGCCGGAAACATTTTATAAAATTAATTTTCTGGTAATTCAATTTTACAAACAATCAAATAACTGGTTTTCAATATCAATTTGCTAAGCTGTTTTTTTCCATTATTATTGTACTGTGATAATGGAAATAATTGGAGCCAGGTGACATTTACCTTTAAAAGTTCTCACATTTTATTTTAAAAATCCTACCATTTATATATTTATTTTCTTACAGTTTCGACAGATTAGAATCCAAAATGGAAGTAGTCAAAACATCAACAAAAATAATAAGTAAACCTGACTTAATGAGCAGTCTAAATTAAATTGTTGACTATTACAATAAGGGCACGTTGTATAACAGTCGACAATCCTGAAAAGTCCTAAGAAATTTTTAGTGTCATTCTGCATTATTTGAATTGTCTTATCTGTGAAAATAGTCTTGTTTCATTCTTAAACCCCATCCTGTGTATACCTACCAATATATATTCATTTGCCAAATTGTCGCCGTCTGTTGTTCCTCTAAAATTATTTGTAAAAATTTACAAATTCGATTTCCTATGTATATATCTATTGTATTATCCAAATGGAATTTCGTATACTGACCAACAGGTTTTGTTACGCACGCTATTACTATGTAATTTTTGTTGTTCTCATTTAGTTACAATAGGTTTTAATTGTTTTTTGCTCGCAAAATAATTTAAAATACAAAAATGAGCCTGAATCAGATTTGAAGTTGATGTTAAAAATATAAAAACAACATTTAAACCTGACTTAATGAATTCAGCACTAAGTAAACTTGACTTAATGAGCAGTCGAAATAAAAATTTTTGACTCTTACCTCAAGGGCTCGTTGCAAGTCACAGTTGAACATAGCTAATGATCATGTTTGTTCATTGTTTACAACGACTCTTGTATTACATTTTGCAGATTTTTTAGTACTTTTTCGAATACGTCCTCAAAGATTTTTGCATCATTGTCTCATTTGTGAAAACTTGTTAAATGTGAAAAATTGTGAAAACCTACCAAATCTTCGGCGCTGTTGTTCATCTACCTTTATTTCGAATTAATAAAAAATTCATTCATTAGATTAAGTATATACGTATTATTCAAATGAAATTTATTTTACTAACGACGATGTTAAGGCACGTTCTAATTGTTTACATTTTTTGTTAAGGTTTATTTCGGGTTTTTAGTCGTTTGCTTGTGCAACATTTTAAAATAGAAAAATGAATCCCAAGCAGATTGGAAGTTGACTTTTACAATATCAGACTTTTATACTAAATATATTTAACCTTTGAATTGCTTGATTTATTGTCTTGCAAAGTCAAGACGTTTGCCTTATAGATTTTCATGCCATGCTATGGTATCGTACACATTCTTGATACCAGTAATGAAATTTTTTGCAGAACTTTTATAATTTTATCGTAGGTATTAGTTCCTTCGGAATCACCGACTTATATTGTCTATGTATATATATCCAACAGTTCCGTGAATGACAGATCGAAACACTGGATCTAAAGGGCTGAAAATTCGACAGTGCATTCATACAATGACATGGATAGCCGTTAAGAAAGGTTTTTTTTAAATTCCATCCCTTAGGGGTTCGGTCATACGGACAATTTTCTGAACATGAATAGACCGAAGTATTATATTAGAAAGCCATAGCATTCTGCATCCCATTAGAAAGGTACATTAAAATAGTGTCCCGCTTGGACGAAGTAGCGGGGAAATTTTAGAAGGAAATTCTTTAGTATTATTATCAAAGAAATTAAAATTACGGATCCTCTATTGCTGAATTAAAATCTTTGGCACGTAATTTATGATGTTACTCCTGAGCCCGGCTAAAAAAGGAAATCAAAGCACTACAGTTGACTGTACAAAACCAACCATGTACAGTTGGAGGAATCAAGGATCTAAACACGGTGGTGAAAATCTGAACCGTACTAAAATGCACCCTTGTTATAGGTTATAATGAACTACCTGTTTAATTATAGACGAGCTAAAAGATATAAATTTTCTAGTATTGATACTGTTCCCTTTTTTATTGCATTTATCCTTGAGCACCTGTTAACATAAATTTAATGAAACGGTGGCACTATAAAAAATATGTTTTTCTGAAACCTACATCCAACCAGACCCCATCTCACGATAACTGAATAATTATCGATTAACGGCCACTAATCTCTACACATAAAATTAATGATGAATATGATGTAGATAATTTGTTCGTTTTTTGTTATTACTTTGGTTTTTGACTATAAATTATATGCCAACCCTAACCAGTCGGGTCGACACAAATACGAAAACATTTGTATGGGCATATAAATTAAGTACAGTATACAGACGGTATCAACTTGTATATTCCACCCATTTAATTTAAAAACTATTAACTTTAGCAAAAAAAATGGTCTCATACAAACCACAAAGTAATTTTTTTCGCGCGTGTGGTAACTGATAATGTAACTTTCCCATCTAGCGGTGGAAATGACACAAACTTTGTTCTTTTGAATGAGAATCCCATATTTCTATTGTAAAGTCCGATTCTAGAGCTTATTTTATGCCACTTTTATTGAAAGGAAAATTTTAATAGGAACGATTTGTTAATTAAGCCCTACTGAAGACGGTTGAGTGGGGTATGCTTTTTGTACCTCAGGGAGCGTATTTGAGCATTTATTATAAACATGCATTTTAATAAATGGTGAAATCTGCAACAATGCATACTAAATTTTAAAAATAAAATGGACTCGATTAAAAAAATTCGTTTTTTGTAAGTTAAAAAAACAATTATATAAGGTAAGCGTAAAAGCAACCCCACGATTTCTACACTGCTCTGAGACGATTCCTATCCTACATTAACTTGCTAATGCTAATTTTTTCAAAATAAACGGGGGCTGGGGTGAATCTAGTTGTTAGCACGTTTCCCGTTGGGCAGAACTCAGAAATGGTCAATCTTATCAAAATTTTCCTTTCAGTAAAACTGGCAGAAAATCATATTTAAAAAAAAATAATAGACATTGTTTAATATTTCCCTTTGTACAAAATTATTCACATATCGTGACATGCGGTATGGTGTGATGTAGGTATCAGAAAAACATTTTCTTTATCGTGCCAACGTAAAAATACATAAAGGTAACTAAATAGTAAAGTACTCAAAGTGTTTGTCTTCTGAGTAATTGTGTAATTGTGCCATTCTTGCGTGGCATGCATTGAATAAATTCACTTTTCCACAAGCTATATGTGTTTTCTGAATGTAAACTATGTTTGTAAACCCCAGGCCCTGAAGATGATCTCAATAAAAGATCGAAACGTTGCCACGATAAAGAAAATGTTTTTCTGATACCTATTTCACACCGGACCGCATATCATGATATCTGAATAATTATGGATTAACGGTCACTAATCTCTACACATTTATACAAAATTCAGAAATACAATACATAAGTACAGTACGACGTGAATAACTGTCTGTTAATCGTCGGGTGTTAACCAAAATTTATAAATATTAATGAAATGAAAAATACTAATTAATAATACTTACCCTAATTCATATTTATATATGGGTAGTGACACAATTATAACAATAAAATGAAGCGAATATAAATATAATTTAACATTCCTAACGCAGAGGGGAAATAAAGCTTAATTTTATTTTTTACTTATTTATTCATTTTTCTTCTTTTATTGAAAAGTTATCACCAATAGAAATGTTAAATCAATTGATACCCGTATTGTCAAGCATCGCATGCGTACCATCCAAGGGATTTACAATTTATTTCAGGATTTGGATAAATAAATCACGAGAGGGCCAAGGAACACATAGACGCAGAAAAGGATATTCTAATAAAATTGAGCTCTGAGACACAAATTGAAAAATAACTTTTGAGTTGCATAATGAACGCAGTTTGTTAGCGTTTGACTACCATGGTACAAAGTTTGTGAATGTCTATTAGCAACATATTCAGAATCCATCGTAACTCAGAAAGGTTTGCTTGCTCACCCGGAGGATTGAAAAATCAAAGCGAATGGACCAAATCCTTATAAAATAGGAAACGTGCGGACACGGCGGCTTTCCTTTCAGGAAGGGGTGTCTATCTTAAAAAAAGGATGATCCTTTGAGGATTTCAAGTAGTCATGACGAGTCATTTATATCTTGTCAACGTGAAAGTACAACCATAATCTTTTCAAAAAGCAATACTTTATCACTGCCGTAGCCGTAATTTTGTATAGAGGCGAGGATTCCAAGGACATGCGTTTAAAAACAAACAGAGCTTTAAGGTAAAAATAAATAGAAGAGTCAACCCCCAGTCTCTAAGGGCATATCTGTCGGTGTTCCGGAAGAGAGAAGAGTTTTTTAATAAAAAAAACTTCAAAACTTTTTCTATCACCTCAAATCTCTGGAACCCCCAGATCTGGCAAGCATAGCACAAAAAGGAAATACCTTTAAGGCTGTTGAATGCTCTGAACTTTGCTGAAACCTGAACAACGTCCTGAGTGGATAGATCATTAAGTAAATTTAGTAAGTTTTGCTTTACGTTGAGATGATCAGTTGAAGATAATTTCGACTACAGATACCCTAGGTGTAGTTATTTACATATATTTTCTTACCGTGTAGTTCCTACTCTGTGACGCAGCTTGCATATCACCTTTCCTAAGAATTCAAACTTTAGATTTATCTAGATAAAAGGCCAACTTTCATTTCTGACCTAAGCTTCTAATAGGTTAATATTTCATTGAAGGTTCGTGAAGTAAGTTCGAGATGAGGGATGCGGTCAACCGCATGGCATGAGATCGGCAACACGGAGAAATTATTGACCGCATTTCGAAATTCTAGTGATATCCCGACGTCGATTCATCCATCCTTCGTTCTTGACTCTATTCCATAGTACATCATGCTGTATCATATGCGTACAAAAGGCCTAATTTGAGCCCTATATGCTGCTACATTCGAGAATGGAAATTAAGTCATCCAAAAACAAAAAAATAGAATTGGGCTTAACAGACACCCTCGTCTCACGCCGTTTAATTATTTCCCAATTAAATGGATGTACTATAGAATTTGTATATTGTAGTTAGAAGTATACAGTTAAGTATGCGTTTTCTTAATTAAATCCTCACATCAAAACCATTGCTGACTTGAGGCAAATATTTTAAAAAGAAAAACTTTTTCCGTTTCGTATATTTGATTTAAAACATGGCGAAATTATGTAAAATAAGGACCGGAGAGGCCGCGAAGGAGGATCTCGTTAAAAGTTGGTGCCTCTTAGTTTTTGTAGAGATCCGGCCCCTGGGAAATAATTCGGTTAACTATGATTTAATTAAGGAGTGAGGAGGGAGAAGGAGAGAGGGCGAGAGAGAGCGAGAGAGAGGAGCGCTAACATGCATAATGAATGAGCCACTTTTGGCACCGCCTTTTCATTAGGGGAGGGGCCTTATTAGAGGCTCATATTTCCCCGTCATTAGTCCCCCATTAATAACATTCCATTATAACGCCTTGTGCGGCCCACCCTTTCACCTCCTTCAGGTGTTCTCTTAGCCCTAAACTTTCACCTTACCCTTTCCTCCCTCTTCATTACAACCCCCGTCATTTATTTTGTAATAACCATCCAGTCCGCCCCCAAAACTTCCCGCAACTTCCCAGAAAAGAGAACTCGACTGGGGTGGGCTCCTCAAGAAAAATAATTATCCTCTATAAAATTCCTCGACGAATATTTCTCGTCGTCTGCCTAATCAATAGCAGAGAAATATGAAAGTGCCTTTTCACTTTTAGCTTAATTAACTGCCCCTGAGTTTCACCCTCATTCCTTTATTTAATTTATAATCTGTACTTTGTCGGTGGTTATATACACTGACTCTAAAATAATCGAAAGTAGCATACTTTGTCCTCACATTAAAACCATCAAATATGTAATGGGAGAGAGGGAGGAACTTAGGTTCAAACCCGTGAATATTTTTTTATATATATAAAAAACAATAATTTTATCACAGATAGACGGAATGAGTTCCGTTATCAATTTATGGGCCTATGATTCCTGGAAAAAAATGTTATTATATAAAATTCTATTGTATACGTGTTAAGACCTGTAATAACATTTATTTACTATAGTTTTGAATGATACCTTGATCCTAATTTAAACAAGCAATTATATTGACGGCCCGTATTGAAGTAAGCGTCAATAGCCAAGACCTCGCTCTTCGAGCGGTGGACATACACAAAAAAATATTGCTCAATATTAACCCTACACGGCGCAATGAAAACATATAGCGCAATAAAAATTAAATAGATTCCAATCCTTGGGGCGGAGTCGATCTTCAAAGAAATTTGAGATCACCTGTATAAAAAACTTAAATATGTCAATCTGTAAGTATTTAAGGTTGCTTTACTCTGATGATGACCTAAAAATAGGTTGAAAGCTTTGCAGTAGCAACTAAATTTGTTTTCTTCTTCAAAACCATACCTTGATCCAAACTGCTCGTAAATAAAAATTAAAGTCGCTGAAACGTTTGGTCAAACATTGAGCCAACTTTAATAATAACAATTGATGTTTGGGTTCAGGTAAATAGTCCAAAATGGAGTCGTAGCTTTTTTTTCCAAGTTTAGGCTTATAGTCACGGTTACGATTTACTGTGAATAATATAATTAATTAGATTCTATTATCATTTTTGTAAAACTGTAAAAACTAAATATTTTATAAAGTAAAATTATAAGATCAAAAATGGTTGATACACCTGAATGTGCTTTGTACAAAATTTAAATCAAATATGCGCAAGTTTATTTCAGGCGTTGTTTTGTTGCGATTTTATGCTAAAATAATTACGTTTATCCTTCTGTAGAGCCCTGAGGAAGGCTTAATGAGAAACCGAAAATTTGGCAAAAAAGATGGGACTACTTAATTTTGGGCCGCATCCCTGAGCCCAATCATGAATTGTTAATCATCACTCATAACTCTCTGCATGATTAAACGGTCAAAAATATTGAGCAATTCCTAATATAATTGATTATCTAGGAACCGCCTAGCTCCGTTCTCACTTACTTTTAAATACATATCAATTATTGCAATGTTCCACCATCATCATGCTATAAAACTAACTAAACGGAGACAGATAATGAACTAAATATTCCACAAATGACACTAGCCATTCACGCTAATAAATACCAACTGCACAAGACCGCACTCATTGATGTGTCCGTCAACAATTCTTGTATCTGAGAGCGATCCAATTGACACTTTATCTCTATTTCTCATTGCGACCGTCACATGTTATAGAATAAAGATCAAAACAATGATAATTTTATATATATGGCCTAAATATTTTTTTGACCTCACGACAATAGGGTATTGAGTATCGACTTAATTTTTTCAAATGAAACTCACCGAGTTTTCATACATTTTGGAACACTAGATGTCTTAAGATCAAAAATGACAATGAACAATTTGATTGGGTTTGTATTGCAGGAAATTGCATCTCAGCTTGAAAGGCCGAGGTGCACTTCAGTAATGAGTTTTTAGTCGAAATAAAAAACCTTAATTAAGTGAAATGTATTAATTGGTCAGGCAGACCACGAAATTAGTGAATCCACAAATAAGTATTATATTTTGTTGATAAGTGGGCATGTTGGAAAATCATGGCATTCATGGAAAATATTGTTTGTTGGGCCCAATCACATATAATAACTCTAGAATTCCCATTTCTAGATACAAAATGTATAAGAAATAAGAAAAGTTCATAATAGATATAGTATAGCAAATACCACTAATAAAATATCAAATTATTAATCATCCAATAAAGCAAAAATTAATGCAGCAAATAATTTCGTGTACAAACATTTCAAAATTAGTGATATTAAATTTCATTAAAATAATATGAAAACTTTAATAAAGATTTTTACAGTTCCCACTTACCCCCCCCCAAAAAAAAAAAACTACTAAAACGTTGCAAAACAAAAATTCAATTATTATATACGTTACAAGTGGTCTATTGAACAAATTAGTTTTTTCAATTAATTAATGTTTTTATGAAAGGTTTTGGTTGAGACAAAAAGTCAGTCTAACGAGCGGGTTTCGAACGTCCGGCTCATATGCCGCTGCTCTACCACTTGAGCTATGGTGACTTCAATCCTAGGAGGGAACTTCGACAGGTGAGGTTGAGATGGGAAGTTAGTGTCTGATCGAAGTCACGGTAGCTCAAGTGGTAGAATAGCAGCGTATTTACCCGAAGGTCGTGGGTTCGAAACCCGCTCATGACACTGACTTTTTTATCTCAACCAAAATCTCACATAAAAGGAAAATGTTCGTTGATCAATCGGACCACGAACTGTAATGGGTAGGTCAAAATGTTGAAATGTCAACTTGTGCACATATCACACTGATAGTATTTTCTTATGCGATTAACGATGTCATTTTTACATAGGAAAATAGCGTTCCACAGAGGGGTTAAAAATGATGTTAGAAAAGTGTCTCTGTCCGATTATAAGCATTAGCGAATAAAGGGCCGAAAGGATCGCCTGAAGTAAATCTCCTTTAGGGCTGAAGCGTATCCACCGGGGACGGCCTTAAGAGGAAGAAAGAGTGTAAATGAATTAGAGGGCTGAGGGCGGCTCTCGGATAACACGGAGACACGGATAATTACCAGAAACTCTAGCCAGAGTCCCCTGATTGCCGCTAACAAGATAGTCCGCCTTTTTCCTTCTCACCCTCCCGTTATAACCGGGTTTCCTGAGCAAGTGGCCCCTTATAATTGAGCTCCCCGAGCTGATCCTGTCCGCTTGGGGGAGGGAAAAAAACGGATTCGCTTTGGGTTCAATGGCTGAATCGTTTATACCCTCTGCGCCTACCCGGCTGTTTTCTGAAGTCGACAGACTGTAAAGAAAGACTAAAAATTAAATCAACCCTCCACCCCATCCCCCTAAAGAATCGCATTTCTTTACCACCAAACAAAATGAACTGAAATAATAACATACAATTTTTATAACAAATCACAACTAATATACGTTTATTTATAAATTGGTAGACTACATATTGAACCATCGGACACTATAGTCAGACAGCTCCATCCCCCGGCTGCTATAATTAATTTAAATTATTAGCTATTTAATTTATGCACCACCATTTATCCGAATCCAATTAAGATTTTCGGGTTAACTGAGCCAAATCCGACATCCTACGATGGGTAAAGACGACATTGTACTCACTAGACATCTCATCAGAGCTCCGATTTCGGTTATTATCTCTTCGGGGGAAAAGGAAGGAACACATATCAAATATTTCATAAGTTAGGTGAGGGAAAAACGGACTTTGTTTGTTTTTATGACTTAAGTTAATGGTATCGACCACTTTTTACTCATGAATAATTTGGATATTAACATGATCCGGAAAAACTCTAGCCAGAAAAATTATCAGGGTCGATCAGTTTACCCGTTCTTACATTAAGTTTGTCACGACTACGATCTTCGGTCAAATTAAAAATTGTGAGATTTCCATAAGGACATTTACTGTTCGGGCGTTTTATGCCATGTTTAGCCACAGGATTTTGGTCTGTCGTATAGACACCAGCCCATCGGGTTGACCCTGTAGTGAGTTAATTTCCGAGAATTTTAATTTAACAGATGGTTTTTTACTTCTTTCCTACTTAAAAGGTGGGCTCCCAGCTTGCCTATCCCAGGTTATACACTTTATGCTACATATTGGAGATGACAAAATTCCGAAGATCTGATGGATCGGAAATCACTAAACTTCTGTTATCTTCGGTCGCTTAGGGCGTCTTGGCTTTTCGCTTCATGGCTTTTGTACCTGCCTCATTTTACAACCGTAATGTACTGATGGTCCAGTTAGATGTACCGACTTTCTTAAGATTAATCTGGATCACGGTATCGTTATGTGGATGAAAAAAATTAATTCTTATCTTCCAAGCTTTCGACTTATTTTAAGGTCATCGTCAAAACTAAACAACCTCGAAGATCTTCAAAAAATCGACATAATTAAGTCGTTTTTACATGGATTCAAAGTTCTTTGGAAGACTCCGTTCAAACAATGTTATAGTCAGTCCTTTGCAGTGTTGGGATTGAATCTGTATTCAAGGAAATTCGAAACCACTAAATAAACCCTTAATTATCTCAATTTGTAGCCATCATTAAGTTTGTTTTGTTGATGACACTGTTTTATTCAGATTTTACCGTTTGACCGAGATTCAGATTTTATGACTTCAAACTGTATCATTTTTTATTATTATTCCGGTGTAACTGCATTTGGAGAAAAAAAACGTTGTCACTTTGGGTTCAATGGCTGAATCGTGTACATCTTTTGTAAACTCGAAGAGCTTTAATAATTTTTCATAATTCTTCTGTAGACGAAAAGAAAGGAGGTAACTATCTTAGGGATAATCAGTTTTCCCAGAGGGTAGGAATAAGTTTCAGACGTTTGCGGGAAAACCATTGTGACCTACATGGGATTCGTAATTAATATATCATTGACATTATTAATCTTATGTAAGTTTAATGGTGTGGATAACTGTTATTGTTCTAATGGTCAATCATATCTTCACAGATCTATAGCCCCCTATTTTTTTCCTACAAGCTATTACTACTATTAGAAATAATTACACATTTCACCTGGAGTGCCCTGTATGACGTAGAATTTCAATAATCAATAGAAACACATTCCGTTTCCTACGAGTGTCTTATGTTTGTCAACTATTGTAATTGATTCGTATAACTCTGACATGCTCCTTGCACAGAGGAGAAATGGATTTTCAGACGTAACTAGTCCTCGGTAATAGGTTATTCCATTTTGGGGGTCTCCCAAGGCGTGCATATTGATCAGGAGGGTGTGGAGGTAAAGGAAGGTAAACGGTAATTACTTGTGAGAAAATAACTAGACGTCACCGGCAGGCCAGTCGATTACCCACCCCCAACACCCGCAAATTTAATAGGACGTTTAGACATATGACGTCAGGTGCTTCATGAATACTGATCCATGTATTTTCAATCTTCTGATAAACTGCGTTATTAAAAAAATATACTTTAGAAGAACTTCCATTTATCAGTAATTTAAAGTAAACGACTTACTAAATTGTATAAATTAATAAAATGATATATTAAATAATTATTCAGCTGAGATGCGGTCTTTTGTTATGTAGGCTTCAGAAAAACATTATCGTGCCAACGTTATCGTGCACTCTCAACACGACACTCAATGGCACAGTTACACACAAGACAAACACTTTGAGCTCTGAAGGTGATCTCAATAAAGATCTAAACATTAGCACGATGAAGAAAATGTTTTTCTAAAACCTAATCACACCAGCCCGCATCTCACGATATCTGAATCATTATCGATTAATGGTCACTAATCCCTACTCACAAATATATTAATTATTGGTCGGCTGATTGTATCACCGAATTGCTTCTTGTTGTCTATTTCTAGCCATTTTTGAGATTTAGCATAGAAAATTAAGATTATTGAGGATAGAAATATTCTGACCCTAGTTGTTTTAGATTTTCAATAATTTCCTAGTAAAACCCGTCACTTTTCACACGCACACACACAATCTAAGAAAAGCCGCACAAACTGCCTATCAATGATAGCGAAATGTTGAAATGAGCCAGCAAAAACAAAACAGCGAAGACACGCGGGCCAGGATTGTTTAAAACGATAAAACTACACACCTTAACATTTATGAAGCGAAATATGTATGATGATAATGATAATTAATGGTTACTAGGAAGTGAGTGATTTGGTTTCCCGAGCATTGCAGGCTTTTGGCTTATTGCATTTTTCTAGTTACTAATATGAGTCTATCGATTCGATCCAATTCCTAAGAAGTAGTAGGTCATTGACTGTCGTTACTACAGTTCCAGTCCCTAGATTTTGTCTGTATCCCAGGTTCGCAATCAAAGATGACGGGCGGCTCTTTTTCTTCGTCAGACACAACAAATGGTATCATCAGGGATTATGTTCATGCTGAATAGATGTATTCTCAGTAGCCGGTGATCGGTTAATGGTCCTAGCATTTTTCTGAATTTAGCCCTAACTGTGCGGTGAGTTTGCCCGTCTTGGTGTGGTTGTTTCAGCACAAATTTACCTAGCAACGTAAGATTTATCCACTTCTTCTTTTGTCTTTTTGGATCTTTGAATGGATCCATTCTGTAACTGGGAATTTTGAGTCTGATTTTTGCCAAGAATAGGTTCAGGGTTTATATATCGCCTTGCAACAGATCTTCCTTTGGTAAATGTGTCTGTTATCGTCACTCAAAATGTTTTTGTAACGTGGTACATAGATGTGATTTTTCACGTGCCGATGCTTTAACAGCTTGGCCATCCAATTTTTTGCTAGTGTAACCTTTTTAACATTTTCTAACGCACAAGATGAAAAATACATATCACTACATGCCCAAACTGCGTTAATAGAATGTTCGACAACGATCAAAATTTAAATTATGAAAATTGCTTTTCTATAGTTTTAGTTGGACTATCCCCTTTTTATGATCTGACAGACACGCTCACGACATATTCAGGACTATAAACAAGGAGTGATGAAGCAAGCGAATGAAATATGAAAACGAGCTACGAATATTTATTTATTTCATGTTTTCACAGCGAGGGTGAAGATGGCGAGAAGTCTAAATTCGTATGATCGAACAAAACATTGCGAATAAGCTATTGGTTAAAACAAAAAATCCAGCGTCATGAGTAGGATTCGAACCCACGACGTCGGCTAAATACGCCCCTGCTCCACCACTTGAGGTTGGTTGAGATGGGAAGCTGGTGTCCGAGTGGATCTAAGTCACGATTGCTCAAGTGGTTAGAGCAGAGGCGTATTAAACCGAAGGTCCTGTGTTCGAATCCCGATCTTGGCACTGGCTTTTTTTTTATTTCGACCAATACATCAGATAAAAATTAATTAATTGAACGAAGTTATTTGGTCAATTGGACCACGAAATTAATGGATTTAATTGAGAATGAGCGTAAACGACCAAATTACAGATTCACCACTCCGCAGACCACATGAGGAAATCTCGCAATATAAAACATGCATTACGTTTATCATTATACAGTTTATTTCATTCAATTCATTCGATTCAGAACTCCAAGATTTTACGACAACCTCGTACGGAGAGTAGATAAAATCGTAAGATATTTAACTGGGTTGATTTGAATTTATGACCGATATTCATATTAATTAGAAAAGTTTGAATAAATTATATAATATTAAAACTGGGAGAAAATAAGTGGAAAAAATATCATAGAATAAATAATAAATATTTATACTGTATATCACAGACTGGCAGTCTTTCAGTGAAAATTAAGGCTTGAGAAGATTTGCATGATTTTCATAACAAAACAATAGCCAAAAAAATTGCAACTATCCTTCAACGTTATTCATCAATTTGATCAATTTGACATTTCACGATTTTGCTTTAAGTAATTCAAGTTAGATTTAGATATATGAAAGTTTGGGGTTTCGCAATTTATAGTGGTAGTGAAACATTTGCGGGCGAGGAAGACTTAAATTTCAACCAATCCACTACCTTAAATCAACGTTCACGATTTGATGACAAGCCGATCATGATTAAAATCGATCAAAGTTATTTTATAAAATTAAACGAATTATAATAATGCCTTACATACTAATTTACGTTATCTCCCTAGCTTGTTAATTTTTATGCGGCTGAACCCTTGACAGGTGAAACCTTTGCAGATATTCCAGTAGTAAAAATGGTCTGGATTTTCCAGAATCGGAAGGGGCTAATTGGCCGAGTGGTGTAGAGGTGAGGTAAGGATTTGTTGGCTATGTACTTAGGGAAAGGGTTAGGAAGGGTTGGTCAAAATCAATACGGTGCTTGACCACCGCCTTTACACTGGCTTCCTTCCGAGCACCAACTACTGCCATACACGCCCAACATTAATTACAACTCCTTCTTCCCACGTCTATCGGCAAATCGATAAAATTTCAAGAAAAATCTGATACTCTGCGATTATATGTCAATTTTTTTTATTTTGTCATTTATTTTAAAATGCAATCAAGGAAAAAAAGTTTTGGAATTAAACTAAAATAAAATGCTATATATGAACACTAGTTTATTTATGATTATTAATTTTCTTGAAAAAATATACTATTTAAAATAATTTTGTATAGATTAGTCAATATTTATAAGCTCTAATTTAAAGCAATTAGAAATAAATAGTTTACAAAGAAAAAAGGAATTAGAATATAGTGTACTGCTCTATAGAATATATATATATCTGATTGTCAAAAACAAAAAATAAAATAAAATGTCAGAAGAAATGGACAAAGTGTCTATTTCTTTCACTTTCCGTGAAAAAATAAAATTCTACAAATGGCAAAAAAAATAAAGGTACACAAATTGAAATATTTCAAGATTATCTTTACGAAGGCAAATATTTATAAAGTGTAATTTAATATAATTAATAATTCGGGAGGGGGAAGCAGATTTAAGATACCTTAAGATCTCTACAGTAGAAGTGAGAATATAAATGCATATCAGATTATGAAGAAAGGAAATAAAATCCAGAAGACATGATCAATTACCTGTTTCATTTACTTGCGTGGAAAACAAAATTGTATAAGTGACAAGAAAAATAAAGGCACACGAATTGAATTTTTTTGCGATTATGCTTATGAAGGCAAATATTTATTTAATCTAATTTAATTTCCTGTAGAAGGAGTGAGAACATATATGTATATCAGATAGTCAAGAAAAAAATAATAATAATAATAATAAATAAAATGTCAAAAGCCATAGGCAGTTGCCTATTTCTTTTACTTTGCATGAAAAAAACAAAATTCGACAAATCACAAGTAAAATAAAAGCTCACGAATTGATTTTTTTTTTCGATTTTACTTATGAAGGCAAAAAAAATTTAGAAGCCATGGACAGCTGGTAACTCAAAACCAAACAAGAGAAGTAAAGAAACGAGACAATAATCATAATAGAGGGGTCGCAACGGTTTAGACTTTGACCCGGCGCTTATCCCTGCAAGGTAAAGATCCCGTGTTCGAATGCAGGGCCGCTGGATTCGTACCCGACATACTTACAAATGGCCTTTTTTTTCAAAATCACCGACATCCTGAGAGTTTATATGGCCTCTGTTGTTGCGAACCCTCGTAAAAAAGAAAAAATAATCATAATAAAAAACAAAAGCAAAAAAATAACGTTGAATTTTTTTTTTTGTCCTGTTTTATTAACAATATATATGCATATAAAAATATCCTAATGTTGGCAACAAATTGCAGCTACAAACTGTGACCTCATTTAATGATCTTGGTGAAACATTTACTCATCCATTATCGTTAGGAGTCTGTTGACGAAATTATTTTTTTCGATTAATTAATCTTTTTTGTAAGGTTTTGATTGAAATGAAAAAGCTAGTGCCACGAGTGGGGTTCGGACCTTTTTGAAAAGTTGCAAACCGGAGGGAAAATTGGAAGGTTGTAGGTTGAGATGGGGAGTGGTGTCCGAATGGATCGAAGTCATCGTAGTTGAAGTGGTTAGAGCGGTTAGAGCAGCTGCGTATTGAGTCGAAGGTCGTGGGTTCGAAACCCGCTCGTGGTAATAGATTTGTAATTTCAACAAAAACGTCATATAAAAAGATTAATTTACTCATACCTTGAATTTCCCAGCAAGAAAAACAATACTACTAAATGTTAGATTTGTGATTTGCAGTACTCAACACAATATTTAAATTTAAAAAATTTATTTTGATCCCTAATTAGTAGTCGATTAGAATATCCAGTCTTATCTGGGTTTGTACCAAATTTGAAGGATCCAAAGTAAATTTTTAAAATACGTTGCTTTTGAATTAAATATCTCTTCTGCGGATGTTCCTGATGAAAACCTTAACACCTTGGAAGGGAGGAAACTGGTTCACTTCTCCTTAAAGGTTTTATTATTAGCAAAATTAATAGACCCCGAGTGTTAAACCTAATCCCTTTCAATGTCAACCTCTTTGTGTCCAAACTCAAAAGTATAATTACTTATTTCACCCTGGCGTTTCTAGAATTTTTGTTGTTGTTAGTAACGAGCGTACTACACAAACTTGCAATTCTCTGACTATACAATTGGAAACAGTTTTTTAATCTCTCTTCTTACATCAGTACACGCTTTTTATTAGACTGTCATGAAAATCACGATAATTTTTAATTAATTGACTTTCCGTTTATATTTTTTAAATTGTATTTTTCAAGTTAAATTATCAATATTAATAATGACGTAAATGTTATTTTATTTTCAACAAGCAATAATTTATTTAGAAAAATTCTTGTTTAGTATCTGTTTAAATTTATCGAGTTTAGAAAATTTTATTATATTTATTTGTATTATATACAAATCGAAATAGTTCATTTGCCAAACAAATAGTTCGAAAAACTAGTGCTGCTTTCGCCATAACGAGCAGTAGCTTGAAGGCAGTCGTGGCGTCTACTTCCTATAATGTAACGTTAACAGGTTGGCAAAAGAAAATATTTTGGTTCTTTTTCGTATGATTATTTTAATTCAGTTTTTTTTGTTTGAAAAATTGAATTCGTTAGTATATATATATATATATATATAT
>CM077102.1:2685787-2702832 GCA_039619505.1 Cimex hemipterus
AGAGAGAGAGAGAGAGAGAGAGAGAGAGAGAGAGAGAGAGAGAGAGACTATGATGGATCATAAAAACCTTTTTCTTTTACTTAAGGCGGTTGACATTCATGTACGAGCGATGAAACACCCTGTTTAACGTACCTATAATAAATTACTGTCATTGCGCAAGACTGAAGGTCAACTTTTTTTCAAATTATTCTCATAAAATTTCAAAGCCATGCCGGGATTCGAACAGAGAACTGTGACCAAATAATATGCAAGTCAGACGCCCCAATTCGGCCAGCGTGGTCCCCTTCAATTGAATTTATGATTTGAATAACAATATTTATTCAGAAAATATATTAAAAAAAGGAAAACGTTTAACTTTATTGTAAATAGCGAGATTGAGTGTTTGGTTTTTTTTAATTTAATTTTTTATTTCTTTAAATCACAGCAGAATATCGCAAAATGTGGAAACCTAGCGAGGCCGATCAAAAATAACCAAACTACACATATTACAAGATTTAACTTACAAATAATTCAAAACGTTTTTTGCTTTAGGATTATAGAATATGAAACGATATAAAAATAAGTTTAAAACTGGGAAGTTTTTCTTAGCATTATGCTTTTGGGTCGCATTGATCCTTGTAGATATTTACATTAAAATTACCAATCTGTTAAAACAGTAACAAAAATATCAAGAAGTGGTGGTAATTGAACAGTCTAAAAATCGTTCTCCCACTTGGCAATTCTGAAACAAGGATTGTCCAGACACGATTCCGGGGTTTGTTGGGGGTCGGTTATCAGTGTCCGGCGATCCGGGTGTCCGGGAGGGCCTCGCCCTATTTTTCATTGGCTCCCGGCCGATTTATATCTGGACGAGAAGAGGAAAAAAACAAGGCTGAGACCTATAAAACACTGGTGTCCCTTCCTTCCGTCTTCCTAATCTCAAACGGACGGACTTCTCTCAATCATAGCCACCCCCGGCCACTCAGACAACGGTTTGTACCATTCGATCGATGGCCATCGCCCAGTCACGTTAAATTGACTCGTTCCACTCTGAAACTTGGGCACTTATACTGGTTCGAAAATATTTAGATCTTTTATGACGGGTTTAAAAAGGTTTTCTTGGTCAATTAAACATAAAAAATATTTTTATTACGGAATCACAATGTTTAAAAAATCATGAATTATTTTCTACAAATTTATTTTATTTCTGGTTGTCTGTACAAAATAAATTTTCATTGGACAAATATACAGTTATGTACAAATTGACAGGTCCGTCAGACCAATAGACAGTGGGTCAAGAAACCAGCCAGTGCTGGGACTATTTAATGGGTGGGTTAAGATAGAAGGTCACGAAGTCATCGTCGTTTTAAATAGCGTGGAGGGTTGTAAAATTGGAACGTTGAGGAAAGAGTTTGGGCAAGTGGATTAGGATAGAGGGATAATTTAGACTCGAAATTGAGGAAGCATGTTCGGAGCAGATCGTTTACAAATGGGATTGTAAGGTCTTTATGGATCATTTGATTGCTTACACATAACGAAGCATTTAAGATGTTGGAGAATTTTAGATTGAAAGGGTTGAATTCGTTGTGGGTTGGAGGATCTGGCCAAGAGCCGCAACCCCATAACTCCAAATCGGTCTGATGGGTGTTTTGTATGCGGTCAGTTTGTTACGTAAGTGTTGATTTTGGTTGTAGTATTTGCCTGAGTAGTTAATATGTTTTGTTATCTTCTTGTCGTTTTAACCTTGGGTGTTCCACGCAGTTCTGCTATCCAAGTCAAGCCCAGAGTAATGGACATGGTCGGATGGCCGTATTATATAATTGTTTATGGGCTGATAGGTTGGTTCGACCTGATTTGCCACCGAGTGTATAATTAATGATGTTCAGTTGGTTTTGGGTTACTTCGGTGGCTAGTTTAGGACTAGAGAGCATTGGTAACAATTGCGATATAGTCCATGCGGCTAGTTTTTGTGTGTAGCTTTGAAAGTGTAGGAATATCAGCGTAGTTGGTGTTGAAAATTGGACCTTGGATACTTCTTTGTGCAACGCCAGATGTAATTGGTGCGATGATGAAAAATCGGAGCCGATTCTCACTTAAATCCACCGATCCGAGTGTAAAGACGTCAGGATGTGAAAGTAGGTGTGACGGAAAATACGTTTTAACCTGCGCTGAGATGCCAAAGATGGTCGGTCGAATTTTACCGTAACGTCCAAAATAAACGACTGAACAATGTAGCTTTTTTCAAGAGCCGAGGATTTCGTGTCGACTGCTCTGCAGCAATGCTCAAAAGCAGAATGGAAATTTCGAGATCGAAATTGATCGTTCGGAATTAATTGTTTTCTACATGAAAGCCAAAACTGTAGTCCGTTGTCCGAATCTTGGCACCACCTTCACGTAATGTTCTAGCATGGGTCTAGCAAACACAATACCTTTAGTTTTGCTCTTAATTGGTCTAATTCTTCCCATAGTTTGTGTTATATGACCTGTCTTGTCGATAGAAAATTTTTGAGATTAGCGCCAATATTCTATTTCCTATTTTCTCCAATGAAAGTGTAAAGGTATTAGTTAGATAAATATGACGCGATGTTTGAAATTGGACAACTCGAAAGATGACATCATTTCATCATCTTTTTGAGTTTTTCTTTTAAATCTATAATTTTGTCGAAGTCAAAGGTTAAGATGAGACCGTAGCTCTTGCATCTTCCTGGTCGTCAAGAAGTGATCCACGTCCTAAACGGGATGACCGCATACGCAAGCCGGCGACATTGCAAGTCCAATTTTGTGCACGTATACATAACCTCGTATATGTTTTTACCAAAAGCAAATTCGTCTCCCTCAACGCTGAGTCGATTTCGTTCAACTCTAACGTTTTCGTCATGGTACAACTCAATTTTGGGCATACCATTATCAAACATGTGTACCAAACCTCCAAAAACTGCGAGCGCCTCAGTCTGGTTATTGGAGCAAAACCTTTCCGATCTATACTATCTCGAATGATCTCTCGTCTATGACCAAGCGGCAAATGAATACCCGACGTTTTCATGCTCTTTTGTTCTAATGGTATGTACATGCATATATATTTACACTAAATAAATACACAACATTTCTATTTCAATAAAAAGATAGATCTGAAGTCTTTTATTTGAACTGGTTCAGCAGTATGCGGCTATTAGTTGTAATGCACTAGTAGATCTTATTCACCCCAGTTGATTTCCCGTATCTGGTTCCCATCAATTAAGATAGATCCTAAATTAAAAAATTTTAAAATCAGATTATTATACTTTAATTCACTATATAATTTGCGATGGTATTGTTTATTTGGACGGAGCCAAAAATTGTTATTTAAATTCATTAATTATAACTTAAAATTCCCTTTTGAGAATTTCCCTTTTTTAAACCCTTTTAGATTCAACAACAATAAACTATATGATATTTTCTAGTTCTGAAATTTATACAATTGTTTTTAAAATGTTCTTGTTTGCATGTTTTTAAAAACAACATTTTTTCTGGATCAAACAATGAGTATCTTACGTTCTTTAATTACTTATATTTGTATATCCAATGGAAACACTTATTTTTTCATTAAATGTGTTTTTAGGTTTCTTTACAACCATAAAATTAATTTTAACAATCCTATTGCCATCCAAAGCTTCAATTTATCCTTTGAACATGCTTGATTTAGAAGGCTAAATCTAATCAAAAATCCAATTTTAAATTATAAAACTTATTCCTGTTCTTTAATTAGTATTTCGAATTTTTGTTCCATAATTTAAACATTTACGATGGCCTATAAACATGCTTATATGGCCAATAATAATAATAATAATTGAGTCAGACTAGCAAAGTCTCAGCATGAGTACAGGCACATCATTATCCTTTTTTTCCATTTATTATTATTTTAATTATTACAAAAAGAAGAGAAAATTCGAAAGGTGGGGTTGAGACGGGAAGTTGGTGTCCGAGTGGATCGAGGTCACGATAGCTCAACTGGTAGAGCAGATCGTGGGTTCGAATCCCGTTCGTGCCATTGACATTTTTATCTCAACTAAAAACCTTAATTAATTGTAATATATTAATTGGTCAAGCGGACCACGAAATTAGGGAATTATTATTATTATTAAACAATGATGTTCCACCAGCTTTGCTTATTCTTTCATTTTATAACAAGCGTGTTTAGTAAAGGTGGATTATTGCCTTGTTTCATCCGGTCGATTTCCCAGGGAAAAATCCAACCCAAACTATTAATGTTTTTGGAACTTCCTTTGCCAAGGGGGCGAAGAGCCGCGATCTTAATCCCAGTAAGAGGGAAAAGTTGTGCCGGCGGCGATTTTTTTCTAAGGGGATCGGTTTATTTGTCGGGTCGGACACCACATCCCCGACCCAATGCTCTCAACCGGGTTTTCTCCATCGGTCCCATAAAACAAGACGCTAAACAGGAATCGAGCATCCGACCCAAGGTAGGAGCAATCGCGTTTATTGCCGAGGAGACCTAACCTAATAAGAGGGCCGGCAAGGAAGGAAAACAACCGACTCATTCCGCTAATGGACCTCTCGGCCCAAACACAAAATAATTGAATTAAACGGTTAAAGAGAAAGCCGTAACCGGAATTATGCCTTAACCTGAGCCTTGTTTTGCCCGCCGCTCGATCGATAAACCTTCCCTCTGTTAATAATAATTAGCTTACATTAACGGCTTCCCACACACACGGACGCAAATCCTTTTTTAAACTTCTTAGTTCCGTGTTTTCAAAGGGCCTTTGGACTTTTTGGAAAAACCCCAGGAGTTAATGAAATGGGATTGTACACTTAATTATCTTTTAGGGGGTTCCATCAAGTAAACAATACTAAAATAAAAGAGCGTTTTATCTTAATAAATTTCTTCGTTCACAAATTGAATCAGATATGTTCCAAAATAAGCTGATTAGTGAAGAACAAACTTGGATGATAATAAATAAGCGTGACACAGAATTCGTCAAGCTTTTGTTTAGAACACAACCGGAATCGTAATAAAACAGAACCACCCCTAACCACCATTTAACATTATAAATGGGAGTTTCAAATGGACCTTTTGTCAAACTTTGACTTGATGCTTTAGACAATTTAAAAACCCTTGTAAAATCCACTACAAAAATGAATATATTTGTAGGGATTTTGTACCGACCAAAGAAATGAGGGTGGAAATGCATGGTATTTCACAAATATTACTAATTAACGCCTGCCCAAGAAGTATCAAGTGCTCTGGTTGATGGATGTGACCAGACTTTAATGTTTGTTTCGGATATTGTGTGTATGCTAATTTATTAGAATGAATGTAATTTATTAGCGAGAATGTAAGGGGTTGTTTAACCCAGCCCCAAGAAATATCGATCACTGTGAGGCGAGTGTGAGACGTCTGGAGAATAAAAGTAAGTTATTGGCGAGAATAGTGTGGTTTCAATTCCGAATCTTTTTTTTTAAACTTTTTATTTGTTTTTTACAACTGCATTCTTTGATGCAACAAGTAAAACAGATAGTATTTACATGAAAACTTACTAAAGGTGGCGGGAAAGCTTGAACAATTACCATCCAGTGATGGTAGCCGTTAGTACTTCATACGATGAGTAGTATGTATTCCTTCGTCGATGTAAATCGTTAAGGTTGTCGCGACAGGGTTTTGACGAAAGGGTTCGGATGATGGAGTAGTTTGGAGTGGACGTTTTGTAGCGATGTTGGGCTAGCTCGGTAACAAAAGGGACGTATAAGTCAGTATGGATGGTGTGATTGGATACATATAAAGGGGCTTGTACTATTGTTCGGAGGATTTTGGATTGAAGGGATTGGATTCGATTGAGGTTAGAACGCTTAGCAGTACCATAAAGTCCGTATGTCCAAATGGGGGCCAGAAGGGCAATGTAAAATTTTCTTTTTTTGTTAATAAAAGTTTTGATCGTCTGTCCATTAGTCGTTTAAGCATGAAAAATCGTGTATCACCGTCTGTGCATTTAAGTCGTGTATGTGGGTTCCACGTCAGTCGTTTGTCTAGGTAGAGTCCGAGGTATCGTACATGGTTCGCAATTGGGTTGGGAATGTTGTTGAGGTATACTGGTGGGAGTGTTTTCTTGTTTGGTGTAAATATTATGTGTGTTGATTTGGTTTCGTTAACCTAGATTCTCCACCGACGTAACCAGGATTCTAGGGCGTTTAGGTGATTTTGTAGATTACGAGAAGCAGTGACAGGATCTTCCTCAGGAGAAAGGATTGCGGTATCATCGGCAAAGGTGAAGGCAATAGTGTTTGGTTGCGTAGGTAGGTCGGATGTATAAATTGAATATAGGAAAGGAGCGAGCACGCTTCCCTGTGGGACACCTGCAAGAATAGGATGGATAGATGACAATGAATTTTTGTGAGATACTTGGAAATAACGATCGTTAAGATAGGATTTTAGGATAAGGTGAGGTTGCTGGTAGGATGTTCTTGAGCTTCCACCGCAGCCCTGGGTGCCATACTCGGTCAAAAGCTTGGTGTATGTCCAAGAACACACCCGGGCAATACTGTTTTAGCTCAAGGGATGTGGAAATAACGTCGATTATGCGATGTGCTTGTTGTATAGTTGAGTGGCAAATCCGAAAGCGGAATTAGTGATGGGAAATTGTATTTTTAGGAATTTCCTTGAACAAACGGTTCAGAAGGAGCTTTTCCAGTATTTTGCCAATGCATGGGAGCAGGATGGGTCGGTAGGAGCTAGGAAGGTGATTTGGTTTCTTCGGTTTTGGGAGCATCCTAATCTAAGAACATAGAGAGTTCTGGATGAATGACCAGAATTCTTTATTTGTAATGAGTGTTGTATTTCTATTAATTCATTAGCATGAAGTAATCTATTAGCGAAAAATCAACCCCACCCCGAAGAATATCTAGTACTTCCGAGTGTGGTTTCTGGATAGTAAATTCTGTGTCTGTATCGGGGGTTGATATAAAATACGTATTATATGTTTTGTGTCTATTCTTCAGTTGACAACTTGAGGTACAAACTATAGGGTAGCATTTTAGGATATTAATGTAGGATCCATACAAATGTAGAGAGTCAGTAACTAGATCGAACGCTCAAACGACTACAGTTTAAAAAAAAATACGCGTCAAACACCAGAAAAAGTCGGAAAACGAGAGAGTTGTTGCTGCATGACTTCAGTTGTTTGTCGGCTCATAAAACTTCCTCATTATGTAATACAAATCCACATGTATTTTTCAAAACACCTGATGCTTCCTCTAACTCTGCTAGATTTTTTTAGATCTGTTTATATCAGTTGGCTAAACTGTAAAGGATGGGATATTTGTGCAACTGGTCAATCCATCCTTGGATCTATTCCGACGAAACAGACCACAGGTTGTTAAAGAGCTCCAGGCAAATGCCCTGCAAATAGACGAATAAAGCGAACACTGACATGTAAAGGTTAATCGAAGGAAAATCATCCTTATGTCATTCACCCTTCGAATTAGAACCCATCATCCAATATTCCTCAATAACAACCCCATCTCAAAATCAGACTGCTTCGGATGGACACTACCTTGGATTCCATCTAGGTTTCCATCTGTCCAAATTGCATCTATACAAAACAGTACTAAAACAATCAGGATATTCGGATTATAACTGAGAGACACCGCTAAACTATTCAATATCCAACATCCAACGAATATAGTCCCACATCCTAGACAAAGTCCTCGAGTCAATGCCCTTTCCTACATCTACAACACCCTTCCCAATGATCCCAAATTTCCACCAATGCAAAAAATTACACCCAAAACACATTCCAATTTCCACAATAAGCTCTTTCACTCACACAACTCGAGTTGTCCAATCCTTATCGAATTATTAACCACGCTTATCCCAAAAGATGGCCTCGCGACTTACTAAACGAGGATTAGCCCTGGCGTATGCTATACAGGATAATAACTACAGAGTAACACACTCCAGTGGGTAGTTTTAATAGACCAACAAGACAATCGTAAAAATAACCAAACGTTCTCAAAAAGCTGCAATTTGCATTCAACTCTTATCACTGAAAAATAGCTATCTATTACAATTTTCTTTTAAATGACATAATCTGCTGCTTAATGATAAAAGTTAACGAAAATATTATCCAATATTATATTTCAGAATTCCCAATATTGTTCAATTCATGATCAGGTGTCAGTAGTAAGTAGAGCATGTTTGAAACCCATTTAACCGTAATTACAGACACGACCGAGCATTATTTTCCCTTCAATTAATTAAGCCTTAATTTAGGTTTTGATTGAGATGAAAAAATCAGTGTCACAAGCGGGATTCGAACCCACGACCTTCGGCTTGATACGCCGCTGGTCTATCACTCGAACTATCGTGACTTCGATCCACTCGGACAACTCCCCACCTCAACCAACCTTTTGAATTTTCCCTCCTTTCTTGCAATTTTTGAAATGTCGTGTTATCGGATTGGATTCTCGGAGACAAATGAATTGGCCACGGAGACGTTTAGTGAAGAATAATTAATTTTAACATATTAAATTCACTAGTTTTCGTGGTCCTCTTGACCAATTAATATCTTTCAATTAATTACTCTTTAATTAAAGTTTTAGCTGAGATAAAGGTCGTGGGTTCGAATCCCGCTTGTGACACTGGCTTTTTTATCTCACCCAAAGCTTTAGATAAATGACAATTTATTTGGTTAATCCGAAACTTAATAGATTATTTTCACTATTAAACCCCTCAAGTTTCAACTAAATGAATTTTTAAAGTACCCATTGTTTGTTATAGCAGAATTGTCGATCCTGTTTTTTATCAGTGGCAACGTTAAACTGGAAATATACGACTCGAGGTTGCGGAGATGTCGGCCATGTTGGGGTGAAGTGTCAACACGGGGGCAAAAAGGTCAACATAATAAAGGGAACAACAAGCCGAAGGCTACACTCCGCAAATTAAATACACCTCCAATTGAGCATCAAGCCAGAAAACCCAATAATCCTTGTTCCCCGTATTAGATCGTCTCGAGCCCTCTTTGTTTGCTCACGCCCTCGCACAAACGCTTTCGCGCTCAATCTCTCTCCAGCTTTTTCGCATTGATTCTTCAATCGTAAAACCGTCCGCTGCTACAAAAAGACTGCAGTTGAAACTACCGTGTAGATCAATTATTCGATAATGAGCAATCTGCAGAACGAAAAAAGGTTTAGGAAGATAAACAAAGCTGGTATAATCATTGCCAGGAGGGCTTCAGGTCCATCTAGGAGTTGACTGTCCAGAACAAAGAATCAAACTATTAAAAATCCATGGCAAATTCGGATTTTTCATAGTCGGAAACCAAAACCAGTGACGTACGATACCCAAAAATATTCGATATCAGTACTCGATACTAGTATCGAAAGATATATTCCATACTACTCAAGTATTACCATAGTGATGAGCGCTGTGTCAAGGACGAAACCTTGCAGCCACCGACGCCCCCGCACACAGAAATGATTGTAAATACAGTTCCGAATGGGAAGAAGGTTAGGTAAAATTATGATATTTTGTCTATTATAAATTTTAGAGGTGCATCACTCTCTTGGGTCTTAATAGGTTTAGAAAGAAGACGTCCTATATACCGTCCTAGGCATTTATTTCTTTAAAAAAATAAATAAATAAATAAAATAAAATAAACAACTACACGAAGGTAACAATAATTAGCATTTCCTTATCTACACTGGCGTCTTACTTCACCTCCAGGGCAGCTTGTGAGGAATGAACATGGATTTGGTAAGGTGTATCAAGGATCTAAGGGTATTGGACGTCACACAGATCGAAAGGTGTCTGACAAAACAAGCCAACAGTCAAAAATGAGAAACGACGAAACTTACAGTTCCCTTTAATAGTATGGCATGGAGCAAGATAGTCCTCGGCGTATACGAGAAACTATGACAGAAAAATTACCGTTTCCTCATTTGATCGGGTATGGTGTTTGCGACTATCGTCATCCGGGGACTTACGCGCGTTCAGTTTTGACAGCTCTCGGCGTTGATTCGGGGAAGTTTGCAAATTAAATCCTGCGTCCCCTTCTAATCTTTTCTCTTTGACTTTCCTTTTCGAGGGTGCAGAAATCGAATCTGCTCCGGTCGGAATTGAGAAGTGCTCCTGAGTTAACGACGTTGCCCGTCGGCGGATTGTTGTTAGGGAGGTGTTTAAGGCGCAAAATGAGGGCTGGAGAAGAGGCGCGATAAGGAGCGACGTCAAGCCAAAAGGCGCTTTTCAATTAAGATCCGTTAGGGTGGAGACAGCGACAAGATTGATCCTTGTTTACCCCGGTTTTTCTTTGACTTCCTCAACGTCATCATGATATCGTCAGCTATATCGTGCGGATCATGGCTCTCACAACATCACTAAAGAATCTCATCACAGCGTTCTTTAGAAAAAACACACGTTAATGTACTGAAATAAATCAAATTAGCTAGCATTATTGTTAAAATACCTATAAAAAGAGAAGTAATGCAGTGTAGTTTATAGTGACAAAGCCATAAAATTTCATATTCACCTGCGGTTTTAGCATTATTTAATTAACACTTTCATCGTGTAATTCTACATTAATAAACAATTGTATCAAAAATAGAAAAAAGAAGGAAAATTCGGAGGGTTGTAGGTTGAGGCGGAAAGTTGGTGTCCGAGAGGGTCCGATTACGATAGTTCAAGTTGTTTGAGCAGCTGCGTATTGACACCAAGGTGTGGGTTCGAAACCTATTGTGACACTGACTTTTATCTTAACCACTACCTTTCATAAAGATGGATTAATTGTTCAATAAGGAAAAACTTAACTTGGTCAATTGACCACGAAAAAGTAAACTGAATTGTATCAGGTTTAGTCAAGAAAAATTTGGTCTTTCGGCAAAATGATAGGAGCGGCAAAACTGCAGATTCTTCACATCACGAAGAAACCCCATTGCACATAACTTCTTTGACTTTTGTGTGTTTAATTTTTAATTAACTTATACAAATAATCGATAAGTTGGTGATGGCGAAATACCGAAAACAGTCTGAAAAGGCTAGCGCGAAAATGTACGATTTGCACTATGATGGACCAAACTACAAGTTCATCACCCTGCACAATTATTTCATCGTGATACGCAATAAAGTGTACTGATGAAATCCCATGTTTAAATTTGTAATTTTATTTTAAAAATTCACTCATCCCATTACAAAAAAAAAACGTTTTTAAAGCTTTGGGATTGTTTCATTCCTATGGGTAAAAGTAGTAATCAGTTTTGGTTCATATAACTGAGGAAGAAAGGAGTCCCTTAAGTGTAGTTGGGTAAGAACTACATTATGCAAATCGGCGGTGTGTAAGTGAGGATGTACAATCAGCCCTAATAGCTTGTAGCCGCCATAACCCTACATCAACCACCCACGGACTTACCCTTATTGGACTAGCATGTAGGTTATTGGCTGAATAACTTTATTCCAACCGGGATCAATGAAGCTTTTCGGGGGAAGGAAATCTCACATTCCAAGTCATATTCCACTCTTCCTTTTTAGTTTTACGGCCTCGCTTTCTTGAAAGTAAAAAAAAATTAAATTAAACGGTTACGCTTTTAACATTGCTAAGATAAATGTTAAGGTTAATTTGGTCGTTCTCAAATTAATATTTTTTTATTAATATGCGCTTGTTCTACTGGGTCTGACATTTTCGCTAGTGCTTGATCTTTCTGTCATATTTTGGCTTCAGGCCATCACCAAGAGGAGGAATTTCTCAAAATCCATGCAGAAATATGATCAGTTAATAGAAATTGTAATGGTGAGGTGGATATATTTATTGACCTTAATAAAAGAAACTTCCTACGCACAGTTTTCTTATTTTCAAATATCCGGTTTTCGAACTTACAGCTCATCATCAAGTCGAAATAATTTACAACCCCACCTCTCGACATGCATTGCAAAATTGAACCCTCCGATCCAGTGAGCAGTTGGTTTTAATGCTGCTCAATTTCGAACGTGTAAAAAAGTGAATTACAACACTAAATATAAGGGGTTTTTCACGATCTTCATTTTAAACCTCCGGTTGCCACACCATCCCACGTTTATAAACCCTTCAATCAAATTGGAAGTAATTCGGTAAACTTGTGAGTTCGAATACTTATATAAGACTACAAATACAACTTCGACTTTTAACATATTAAAATTGTGATAGCGAAGTCAGAAAGGAGAGAGAGGATGTTTCAATTAAAGGTGGCATATCACAACATTTAATTGCCTGACCTTGAACGATGAAAGCATTAGTAAATATTGTAAGTAAAACACTTTTAACTCAAAATGGTCTATTACACTTAGGAATAAAGCTTGGGGAAGAATTACGGCATAATAATTTAAGGTTATTTAGTAAATTATGATTTATGCCCATTGAAAGGAAAAAGTAAAAGCTGATAATAAATCATGTGTAACCAGAAACGTAACCGAAATGAAGAAAGGCCTTGTTAAAATGCCGAGTTGAAAAATAAATTATTTAGGATTAAAGTTGAGCTCTATAAATGAATATTTACGTCTAATTAAATTTAAATTGTGCCTTTCCTTTATATTTTTTATAAAAGAAAAAAGGCTTCCCCGTTTTATTTCTTTTCTTGTTAGCACCAGTTTCCTTTGAGGCTCGCCTGCTTCATTACGGGAAGCACCCTCCAATCATTGTCACAATTAAAGATTCCCTCCCCCCAAACAGCAGCCCTTAAATCGAACCTTTAAATTGACAATCCACGCCAACTGCCGCCAATTCTGCCCGAGTTTTTTTTAACCCGCCTTCGCCACCCTCGCCTTGTTATATTGAATTAAAAGTCACCCCGCCATGGCATCGGTCTCACTTCTTACGGCTACTATGGATTCCATCCGATCAAATGAATGTTTGAGGCGGACGGGGCGAAACGAAAAGTCCGTCTTTCGGATCAACGAGTCAAACAAAATTTAAATGAATTCTAACAACAGATTTTCATCGTACGTCAACACCTTTGATTGTCAGGAAACAAAAGTCATCTGTTATGCTTACCTGCATTAACATCCCCTAAGAGTCGACTAGAAGTTAGCGTATCAATTCGGACCTTTCTAGATGGAGCGGAAAGTCGGATCCGTGGTGTACCTGACTAGCTCAGGATGTCTGGCGATCAGAGGTTTCTTTATCTTTTGAAACTCGGGTCGGAAGGGGTTGTAGTGGCACAGTGCATTCACCTCCCCTCCACACAATTTATCAGAGTCGATGGTAATAAACTCTAACATGCTATGAATACGCGCTATTTCTGACGAATAGAAAACTATGATAACCGTTTTAAAGGAAGAATAGTACATTTGTTCTAGTTTATGTGGTGATGAGTGACCATTATTTGATAATTATTCAGAAATCGTAAGAAGCGGTCTGGTGTAATGTAGGTTTCAGAAAATATTTTCTGTTTCGTTCTTTATTTCGATAATCTTCTAGGCCTGGGATTTTCAACAAAAATGTCTTTCTATACCGACTTCCTTCCGCACCTCTTCAAAATCCACCGTATATAAATATACAACAGCAATATCTCACTGGCACTCTCAACACCACAAGGAACAATGACACAATTACGCAGAAAACAAACACTTGGAGTGAATGGAAATACCTTGATTAAAAATAAAAATAATATTTTTTTGCATTGTGCGAATTCACTTTTTCCACATCCTACATGTATTTGCTAAATTTAAACAATGTTTATAAATCCCAGGCGCTGAAGATGATCTCAATAAAGATCGAAACGTTGGCATTTAAAAAAAATGTTTTTCTGAAAACTACATCACACCAGACCGTATCTCACGCCTTCTAAATATTCATTTATCCTATTACTGATTTCTTCAATTCAGTTCAATTCTTCACAAGGATGTACGTACATGTACGCGTTAGTTAAGCCATTTTGCTTCCAGCAGTCCGGTAATGCCAGTTTTAGTGATTTACACTAAATTACCGGCTGACCTCGAAGATCACCTTACCAGGATGTGGAAGAACTCAGACTTATCCTTCCAGCCAACGAGTTTATACTCCATGGACAGTCAACAGTTAGTTACATCCCCCAAGCATCAGTTATTAAATCCAAAACAATTCAGACTTTTAAACATCTTAAATACATTCTTTCCTATTTCCACTTTATTCACTCAGGGAGGTCAAGAACCGTCCTGCAAATTATAGAAACAATAAAATTGAAGATTCAATATTTCACTGTCGGACCAATTATATTTACTCTAATAAATGGATTAACTTTCAGCACATACTGTAGGAACAAAATACCTAACCCTTTCAATGCGAAATACAATAAAACAACCCTGTTTCTTCCAAATCTCGAACAAGGGCACCGAAATACTCGATGCCGTGTTAATTATCATTCCTACAAGCTCTCTATGTGGGACCATTTATCTTATGATGAACTGATGAAAACTCGGGTACTTTCCAGCCACCTTTCTTCAGTTCTGATTTTCTATTATAAATAAACTCTTAATTAAGATCCTTTCTTTTAATGTTACCTTTTTCGAAGAATGGAATTTTCAACTAGAAAAAATGTTAATGTTTACTAACCATGTTATCAATAATCTGTTCCTATATCTGACTTTATCGATAAGAAAATACAAATAACCATGTTATCTTTTCTGGCTGGTGTTTAAACGCCACTGAACAAAAGACCTTTTCTACAGAAAGTCAGGGGTGGACTATGTCGGTGTAAATAATGTGTCGTAATTATAAATAAATCTCTGTTGAGTAAGAGCGGACCGGTCTGGAGAGTGTGTATTAAACGGGGCAAATTTTCCCATCTATATAAATGCAAATTCCTTTGAGTTGTCGTGCAACATTGTTCTTGGAGGTGATTTAATATAGAAGGATGTGAATGAGAGACGGGTTGATATATATCGGGTTTGTTGTCAACGGTGGGGCCTAAGAGGGAGTCTGACGACCAGCATAGACATACCATATATCTCTACCTACATAATTGATAGAGGGCTCCGGCGGCCATGAAAGGCGGAATTAACTGCAAGAGCCCACTCCCACGGGTCATGGTTAATTGATTGTTGTAGAATTAGTCGGCCCTCCTTCCCGCTCTAAATCACCAGCCTTCACCCGGCTACAGCACGTCCTTCCACTGTATATATAGTCAGTCTCCTGAATTTAATTCAATAGCCTTATCTGGGGGATTGTTCCCGAAGGAATCGATGTGCGGATCCCCCCGTCCAAAATGGCCTGTTCAGCCAGGCCGCAACAACTCGTCGGCAATTACCTTCCCCGCACCTTCCAGACGGCCAAAGAAAAAGGCTAATTGTGCAATTGTTCAGAAAAAAAGAGTGCAACAAGAGCTAATTTTTCCGAAGTATAACAACGGCATGTCAATTATGCTGTTAATTAGATTGATTTTTTGTGGTGTTTAGTGACCGTTAGTTGATGATTATTAGGAGCTCGTGAGATGCGGTCCGGTGTGACATAGGTTTAGAAAAACGTTTTCTTTATCGTGCCAACATTTTGATCATTATTGAGGTCATCTCCAGGGCCTGAGATTTATAAACGATTTTTAAATTTTACAAATGCATGTAGGATTTGAAAAAATGAATTTATACAATGCAAAAAAATATTTTTTTATATTTAATGAAAGTATGCTTATGAATTGACAAGCCGACTACTCATATAAAAATGTCTTTCTATCCCGATTTCCTTTCCACCCCTTAAACTTATATAAACATAGAATACCAATATCTCACTGAACTCTTAGCAAGACACAAAACAATGACAGATCTACATATAAAACAAACACTTTGAGTGAGTAACAATACTTTGATTCAATCTAAAATTTCTAGCTTTGTATAAATTCGTTTTTTCTCCTCTTTTTTTCACACCCTACCTGTTTTTCCCTTTTTATCTACTTTTAGCTACCCCTAATATGGTTTGGAATTATTAGCCCTATATAATATTAATAATAGGTATTGATAGTACAGAAAATGCATGTATGTAGAAAATCTGTCAAGGCCAATGAAAAAATTCGAAAGACGTGGAGTAACATTTTTTATTTTAGCCTAGTGAAAACCGAAAATAGTGGGGTCGATGGATATTTTTTTCCTTTTCGAATGTAGAAATCAATGTGTTTAATACTCCCACCACGACACACAACAAAAAGAACACACTTTGAAGCCAAAGATGATCTGAAATGCAGAAAATATTTTTCTTCAACTTATCTCAGACTAGACTGCATCTCACGATCTCCAAATAATCATTTAACAAAATGCTTAAATGCCATCTTCACAAAACGCAGGCTGATTGTGCAAGCGGTTCATCACAGACTTGAACAGAATCAAATGGCTCAAAGAATATTGTACGAAAAGTGAGGTGTGTTTACAGGGCGGTATGGAAAAGTTATTTCCGTCAGCTTGTTTATCACCACCGACGACATGAAACTAGAAATTTTAATTCGTTTCTCCGCCACGCTGATCGACGTCCTTTGTCCGCCAAGTCATTAAAAGATCGGTCTCGCTTTCGGAAAATCCATCCCAAGTTAGATTAGATTTTCAGAGTTTCGGATACGTGAGAGCGACACAACTTTAAACGACGAAATCCCGGCTACGAGAGGCAAAACTCCTGCTTCTGGCAACGGACTTCCCTCATTCTTCCCAGCCCAACGGTCAACCTATTATTACGGTTATTTAACAATTTTTAAACAAGCGATTATGTCCAAGATTTCTTTTTTTTAATTAAAACTTTTAACTATTTAAATATTTCTCTAAAAATAAAATTGTTCCTGTTTAATATGACTAAACGAAATAAATTTAACCTTTTGCGTCGCAATAAAGTTTCTTTTTATTACTTATTTAACGATTTCCGGTTAATAAACATTGTAAACATGCTTTTCTTGAAACTTTTGGTAAATAGTAATTACGTAACTTTGACAAACTTTTGAAAATGACGAGAGTTTTCATCCGAGTTTTGTTCACCTCTTAAAATTTGAAAGAAGTAGAAAGTGAGAATCTTCGTTTTGTCAGTCAGATAAACATTGCTTCCCCGATTCCTAACTGCCCCAACAAGATGATACCTTTTTTATATATTTATTTTATATATCTTATA
>CM077102.1:2703232-2746989 GCA_039619505.1 Cimex hemipterus
CCTCAGGGTGCCGGTGTTTTTGAAAAAAAGCCCATTTGTAAGTATGTCGGGTTCGAATGCAGGGCCGCTGGATTCGAACCCGGGACCTTGACCTTACAGTGACGAGCGACGCCCCCTCTTGAAGACTATTATTATACAACTACCTTCAATCGGGGAAGAATAACAACACCTGGATCTGAGAACCATTTAGTTTTAAGTTTTGCGAGTGCTGCATTAGTTAATTTAGCCAAACAGGTATGCTCATCAAAATGTTAATTCATTACGTTAATTTTAATTATTTAATTTAATTTTACATAAAATCGATAATATTATTAATTTATTAAAATTATTATTATTGTCAGCGATCGTACTAGGAATTTATTCTGAAAAGGTCGTCAGGGATGAGAATATCAGATTACAAGTATCGATACTGACGAAAAATCGATATCACACAAATAGCGGATCAAAAATGTAGATACTTCTGAGTACTATCTACTTTTACATATCGTCAATAAACAACCAATGTAGTCAGCATCAGCATTTAAAAAAAATAATTAAATGCTTATTTTAAAAAAATAGTAGCCCAACTTGTTTTGGCCTTACCTTTGTAACTAAAACTTTTTGTTCCCAATTGTTTTTAACTTTTTACCAATTTCCATTACTTTTCTTTGGCAACACATGAATTTTTTTATTCTGAGAAAAATTGTAAAATAATAACACAAACTAACGTCTTATAAAATGCTTTTGATGCCATCAATTTTCCCACTTTTATTTTAATTTTTTTTAAATAGAATAAGAAATTAATGAAAATTAAAATCAAACATTTAACTTGAGCAAACTTCAAAACGCCACCAGTTCGTTTTTCATTAAATGTCTTTGGTGGATGTTAATTTCTGGTCGGAGAGTCTGTATTTGACTACATAATTCCTTGGTTTGGTTTTCAAATTGTTTTTTTTCAATCTTTTCTTCTATTTCATTTTTTAAAAGTTATTTGTTTGTTGTGTTAATTAATTGTTTAAAAAACACTTTGATATAATTTTGCTCTAGCTGTTTCTGAGCAGCAAGGACCTACAGTTGCCTTCTATTTTATTATAAATTTTCTTTTAAATTTATTAGTGTTATTTGCGTGCAATCCACATGATTTTATTAAATTTTGAACCAACTGAGAAAACGTATTTGCCCTCTGCAAAGTTCGCAACTTAAATCATCCATGTTTAAAGAAAAACAAATTCAAAAATTAGGCTGCCTTCAGGGTGAAATTGGAGTCTGGTCCTTTGTAGCTCTGCTTAGACTTTTGTTAAATATATTCTTATGGATAAACAACCACTCTAATTGCTACCATTTTTAGGTAAAAATAAATACTTCATGTGGTTGAAACCTATTGCATGATATAAAGGAAGCTGTAAATTACGTTTTACTATAGAGGAATTTAAGCCAATCATTGCGCTAGATGGAAGCTAAAAATTAACTCTTCCAAAACCAGTTGTATGCTATTCACTAAACGTAGGCCCCCTGATCTCCCACAACATATTACTCGAGGGGACCTCGTTTCAGTGGTTAAGAAATATTAGATATCTAGGGATCACTGATACCAAATTGAATTTTGGTGCTCACACAAGAAATCTTATAGGCAACAGGAAAGCGGCTAAATGATCACTTTTCCCATTGCTCAGAAAGGAGTCTGTCATGAGACAACTCAATAAACTACTAATTTATAAACTATTTATTAAACCAATGTTGCTATATGCCTGCCCAGCATGGAATTTTACCTGTAAAACAAACCTCAATAAATTACAGGTAATTCAAAATAAATTTCTGCGTCTAGACACTGCCCCTCCTTGATATCATAGATTGACAGGCCTACAAGAGCGAACTAACGCCAAATGGGTAGAGGAGGAAACTTACGATGCGGTCTGCAAATTTTTTAAGCGTATGAGTGTCTCCGTAAATCCTATTGGGTTGTCCGGAAAATAATGCAGGATTTTAAGTTTTCATTAAAAAAAAATCTATATAAAATATTCTGTTTACGTTTACAGGATTACTCATTTGTATGAATGTCAACACTTATTAATCCTCTTCCAAATGATATTGTTTGTTTACCTCTGTAGCATTCCGCTACTTGGAAATAATTCAGTCATCCTTATAATGTCAAAGCGAGAATTTCGTACGATTTTCTTTTACGAGTTTAAACTCGGCCAAAGCGGAGCCCAAACGGCTAGAAACATTAACCAAGTTTGGGGCGAGGGTTGTGTTAATGAGTGCACTGTGCAAAGGTGGTTTAAAAAATTTCGGGAGGGAGATTTCAGCCTTGAAGATGAAGAAGGTCGTGGAAGGCCTTCCTCTCTTAATGATGATGTTCTGCGATCAGTGGTGGAAGAATCCCCAAAACAACTGTTCGAGAACTTGCAGAGCAACTCAAAGTCAGTAAAACGACCGTCGCTGACCACCTCAAGGCGATTGGAAAAGTGAAATCGGAAAGGGCCCATTTTGTTGCATGACAACGCTCGACCACATGTGTCACTTGTAACGTCACAAAAATTATTGGAGCTTGGCTATAAAACTTTGCCTCACCCACCCTACTCTCCGGACCTCTCGCCTACTGACTACCATTTTTTTAGACACCTGGACCCCTACTTACAACACATAATATTCAAAAATCAAACGGAACTGGAAAATGCATTTATTGACTTTATCAATTCTAAAAATTCTGAATTCTACTCAGACGGAATTAATAAGTTACCAACACGTTGGGAGAAATGTATTGAGAGTATGGGAAATTATTTTGATTAAAGAACATTGCTTTAAAGTAACTAGTTTCTTTTTTTTTTGTTTAATACCAAAATCCTGCATTATTTTCCGGACAACCCAATATTTACAGATCCATAGGTGCGTATCGAACAAATGCAAACTGGAAACATAAGAGAATCAAACACAATGTACCTGACTTATAAACTTTACATAGTTATCAAATTTGTAGTAATAAGAATATTTATAAACCTATTTATCTATTTAATAATTTTAATTTATTTATTTATTCACTTCTCATCTACACTTTGTATATGCATTTATTTAATTTATATATACATTTCATCCCTTTGCTTGTGGTTTTTTGTTAACATAAATTTTTTCCCACAAACTGATATGGAATTACTCGTACGATTTGTATTTTTTAAAAAATTGAGCAGTGTAAATAGTAGGAAGTGATAGTGAAATATCGCTTTCCCTACACTCTAAAATTAATGTTTATATTGTTGTGCAAATGTACAAATAAAAAATGTATTCTATTCTATTCTAAGTCAATCAAAATTATTTATACTCGATTTTCTAAATATATTACGATATTGACTATTTTCCTTTCGATACCGGTACCGAATAAGAAATATCGACACTAATGTACATGGTATTGAAAACAAATATCGATACTACTCATATCGATTGGTATCGGGCAACCCTAACAGTTACTTCATCGAGCTTTCTACTTCTATCACCTTCAGAAAGACATTATATTTAAAATATTCCAAAAATTTAAGACTGGTTATCTTAGATGTAATTGTATGAAACTATACATTCATATTTTACAAAAAGTAATAAAACTATGTTCCATCTATATGACTAGAATAAACTATTATTCAATAATTAACAAAATTTTGGGTAAAAAATAATTATGTAAAAGCTACTGTAGAAAGAGATGAGTGCTTCCTTAGGAGTTTTGCTTACTTCCCAAAATTTAGAATAAATTGAAAATGAGAAATATTTTCTTTTTTTTCAGGCAGGTGTTATCTTTCTTAAATTACGGATCAATTGCTATAGTATCGTGATACATTTATTTTCTTTAAATTTTAAATCTGCTATTGAACATTCCTGATTAGCAAATTTTGTTGGATTAGAAACAATTAGAAAACGTGTTATTTTTTGAACATTAATATCTGCGTAAATATGACACAAAAGGTATATTCTAAAAACGTTCAACTGAACTTATATTTAAAAAAAGAAAGTCGTAAAAAATAAAGTACAGCATCCGCCACCAAAAAAAAAACAAACTACATACACGTTAAAACTTAACAGCGGAAATTTCACAATCGATGATTCATAGATGTTATTAATTGTTTGTCATTGTAAGATAGAAATTAAATATGTAGTAGTGCAAAATGTTTGAGACATAATGGTTTTAGTGGAAAGGCGGGTGTTGTGGTCAGCCGTGGTTGTGGTGTTGCTATGCGGTGTCCTCCGCTACCGCCTTCCACCTCAACCATTACCGGCAGACCCGCAACCAACATTTTAATAACATAATCACCGGCTCAAGATGATTTTACGTTGTTCCGGAGGATGTGGCCTATTCGAGAAACAATCGCTTTTTTATTTGAAAATTACTCTTATACTTTTCCACCCTATTTTCGCATTTTATTTCATTTCTAGCCAATGTTTTCTTCCTAATTATTAAAAATCATTTTCTCTGTTAACACAGAATGATTATGGCAATGTGTAGTGCGTATGTACATGTATTCAAAATAAATATCAGAATATTACTTTCAACAGTTTCTCACTTTAATGATACTTGATATTGAAATTAAATCAATTAATTATTGTAGTATTATGTTTTATGTAAGGTCTTGGTTGAGATAAAAAAGTCAGTGGAACGAGCGGGATTCGAACTCAAGACCTTCGAAATGCGCCTCTGCTCTAGCCAGTTGAGCTATAAAGCCGCGTCCAGATGAGTGTAATATAACACGTAACGTAACGCGTAATGCAAGGTGAATTCTTTGTGTGGCCGCTACTACGAGCATTACATGTAACCATTTGACCGGATCCATCGGGGTGTCGGTTTTTTGGGCGAACACAAAGGACGGCAATTCTCGTTTGGACGGCGTTCTTGGCAGTTGTGTAGTGTGGGCGTTCATGACGTGAGTGACGAACAGTCGCTTGAACTTATTGGTTTATACCAAGGAAAACCGGAAATTTGGAATCCTAGAAACCCGTATTATTTCAAAAATAATCTGAAAAACGATGCATGGAGTGAAATTGCCCTTTCATTGGGAAGAGAAGTCGAAGAATGTAAGAACGAAATTATTAGTTTCCTTGCTTCACATCGAAGGGAAAGAGGGAAAGTAAAGAAAGTTTCCACCATCGACGCGCCAAACGTTTCATCCGGTCTTCACTGCATAATAAATACGTACAAATAAAAGCAGGACCAGCTATCAAGACCTTCCATTCGGCATGTTCGGAGCAACTGAGTGGAACAGCCCCGTCTTCAAGATTCGCGTTGAGTTCGTTTGCCGTCCACACTGTTCATCCTAAACTACGCGTCATTTTGAATTACACGTTACACCCGTCTGGATCCGCCTTAGGTTTTTAATGTGGGCTCGAATTCCGCTCGTGACACTACCTTTTTTGTTTAAACCAAATATCTTACATAAAGATTAATTAATAGAAAGGATTTATTTGGCCAATCGGACTTCGAAATATAATAGATTTAATATGTAAAACGAAGTGTATCTTACTGTTTCTATATTCGAGGTAACTCGAGTTAACATTGGTATGTGAGTTTCCTCGGTTTATCACAATCCCTTCACTATTTCCATCGATCAAACAAAACTTTTAATAATCGTTAAATTTGTTGAATTGAGGAAACCTGTGCTGAAACAATTAGCAGGATCGCGTGCATCGGTGGGAAGCTAATACTGATTGATGAAAGGAACGCGGCAGCGTAATCCGTCAGCATTCTTATATTAGGCTCGGGGATATTAATCTAAATTAGCGTATGTAATAAAAGTGAACGAGGGTGAATGATGATGGTAAGTCTTGACGTCTGGTTTCTTAGCGAGGAAATTGGGGTAATCTTGACCCGGCTCCACATCCCCGATTTAATCAGAACCCCTCGATCCACCCCTTCCAACTTTGTCACTCTATCAATATCGTTTACCGCTTTGTTGACGTTATTCACTCTGGACTATGAGCCTCTAACGAAGGAAACATATTTATTCAGAGATTCATTTTAAGCAAACAAAATATTCAGTAAGGGTGTTCATGATGTTTGATGGACGTTAACTTGAGTTAACTGGAATAGAAAAACATCCAGTAAAATGGTGAACGCCATCTTCTTTTCTTAGCATGTTAAATGTTAATATTTTTAATTATTAACCTTTATGTAAGGTATTCGTTGAAATGAAAAAGTTAGTGTCACGAGCGAGATTCGTACCCATGACCTCCGGCTCATATCCCGCTCCTCTAATCACTTGAGCTGTCGTGATTTCGATCAACTCGAACACCAACTCTCCATCTCCACCTACTTTTCGAATTTTCCCTCCATTTGGTCATTTTTCAAAAGTCGTGTAATCAGGATTCGATTCTCGGCGACAGATGAAATGGCCACAGAGATTTAGTGAGCATATACTTCGTTTAAGCTGGAGTACCGCAATGTTTTGGACCAATTTTCTAAAACATTTACATTGCTGAAGTCTCAACTACATCGACGTTTGAACCCTTCTATGTAGGGACTCCCAGCTTCTAAAATCTTATACGGTCGAAGTTCAAGCTACATCTAAGTTGGATCATTCGTTATATTGATTTCCAGCAAAGTAGCATTGGATGAAATGAAGAATTGGAATAAACAATTATCCATTGTCCGAAGACAGAAGACATATTGATACTATGGACACTGCAAAAAATCAAAAATTGTAGGATAAACTGAAAACTGAACCAAAGACCACGCAGGAGCCAAAAGACACGAAGGGGCAGATCACTTTGCAATGATTTGGCAGTGAATTCAAATGGTTCCTTCGATTCAGAAATCCTGGCTACTCTTCTAAAACCGTTACACTACCGAAATCCCAACTTCATGTACGTTAGATTCTGCTAAACTGGCTACAAAATAGAATTGTATCACGCGAAGAATTGGTATAAACCATTATTCATTGCCACATGTATATACATTATGCAGTGTGGGCGACCAAGACCCGAGGGGTTAAATGCCTGGGTAGACTCGTACACCATTCCTAAAAGGCCCGGGACGTGTCCTGCATAAACCTACTGGACTTGTTCACAACCCACAAGATTTTGGACCAGTTTTTTCTCGTGGAGTGATTTGGTTATCTCCTATCCTTCAAAAGTTCCAAATCTAGGCCTAGCGTCCCTATCACACTCTGTGAGGTAGTGCCTTGCAGTTTCTTCTTTTATTTCACGAAAACGGCAAAAGGGATCTGGTAAAATACCCATTACGAACAAGTTTTTCTCAGTGGGCAATGGCCCGTCAGGACACCTCTCAGCCTCCTAATTCCCTTCCTTGAGTTAGAGAATTTTATTTCTGATGGTTTGATCTCCTTCACGAACTCCTTCGATTGACTGTGACCGGGCGACAGATTCCATTTCTTAAGGATTCCATTCACCTCCAGCATACGTCATACAAGATTACTTAAATTACTTAGCAATAAAACATATGTAACTTTTTCAGTAAACCATATAGGTAAATACAATGTAATTTCTTTGGAAGAACCATATTCATATATAGCAGAATGGTGTAGACAATGAAGAACCATAAAAGCAGTGCGTCCACGTTTCTTCACAGTTTAAAAAAAAAATTATTACGATTTGTACAGATTAATTGGATTATGGACTGTTATACAGTATTATATCTGTACAGTCCGAAGGAATCTGCGATGTTTGCTGAATGCACGTACTATTCGTAACGGGTCACAGCTTCAATCGACTTTCTGGGTCGTCGGGATGGGCAATGTAAGAATAATAAAGTATCACCTTTGATATTGTATTACAATCGATTGATTGGTGAACGATTCGACGAAAGAAGATTAAAAGCGATTTAATATAAATATATTTTAAATGAAATTATTGTGCAAATATAACAATATGAATTGGGGTGGAACCGTCGACGGTATTGAAAGAATAATAGTTATTTATTTAAACACACACATACAACATGGGGTTAGCTGAAGAGATCGTGTTGTTCAACAGACTTCTATTGAAATTTATGAAATTATATGCATGTCAAAAGTGGTCACCACTCCTAGAGAAAACCAAAATGGCCCAGGGTCTCTATTTCAATGACCCAGTTCAACACCCACTAGGTAGTGGAAAGATGCTGAAGTTACAGTTTTTCAAAACAGTAACATTCTGGTCTTTTGACTTTTACACTCTACCTGGGTCTATCTGGGTCCTTATCACCATTTAGGGGCGGGCGCACCCATCACACTTTAGTCGAATTATCCGTTGATCAGCCATTCGTGCTTTCGAGCAACCCAAAAAGAGGAAATAGGTTTTTCAAAGTTCGAGAATCGAGAATAATATAATTATCACACATCCTACTTTCCAAAACAACAAGTCCATTCCATTACATTTTTGGATTTACATGGAGCTAATGTATTAACATGTGAGGATAGTTTTCCAATGAATGTAGAAAACGTGTTGGAATTATGGTTTTAACGAAGGATATTTCCACTTTATTGTGGAAGGTAGCGTTGGGAACGTAGCAGAGAACGTTGACAGCGGTTCTGAGGACATTGGAATCGAAGGAGTGTATTCGTTGGATGTTGGAAAGTCTAGCGGTGCCCGAAAGTATGTCCAAATGGTTTCAATAATGTCTTATAAAGTCTTAATTCGTTTTTTGTTGATACGTGTGATGTTCTTGATAATACAATAATTCGAAACGTTTGTTTAATTCTTGTCTTTTAGTTCATGTATGTATAGTTAGATAAGAGTAGAGATAGAACAAAAGGTAGCGAGCACAGTCCGTGTTTGGGATAAGATTATTATTGAGGTATACTGTATGACGGATTTTGTTTCTGAAGGAAAAGAAGGGTTTTTTCATTTATCTTAAGGTGCCAGTCTATTTGTAACACGTGTGCCAGTAGCTCTTCCGAAGCAATTTCGGGTTCAAACTTAAAGATACGCCACCATGCTTTGAAGCAACATTTCATTCGCCAATAAAACCATACTCAAATCTGAGTGCGTAGATTAATATTACAAATGCCACTAAAACATAAATCGACTACCATCCTACATTATAAACTAATAGAAGATAATCCAAGATATGGATGAAAAACAAACTAACAGTCAACAAACCAAATACAACTTTTTCAATTCTTTCAACCAAAGCGTTGATAAATTGTAAATGGTCCGTTTTATGTACTAAAAATATTTTCCACAACTATCTTTCCAATTCTAAAGGTTTAACTTTCAAAAGTTTTTCAAGTTAATCAGTAACCCCCCCCCCAATACTTTTATTCGATCCGACAGAAAACAGGCTCTCCAAAAAATGAAGAAAAGAATCTACCGAATAAAAACTATCCTGCTCTCTGATCTTAGGACGTAATCAGTGCACTGATGTGGCAGTATAAAAAAGCTCGGGGTGATACTTCCAAACAATAAACTCGTATACATGATATTAGAGGAAGAGTTAATAAAAGCAGTAGCAATTATGGTCTTTTTGACAAGAAACTCCATCTTTTCTGGTCATAACAAATTAGACACTAAAACACTCATAAATACACAAATTACCAACAGCTCACATACATTTTTCATTCCAGTCAAAACACTATACCAATCAAAAAGGAAAAGGAGAGGATGGAATTAAAAACAGACCTAATCCACCAGATGCACTGATTAAAAGAAAATTTAGTTAATTGTTGTTATTATATTAGGCCCTTGTAGTAATAATAATCATTTTTCGCCGATTTTTACTATGATTATTATCAAATCATTAAAAAAAATTAACATCGTGTTGTATACAATGTTTAGCTCTGGGAGAATATGAACAATAACGTCGAAAATTTACTTGAATAACAATTCAATTAACAATTAACTTGTTTTGTCAGTCCGACGAGTACTCTAAATGTGTCAGACATATATAAAGCGAGGATAGGCAGACGAAGATTGGCGAGGAAGGTAAATTGGTGAGAATCGTTGCCCTCCGGGCCGGACGACCGAGTTTTATTTACAATGTTTCCAGGGTTCCAGGAAAATTATTATAACTAAAACTTAGTTGACCCGGAGGACCATTTATTTATTTGTATGCGCTCGGTCGGCTGCAATACAATAAAAAAACGTACTAACGATTTTCTCAGTAACCAAGTTGGGGGGGGGGGCAGTTTTATAGCAAAAACCTGTAATAAATCTGGCTAAATGTAAGAATTTCAGTGTTTGGAGCTCCGTTTGAAACCTGGATGAGAATGCGGGAGGCGGCACTCGCGTAAAATAAAAATTCTTTGAAACAACTTTAAAATAAGAAAAACTGAAGTAGAATAACTGTCGTTGTTGTTGTTGCCATGTACAAAAATTGCAGATGTAGTACCATTTTTAACAATTCAACTGAAATTATACCTAGTGAATGAAGGTCTTTCAATTATATTTTAAATCTGTAAAAATTAGAGTATAGTCCATCAGGGCAATGTCTACAAGAGTTCTATGGATTTCTAGTTTTTCAGTTTCTTAATTGTTTTATATGGTAGTGAGTGTTTTCATGGTTATAACCTTTCAAATTACAGTCATTTTCGAAAGGCTCGTACTGAGGGATCCTTTTAGACTAACCGAAAACTAAAACGATATATTCAGTTTTACCGTTTCGCATGAGAACATACTATTTTGTATGATCTTACAACCTGCCCTTAGAATTGTTTTAATTCCCGTAAATATTGAAAGTGAAAGTCGAGCTTTTGTTTTAGTGCTTGTTCACCCACCCCAGCGGGTTGCCGAGTTTAAACACGTAACAGGTTCGAACAGGTCGGTTGAGCTAGGTTTAAACATTTATCCCAGGAGGAGATGCTGCTCAGAAGGTTCGGGTCAAGTGTTGGAGCAATAAGTGTTTTGCGGTGCTCTGCTGGCATTAGTAAGTGTGCCTGACACAAGACAAAGCTCCGACACTAACTCACTTCCCTCCACCGAGCCCCAGCCTATTTGTCACTAGGATTCCACAGCCCACTCACCAAGAATTCCAATAATATTTCATTCAAGTTTCGTTTAATCTCCCGGCCACGTCGACCCTCCAATTCCCTCCGACGCCGTTCTCCAACTTTAATGAGAAATCCTTTAATTTAAAAAACAAAATACAAAAATGATCGTTTTATCTACTCTACACCTTCAGCATAGTCGTTTGACATACAACCGAATGAAACCCGTTTTGTAGAAAAATGTTAGAGTATGTTTCAGTTCTTTAAGAATACAATTTTTTCTAATCAAAAATTCGTCCATATATGTTAATTATCTTATATACAATTCTGTTGAAAAATCTAATATAAAAAATAAAAATGGTATTGTTTGACATAAGTAAACACAATAACCATGATTTGTTGATAATATAGTTGAAAGATAACTGTAGCGGGGAACATTTCTGACGGAACGTGACGCCACGTGACACAATGCGATCTATATCCCAGTCGTCTGTCACAGTAATATTCGCGAAATGGATGAGGAACTTGAACGAGAACACAAAAACTTGGATTCATGATGTGAACGTCACTGAAGATGTACCTGGAGAATATCATACATATTATATGGTCTTGAATGATGTAGGTTTATAAAATCATTTTCTTTATTGTACCAACGTTTTGGCTTATTTCTACTCACAGGGACACCTTTGCGGGCCCAGGCAAAGTCCGACCATCAACCCTGGTTCCTTTGCGTAACCAATCAAGACCCAAACCAACGAATTTCCCCCCTTACATTCCTATACCCTTCCTTTCCTAATTTTCTCTTGCTTTCCTTACTTCCCCTCTCTGATTTGGCAGCAGAGGATTCCTGGGTTACTGAATCCGCACCTCCAGGCAACGGGTGCATCAGTAGGGGGGTTGTATGAACTCCCGGGTAGGTGATCAGTCTCACCTTAAAATAATATTGAACCACGGGAGTAGAGGTAGCCACTCAAGGGGGTATACTATTTGTGGTTGGTCTCGTGGTTTGTAAACGAATTGTATTTTGAGTATCTTAGCTGAAGAATATCGGCCAAGCGGAGCAGAAGATAGATAGGGTGCACACTCTTTCTCTCAGGGGTGGTGAAAAACACGGTTGAAAGGCCGTGGCAGGAATCCACGAAACTTCCTTTGCAAAGCACACGAATGGATATGCCCTTGTTAGGGAACTTCTGAACTTAGGTAGCATTCCAATACCTCGCTAGCCAAGGGATGCGACAAGTCCTTGCATGTAAAATTTTTCTTTGAAAACACTGGGCGTCTCACAAGTCCCCCGTGGATATGACTGGACGTTAAAGAACCTCATGGGTCTCGTCACCCATTTTTTTGTAGGGGGGGTGATACCAATGTTTAGATATAAGATACATTTTTATACCATCTTCAAGCCCAAAGTGTTGTCTCGATTGGCTGAGCTCAACACTCCCAATATGACACACAACCGTCACGCATCTACACATAAAACACCCACTTTGAGTCTTGATGGTGATCGTGATGAATAAAGATCGTTGGCACGATGAAGAAAATGTTTTCTAAAACATACGTTACACCAGACCGCATTTCACGATCCCAGAATAGTCACTACCTATTGACTTGAGAAGACAATTTTTGTTTTGAATTTAGTACCATCGCACACGGCAATTCCACAGTTAAAAACATGCATTTATATGGTGTGGAAAGTTTCACAAGTTGTGTTTCAGGCATTTTTTTCATAGTGATTTGTAAATGTTGAAGCCTATATTATTGGGGGACGTTGATGTGAAAATTACTTCTATTAACATAGGTATCAACTTTCGTTCAGTGTGGAAATAATGGCAGAATGGGAACGCCGAGCAAATAATTATGGGGAAATATAGGGTTCAAAGGGTACGTGGAGGGGTAGAGGCAGTAAATATACCTGGAAAAGGGCAAGCGTGTACGTGAGTGTGTAATTAATGTACGCGGTCCAATAGGCATAAGCCTGAGGTAATTAGAGAGAGGTTTGTGACTGTAAATAGTCGGCCAGATGTGCTGGATATCACGCCGCTCAACATCATTATCCAATTGGAACCTGCAGCATTTAGCGATTCGGGCCACCGGCAGAAAACAGGGGTGGGCGGCCGGAAAAGGGGTGGAATAAAACAAAGGAAATAGCCTTCCGTGAAAAGCTCTTTTATAGTTTTGATTCCGACTCCTTCCACCCGCGCGACCAATCCCGTTTCTTTCTCTTTTCTTTTTTTGTCTCAAGGAAGGGTGGGCTTTTGCAATTTTCATTCCTAGCCCGGTTAACCGCCCCTCTTGGATTAGATAGGGAGGCAATGCAGGCCAATCACCCTTCCTGACGCACTAAATACGCAAATACCAAGATAACCCCCCTCCTCTCCATCAACCCCTTGGCACATTTATTTTGAAGCCCTAAAAGAATTTCTTATTAAATGGATTCCTAAAAAAAATCAAAAGTAATCGTTACAGCTAACTAAATTTGTTACAGAGATTTTCTAATTTATTTTAAAATGAAACGATTCCACACTCTCATTTTGATGTATTACTGATCGTAAGATTTAAATTTTTCTTCTTATATTTTTGATAGGCTGTAGTACATACCGTAGATACTACATATACTAGTAACATATCGGTATCAAATATATTTTGTCTCAGTTTTATATTTAACAATAAAAGAAAATGGAGGTGGCCGCAACGGTTTAGGCGTTGGCACGGTGCTCATCAGTGTAAGGTAAAGGTCCCGGGTTCGAATCCAGACGACCTGCATTCGAACACGACATATTTACAAATAGGCTTTTTGCTGAAACCAAAAACACTGTCACCCCGATAGAAAAAATAATGATAATAATAACATAATAGGCCAACTTGTATATAGAAGGAATTTTTTTTTTTTTTGTTCTTTTAGGTATTTTTTGGTCTCCCGTAATTCTAGGAAGGAGAGAAAATTGGAAGACGCATCACTCTTCTTAGCTCACCAACAGCTAGAAAGCATTAACAAGGTTCAACTGGAAGGATCGCATACTTAGGAAAGGGCATTAAAATCCATAATATTTCTCACAGATATGCAAAGTTTCCCTGGGAAAAAATGGAAAATATGCAGACCAAAATTATCTTAAACTCAAACTAATGGTTCGTCACAACGCAGATCTCCAGTGGATCTCTCAAAATCAAATAACTAATAAACGTGTAACTGCGATTACATTAGTTTCATTATAGCTTAATACATCATCCTGGATTGTGTACTATGCAAAATTTATCGGCATTCAGTTAGGGGAAGTGAGAAAAATAATTGACTTTCTTTGGAATTCGATGTTTTTTACACCGCTGCCACCTTTCCCCCCGTAGGGGTCCCGATTCCCACAATTTGAGTTCGCCACCCCCGACAACGGAACGAAACAGATGCGGCAGTTAATAAATGTTGAAACGTCGCTACCATTCGGCCCATTTTGCCCCTCTTCATAATTATTGCCCTTTGCGCCCAGGAGGGATAGGCCCGTCCATTTAATTACAAGCTTATTGGATCCGAGACGTTCAAAGCAGCGTTTCTTTGATACATTAGCAAAGAATGAAGAAGTATTAAGGGCGGGGGTTTCAGGGGTAGGATGTCGGCGGCCGAGCATACCTCAGTCAATTAAGGGAGATCCCTGTCGTATTACCCAGGTTAATTAAAGAAGGGCTCTACGCTAATGAACGCGTGACAAAAATTCGTAGAGCTCCTTTGAAATTGCTTTATCGATTTTCAGCCTCCTCACAACCGTTTCAAACATAACAGGTACAAATTATTGACCAAATTTACGTACTAATTATACACTCTAGGTTGTACGAACCTGCCATGTTACATAAAACATACGGTTTAAGTATTATTTAATTACATCTCCTTTACCTGTAATTTTTAACCTGCCTTTTACCTAATTTTGGTCTGTCAGACGCGTTTCGGCTTCTCATCATCTTCAGAGTTACACCTTTAACGACGAAAATTTTATTTAGTTGCAGGTTGATCATCTCGCCCACAAGAACAAGACTGCTTCCTTTTGAAGAAACGTCTTAAGTAACGATAGGTCCTCAAAACACAAGTTATAACACTACCCAAAAACATATTCTCAAGCCACTGAGCATGCATAAGACTTAAATGACAAATTCCGCATGTATAAACATATTTACATAATATAGAATATTTGTAGTTGTAAAATATATATATACCCTCGCAACACGAGAGATAAGAAGGGCACAATTGCACAGAAAGCACACACTTTAAACCCTGAAGATGTCCTAAATAAAGATCGAAACGTTGACATCATAAAAACGTTTTTCTAACACCTACGTCACACCAGACCGTATCTCACGATCTCCGAACACCACACATTTAGCTGTTTTTAGAAAAATTATAAAGAGTCGGGCCCAATTTCAAAATTTCAAATACTATCCTATACATTCCGACAAATCGTTCTAAACGATTTTTTTAAGCTGAAAACAAAGGCGCAATCGGATTTTAAATTGATCAATCAACGACAAAAAGTTTGAAAAGAACGCATTTCGTTTGTTTCGTTGTTAATTGCAATAATGGGCTTCTTCACTAATGTAAACATTGATTGCCTTTATTGTTTACATTCTGTCATTGTTTGTCAGAAGGATATATTCATTCCTGGAGGTAAATAAATTTTATAATAGTACCTATTGGTTACTAATTCATTACTTTTGTGGTCTGCTCGGCCAAATCTGATTTCATCTCAACTAAAAACCATAATTAATTGTGACCTATTTGTTACATTCAGTATTCCATCTAAAATGAACCGAAGAGCACATTTTCCGATCAACAGCGAGTTGATATGTACAACTGCTTTATTGATAGTGGTGATATTGAGCATCGAACAGTTGAGTTTTTAAGCCGAATTGCTGTTACCTTGTTTAGAGACTTGGGGAGTTGATTATGCCGTTCATGACCAAACGTCGATTTGGGAGGCTGAAGAAGTTCTTTCATACATCATACATGTTCATCTCTAAACCGTTGGAATTTTCGAACGTGGTCAGAGAAAAATCCGAGACATACTCTTGTCATCACCAGGCGGTTCACAGTATCAACGATCGTTGTGAACTTCTCGGAAATAAATTATTTCGGCCTTATTTCGGCCTTATTTCGACGAAAATAATCTAAACGGAGCTCAGTTCCTCAATTTATTGAGTGAGGTTTTACCGACACTATTAGCCGATGTTCCTTGAAGAATGATTCTCCGCCTTGATTGATGCCCCAAGTCTTTGCAGGTGAGATTTCATTTAAATCGTCACCTCCGGGATAGGTGGATAGGACCTCAAGGCCCGATTTTATCCCCAGCCTCGTTGGTCACCAATCTATTTTCTGCGGGATCATTTAAAAAACAGTTTTTACGCCAAGCATAACCTTGCAACCTAGTCAGAGGAGGGAAATTCTTGTCAATCCATCTCTCATCATAGCTCTGAGCACCGGTGAAGAATGGTTAAAATGAGCATATATTTGCATTTTTACGCAAGGTAGGCAGCATGAAATACGATTAATAAATAGCAAACCCAAGCGGTTGTTTTTTCAACCTTCTTGTCGTCATTTTGTCATTTCTTTACCGATTTAAAATCGATTTCACCATTGTTTTCACCAACAATCCTTTAAAAAGATGTGTCAGGATGTATGGGGTCGCATTTGAAATTTTGAAGTTGAATTGAGCCTGGCGTACCCTGTTTTTTTTCTTCTTGGTTTTTCTTCAAAAAAGGTAAACATTTGAAATTAGACTAAAAATTATTAAAAGCGTTTTTTTAACCAAAAATTATTCTAAAATTGTTGCTTGCGTTTTGCCTTGAGAGAGAAATTAAATTTGGCGATGAGGCAGCAAAATGAAATTAAAAATTTGTGTTTGCCAAAGTGACCGCACATCCCGAATACATTTCATTTGGAATTTCATGGAATTTCTTCAAACCGATGAAATGTTTATTTGATTTAGGAGGGTTGAAGCGCTTAAAGCTGGGTGTGAGCACGATATTGGGCAAAACGTTTCCGTTCCATCTATTAGCTGTTAGAAATGCGAAAAGAGATAAGAAAGGGAGTAATTCCTTTCGGGGAGGCTCTCCGGGTGATGGATCTGATTCAAAGATTCCGGGATGGGTAATGGGAGTCGGGCCCGATTGAAGCAACTCCCCGAAGGCAAGACGAGGCGAAATAATTCAAACAAAATTGCAAATTCCCTTAACCGTGGAGGGAATGGCAGGGTCCGGGCAGCGTAATGGTCCCGGCCCTCTAATTCGAACAAATGACGGCTCAGTCTCAAATTAGATTCTCGGCCTTAGCCCCGGCCCCAACTGGGTCCCCTTCTCCTAATTCAATAACTGGCACACATTTTACTATGGTAACACATGTGTGGCCGACTCAGGAGGGGGCAGTATTGATCACTAAGACAGAGAAAGAGAGAGAGAGTGAGAGCGAGGGAGACCCCATCTCCGAGCAAGAGGGGGCGAGTGAGAATAAGAGAAAAACCCCAAAGTCCAAGGACTATCCCTCTCTCTTCCAACCCACCCTCTAATCCATTTCACCCTTTTAATTTACATAATAAATACAAGCCTTCTTTTGTTTAAAACGGACGGATAAAAAAATATTTTAAATGGAAATTTTCTTCTCTTTTTAAAATAAAAATATCGCGATGGTTTTTGTGGCGTTAATTTATTTTTTATTTAAAGTTAAATTTAATTTATACATAAAAAGTACTTTCTATTTTTAAAAAATACAAAAATTATTATGTTACATATAACAATGATAGTTTCAATAATTTAGTGTATATTTCAAAGCTATTTTTGAACATTTTTTCAATCTGTGGTTACACTCCATACAGTAAATATTTTAGTAGTAGAGGGAATCTAGTGAATTCGTGAACTAACTTGTACCTAATTAATGTGTATTCAGTTTTTGAGATTTTTAGATGTTCTGTATGAATAAATCTGCGATTAAGCTGCTCTGATCACGCTAACTTTAATTTTCTTCTGAAGAAAAATAGCCTAATTGGAAAAAATACGGAGTTATAATGATCGTGTAAGTCACGGTCGCAGTGGTGAGAGAGTTATCCGTGATGGGAATGTCCCCCCCCCTATCACCGTGTATTACCAACACTAGACCAAATTAAACAGATTTAGTAAGCAGAACGAGGTCAGCCTCTGCTGGGTCCCAGGGCATGTGGGAGGATAGGGCAACAAGAAAGCAGACACCCTTGCAAAGAAACAGTGTTGTCCTTCTGATAGGACACAAACCCTTTTGTGGCATAGGTACCCACATTATTAATGAGTATCTCAGACAGAAGAACAAAACGAAAATGAAGGAACAATTGGACACAGGCAATCAAAGAATGTCCTAACAAATTTCGTAAGAAAAGAAATCATAGAACATGAGAACATGTCAAATGAAGTTGGAACAAACTGCGAATCCTGACATTCTTAACTGGACGCTTAAAGAAGATTGGAATAGTCCAAGACGGCACATGGAAATTCTGCAGTAGTAGATACAGGTAGATACAGCAGGTAGTAAAACTGAAACACCACCATATGCTTACCCAACTTATAAGCGGCCACGGACGAAATCGTGAATATCTGTATAGATTTCACATAACACCGGATTCGGAATGTGACTGTCCAGGAAGACCTCAACAAATCATTTTGATGATTTCTTATTCGACTGCCCCATTCAAGAACTACGCCGAAAATCTCTAATAAGGGACGTTGTGTGTAAAGCTGGACTATGGCCTCCCGACCATCACAGTTTGATTAGAGATATTTTAAAGCCTTACAAAATTTTATTCGTAAAAATGTATTAAATTAATTGTAAATAATAATTGTATATGGTTATGAATACCTGAAATCACTATGGGATCAGGTACTAAATAAATAAATTTTTTTAAAAGTAGTAGATACAGTAGATACCAGTAGCAGGTGGGTAGCTACACTTACACCGAAAGCGGCCGAATGTACTACAAATACCATGGAGACTTTTGCAGATCAGAGAGCTGTTAAAGAATACACGCAAATTCGTCACTCACACACATAACAGGAGAGTTACATCCGGAACGGAATTAAAACCCACAATAAATTTCAGTTATCAGATCAGAAGAAACGAACGACAACGAACTAATTTTCCTAACTACTGGATCGAAATACTACCAAGAAAAACATATCGGACATATTACCGATAGTGTAAATTACTCACAGTTCAAAAAATCGCACTAAATCTGTATACTTAATTACAGTAGACTCACAAGAAAAATTGAGTTTATGCCTAAAAGACACAGGCTAATTGTTTTCACCCAAAATCTCTAAGATTTTACATTTTTCGAATTAATAAATCAAGTTTCTAATTTCATACTGTACACCCAGATGTGAGCGAGTACCGAATTTTTTTTCGCATCTTTCCAACTTTAATTCCTGAAGAGATTAAAAATGATCTTTTTGTACAAGGCTATGGGACTGACGAAGCGAGGCAGTTCACCAGAAAAGACAATAAACCCTCAGCAAAGTTGCGATTTCAGCAATAGAATTATTGACCACTTTTTCACTTAAGAACACTGTGGATCAACGCATGGTCTTAAAGAACCATATATAAACAATGATGAAAAAAACCGATAAAAATAAGATTAATCCTTTCACTTTCAAAGGTATATCGTACGTCCCAGTGATTTCGCCCAAATAAAAATATTCAATAATGATATACATATCCGACATCTATTTTAGTTACAAATTCAAGAATAGATCTTGACATACTAAACTCATAAGGGAGAAAAACTGAATTTATCGAATGTTGTACATAGTTCTCATGTAGTGACTGTCCAATCAAATACGTTGGTCAAACAAAATAGAGAATTTTTAAAAAAAATTATGGTCGTGTTTCTCATTGCGATAATAAACCCATAACTGGTACGACTATCACAACACTCAATATACAGTAGGCATAAATTTGACTTTTGACATACTGCCATAAAATGACAGAGCCTCGATTGCTTTGAAGAACAAAAAGGTTCGACATGCAATAATATTTGTAACATTCAAACAGTTATTATGGGATTTCTGCAGATCTATTTAATTTTTAAAAAAGGTTGATAATGAGAGGGCACCTCCTGGAAAATGTTGCAATGATAGGTCCTTGGCAATGATAGGTCTGAGCCGGTCTTCAAGAAAATTTGGGGTCGCCTGTAAAAACTTAAGTATGTCAACTTGTAGGCACATTTAAAGTTATTTTGTAAGTTTCATATAGTTATATTGATTGTTAAAACAAATGGACAAATAATAATATACGATATCCTTAAAATAAATCGAAAACCTGGCAGTAGCCACTAAATTTGCTTGCTTCTTCAAGACCTTGATCCAGAGTGTTTTTCCGATAACATTATAATCATACCCGTCTGACGATATTTAGAGGATTGTCGTCCAACAGCGTACCCTTGCCGGACACCGGTGGTCGCTGGTCTATGGTAACTAATTAAGAACTCGTAACATACCATTAATCATAACTAAGATTTGAATATAAAAAATGTTTAAATGCCTATCAACTTTACCGTTAACTGCTTTTTTGTTCCAGTTTTAATTAAAAAACTTACATCTAGTGTAAAAGTAGAACTTGATTAACAAGGAAGTGGTGAGGTGGTAGTGAAAAAACGGCGGCTACTTCGTTCTGATGTTATAATATCTGTGTTCGCACGGAAGGTTTTTATGAGCCCCTGCAGATTCAGCCGGACCTTGAGAAACTTCTTTTATTTGAATACAAAACTGGCCGTAAACCCCTTCATTCCTATTCCAGTAACGACTCGGCTCCCGGGTTAATAATGCGGGATCTGGGGTGGCGAAAAAACACGGAGATAAATAAGGGAGCAAGGAGAGGTGTTTAGTATGCAAGCGGCTTCAGACTTCGGCCTATCATTCAACACTTAATTAAACACAATACTTGATTTCACCAAACCCTCGGCCTCATATTTATGGTAACCCAGAGCTCCCATAAAAGCGATTCCTTCTTCGGCACCGTGTTAAAAATTCAAGAGGCGCCTTGGCGATAACCTGTTTTATATCTTCATCCAACGCCACTCGCGAATTATAAGTTAACTCTCATCTTTTTAAGCTTATCTTTTAACTAGATGTTTTTTTATAGGATGTATTCTCGCCCAAAACTGTTTTCTAACCACTTTACAGCAGTTAGGCGTTTTACATTTAATAGAACACAACAAATGCAATTGTTGACCTGGACAATTTTTTTTAATGTCATCAACTCATCATAATACCTATAACTATGTAAGATGTGTATTTAAAACAAAGTCACCTATCCCTGCATCGGGACTGGGATTTTTTACAACCATAAAGCTTATTATTGTAATAAAGGAACGAGCGACGTGGTCTCAGGACAGTTGTTTCAGTTAAAAAAAAGGTAGTACAGAAATAGAAAAAAAAAATAATCACCTTTTTGTTTTAAATTCCTTTTTTTTTTTTTGGCAAAATCAGAATAAAAAGAAAATAAAATAAAATCCTTTTGGGTAGTACAGAAATAGAAAAAATAATAATAATCCTTTTTTAAAATTCCTTTTTTGGAAAAATCAGAATGAAAAAAAATAAAATAAAATCCTTTTTTTTGTTAAAGTTATGATAAAACAATGTCGGCTAACAATCTTGAACAAGGCCTGTTTGGTAAAGATCAAGAAAAGAAATGAATGTTATGCCGGCAATAACTGCAAATGTACTGACATTTGTAGAAACAAAATAAATAAAAATGAAATACTCTGTGCACAGAGGTTAGTCCTGGAGCGCGCTGAACGGATTCCGGGCTATAACGTTGCAACTCCTTGTCCGCTTCGAAGCGATGTCCTTCCGATGTCCTTCCGCAAAATAGACCGTCAAATCCAAATGATGTCCTCCTTCTTGGTAAAAGAGATCGCCAAAAAAAGGCAAGAACAAGAGGACGATGAAAAAGGCACCTTCACTACTCGCCACGCGTTCCTCGTCTGACCGGAGCCGCTGCGCATCCGGCGAATTCCACAGCCACGCGCTCCACGTTTGAAGGTGGTTATTATTAAAAGAAGCAGAAACTTCGAATCTTAAGCGATGCCTTTACGGGGCACAGTTCGAATTAGAATTAGAATTATTAGAATTCACAGTTCTTGTATAAGTGGAATACATAAAATCCAATATAGGGCTGTATGAGCATAACCTCATTCCAATGGCAGTGTACATCCAGGAAGCTTGGAGAATAAAGGCCAATTATAGGAACTCTATCATATCGCACACATACAAGAAAATTGACACGCCTCAACAAAACAAAACAAAAATTACTGGAGAGACAGATGGAAATTACCTTCTTTGGACTTAGGACTGATCTTTTTTTCCCCGGCCGGCTGACTGCACCGATCATTGCACTATCCACTGATAACTTCATTCTAATTGGCTACTAATCGGACCATACGGTTTTGGTTGATCATTTACATGCACATTTATTACTCGATATTTCTCGACAGCTATGTCCATTAACACATAACCTCTCATTCTAATAAATACCATTATACTAGAAAGGACCAATATCTCGGCAGTATTACTACAACCAATGTCGGCCCTTCCCATAATCATACTACAAATGTCTTATCACTAGCCTAAACCGGTGTGAGTTACTCGATATTCAGCCGCACCCATGCATGCTACACCACTCAGGCTAATAAATACGTTCGTACAATACAATGGGGGGACCCACATGTAGGGGTTATATGTGGCTGTAAGCATTTATTGATTTTAAATATGTCATAAGTCGATCTTTAAGGTCACTGTTATGCCTTCAATTTTTTTAAGATATCGGAAGATAGGTCGCACCGCTCTCGTTTGACGATTTTTTAACTGCTGGATAGAACACGAATTTACTAATTTCATTTAGTTATATTTTCTTTCTTCCTATTCTAGTTTTTTCTAACACCATCAAGCATTCTTAACTACTGCGTTTTCTTTTGTTCGATGCCCACCCCTTTTTCACTCAGCAATTCAAATAATTCTGCTAATTAAAACTTTTATGCGTTGTAATTTGCACCCTGTTCTGCGTTGTTGAATTACACTCTTCACGATTGCCATCTTCAGGCATGAAGGGTTTAAAACGTCCAAGTGGTGTTAGCTTTCATCTGTTAGGGCGTCGCCTGACGTTTCGGCTCGAATCAATGTGTTTATATTGGGAGAGAATCCCGTTTCGAGTACGAGAAGAGAGAGTCGCCCCATCGTGAAAAGAGACGTTGTATGAAGGATTCGCTGAGTACGCATTGTCGTAATGGAAAGGCCTGGGATTAGCATTTAAACACCTTCGACTCAAGACAATACGTAATCTCGTGGAGAAAGATACCCGGGCTTTTATCGGGGCCAAATAACGTATAAATATTCATAGTGCACTCCGGGAGCTCTAACCCTTTAGCCTTAGCCGGCGCGGGATTAGCGAAGAAGGGGAGCCGAGCCCTCCTCGTCTTCACCTTTTGTCGAAAATTAAACAATTTACTCCTCCCACCGACTTAATCCTATAAATCCGGGTTACCGGAGAGAGATTTCTTGCAGAAAGTGCACTGCACTTGAAAACACTCCGAGCGATTGCTTTGGCTGGAATAATTCGGCCCTTTACTAATTATTAATTTATTTTGATAAAACGCAATCAGCGAATTGAACGAAATTTATATATTTGAAAAATTTTTGCTTTCTTTAATAATAACTGAAGTGAGACACGCATGAGCTGTCCTTGTGTTAACATCATGAATTGAAAGCTCTGCATGAAACCTAAAACATAAAATACGACATAAAGTAATATGTTCTTAATAATTTGGTTTTAAAATAACTATATCGATTTATAATTATTTAAAGGTAGGATAGACATGTCAAGTCGTTAAGTGTTTGTAAAAAGTATTAAAGAAACATCATCTCCTATCCAACATATAAGAAAATTCTCATCACGATCGAGTTTTGCGATTAATATACAATATTTAAAATAAAATACCATTTACGAATCGATAAAGCTTGATTTGAAAGATTCTGAACCGATGAACAAAAATAAACTTCTCAATATGAACAAATTACCAAAAATTATAAAATCTTCTTCCAAATGTAAATTTTTGCAAGTTACGCAGATGGATAAAACAACAAATATTGTGCAAAAATTATAATGGAAAGAATTATAATTCGCAAAGCCTCTAATAATTTTCCAAGCTGTATACTCTGTATACAGAAGTTAGTAAAGAAAAATATGAAATTTGCGCGGACATACTCTCACATATGCAGTCAGGTTTAAAGACAAAAAAATGCGTACGCTTTCAACTTCAAACTTGTTTGGGAGTGCTTAAATTACCCAATGGATCAAGGAAAACACAACAAGATTACCTTAAAAGGGGTACCGTGACTATTAATACACCGAAGGAATGAACTGGCTGGCCAACTAGCCAAAAATAAGACCTATCTCGCACAAAAAACCACAAATGCACGCTGCATGGAATGTATGCTTAAATGGAACTAGAAAAATGTCATGAAAAAAAACACTCAATCACTGGACAAAAACACACTTAAAAAAGAAGGCGATTATTGGCCACTACCAATTTAAATAATATCATTCTATACCTAAGTCACAGCAGAAGAAAGATTAAAACCTTATTTAATCCCGCAAACCTCTAAAAATGGTATTAATTGATCGTTTAAAAGTTATATGTAAATCCATATATGTTTATGGGTCCTAATTGAACTTAATAATTATTTCAATTAATTATTCTTCTGATCTAACGTCTTGGTTGAGATGTAAAAGTTAGCGGTACGAGAGTGATTCGAAACCACGATTTTTGGTTCAATTCGCCGCTGCTCTAACCATTTGAGGTCACGATAGCTCAAATGTTCATTGCAGGGCATATAAATTTGAAGGTCCCGCTCAAGACCCTAACTTTTTCACCCCACCCATGACCCTGCATAAAAAGAATAATTAATTAAATAATATGTAAATATGTCTTTCTTTTTGTAGTGTGTATTTTGGTGTTGTGTAAATGATATAAATAAAATCGCCGCATTCAGCAAATGTTTTTAGGAAATTGCTACAGCAAACGTACGTATGCATCCCATTTGTATGTAAGAATACAAGTTTGGAATTCACGTCCAATGAGCGTAGAACCTGGTAGCCGAAGTGACGAGTCGGCCTGTCACGTTTCAAACATTGCGGGCCTCATATTTGCATGTTATACATATTGAACGTATCAGCTTCCAATAAAAACAAGTGGAAAAATAAAAACCGTGAAAATAATTTTCACCATAAACAAACCAACTTTGGTACATGGGCAGTGACTAAACTAATTGCAAACTTCATCATTCCTTTCATTCCTTATTTATGGCGGACAACAAACTTAGATTAAAACTTAAAAATCACATTTACATATTCTAACAGGTATACTACGTAGAGTTAATGCAGATGAAAAAAGCATAAATGTAAAAAAAAATCTAAGGCAAAATGAGAATGTTTGGAAAATTGATGTCTATCCTAAGGGAGAGCAGAAGTTTAAATTCCCTGATCTCTAAATATGCTTGTTGAAGTGTTGAAAAATTACGAAACAACTGTTAAAGAGTGCTCGCCCAGTATTGATGGGCATCAAAGATAGATTAAATCTTTTTTTAAAAAGTCTCTTTTACACTCACTAGGAAAAGCACTAAAATTGCAGAAGAAACGAACAAAAAATGTTAATAGAATGGTGGCAGGGCCTGGGCGGTGTAAGATAAGCCGAATTAAATCGAACATAAGTCAGGGCTTACCATAAGGCCCCTTTTTATTATAATTAAGCCAAGGTTTCTTCTAGAAAAAAAGATCGTCTTGGAATCAACATAACTGTTAAGTGGCTCAAGGAGTTGTTTGGGCTTAAGCCTATTACTTGGGTATTGACTCGGGGAGGGGCGAATCGCCGCCCCCGGCGAAATGAAACTTTTAAAGACCATCAAAATCGCTCCGTTCCGTTTTTGAATTGTCTTTTCAGCGAGGGGAGACTTTCATCAAGGGAATCCGAGCACAATGGAAAAAGTAAATAAATCTTTCTGGTAAATCTCCCATTGTCTCCACCCCAACTCCGGCCTTCTAATTACCGTAAAGTGCCCCCGCCTCCAATCGTTTTTCACAAAATATAGCAGCATTATGGGCTATTAGTTATTTTCCGGAGGCTTTTGACCAGAATTTCTTTTGTTTCTGAGACAGAAATCCACTCTCACTAATGAAATTCTAAATCGCGGCCCTTTTTATAAAAATCGATTTATTACTTAACGCCACTAAAACATCGGAACGGAAAGACCCCCAAAACAATCATGGCCATGCTAATTAAAATTATAACAATCATAGGTTAGATAGATTCGTTGCCCTGTGTTGGAAGAATACATTTTGTAGCTGCTCCTCTGTTTTTTCTTTCAAGCAACTCCTTCTGCCAAACTTCCCTAATTATTCTTATATTTTTAAGAATTAACTTTTTTTTATTTCCTCAATGAAAAATTTTCCCTCATCCGAATGATTACAAACAATCGAATTTGTCTGTTGCTTAAAATGGGCAAAATCCTATAAAAACATTCTACACATCCTTCATTCCTGTAAGTTTATCCCTGGCCAGGTTCAGACTTTCTCATTCTAATGTTCAGCCATCGATTTACAGACATCGTCGCGACGGACCTTGAGGAAAAGGAGTGATGCTCCGATTTATTCCTAAATATGAAGCAGGCTTCTCGTCGGCAGTGAAGCTAAACAAAGTTCTACCTTTTACCGATTACCTGATCCTAAAAGTCTATCTATCCAACGGATACTTTCAAGGCATCAGCGGCACCTTTCTATCAGTCAGCTAGCACACAGATGCAGAGGTATCACAAGGAAGCATCTTAGGACCCATCCTGTACACAGTATATACATAAGAATTTATTTTGTAGACAGTGTTATTTTTTTCTGATGATAACCTTCTAAGGCACCTTTTTATCTTTTGTTATTGTAGTTTATTAACAATGCAATATCGTCTCCTATCTTTTATGTTGATCCAATTTGTTCTTATTTAAATTCAATGTTTCTGGCAAAACTTCCTATATTTTCACCTTGGTATTGCTTAACATTCAGGTACTTTCTTTGCCAATCCATAACCTAACGTCTCTGTCACTATATTTTACAGCTACTCTAATCTTCTATCCTTTCTCGGAACACCCCCCTCGTTTCCCAGTGGCCTATGCATCCTCCATATATGAGGTTCTTCCTAGCTCGAGCCACAAATTTCTGGAATTCTATTCTATGACGAATCCGAAAAGCCACCTCTCTTACTTCTTTTCAATCTCGACTATACCAGCACCCCAAACCCTCACCATACAGAGACAGCTAAGTAGCTGCATAAGAAAACTCAACTCTTAAGTTCACATATCGCACAAGGGAGAGATTTTTCCTCTAAATTCTTATTAGTGCTACTATTATTTCAGTTTTTTCTAAATATTTTGTACTAGGTGATTTATTTCAGCATATTCCATTTTATGTTAATGACAACATTTTTTAATTAATGTGACATATTTGTACAACCGCATTATTTCTGCAACCTTATTATAATATTTGGGGTCTCCTCGTCCCAAGATAATACTCTCTAGAAATCTCTCTCTTTCTCTCTCTCTTTCTCTCTCTCTTTCTCTCTCTCTCTCTCTCTCTCTCTCTCTCTCTCTCCCTCTCTCTCATTCTCTCTCCCTCTCTCTCTCTCTCTGCTTTTAAGGATTAAAATTTAATATCCTCAAAGAAAAAAGTAACTCAGATATGTATGTATTATAAGATCTCGACATGCAAACTGTGTGCCAAAATAACATAAATTGTCAATGTAGGATCATTTCTTGAGTAGTTTCCTCTTTCATCGCTTTTTTTTATTATTTGGTGATTTTAACATTGTAGAGTTGATCGTGGTCAATATTGATTACTGCAGGACGTGAAGGACACCTGAGTCCTGTAGGTATTTGTCTGGACCTTGAAGGATCTTCTTCGGTCGAAGACACAGCCCACTTAAAGGGCGGTAAGGCATGGGGAAAACACGATCGGAATCACATTTCATCGGACAGGTGGGTTTATCGGGGCGTGAACCTCTTCCTTCGACAAACCCCCTACAATTTATCAAATAAAATTCCTCCTTAACAACGTCGTTATGAGAACGAGCCAAAAGATTTTTTCTAAAATTGTTTGTATTAGTTTTAAGGCGAAACGGCGAGCAAAATTCCCGAGACCGAGTGAGGAAGTGGGTTAGTGTTGACGTGAAAGAGTTTTAATAAGGGAGAGAGGCGGAAAAGGAGGATGTGCGTAATGAAGGTGGATGGAGGTTGAGCCGGGTATGTAATGAGCCCGCCATCTCGTTATATCCCTAACGACCACACCGCACACAACACAACGTTACACTCTCTCACTTATACATATATCCTTAACAACTTTTCCCGTAAATAGATCCTCTCGGGGGCGAGTTGGCCTTTTTCCTGGTGGCAACTTCTCCCTCGACGGAACTATATATTTTTTCTTTTTCACTGAATCGGGACTGTTCCCTGAATATTACAACTTTGAATTGAAATACACGAACTTAAAACAACTTCTATATGTTTAGAAATAAATGTTTAAATAAACAAGCATCGACTTGAATCAAAATGAGAATAGTTTTTTGTACACGGTGAAAACGCTATCGCACAATCATAAATAAAGAAAGGAAAGATTGGTATGGCAATTTTAACGTTCAGTGAAGTAGCAAGGAACTTTCACAACATTTCTGGGGTAGTTTTATTGAAAACATTATCTTGTATAAACTTAGTCATACAAACGTAGTCGTCAGGATCAGCCAGGATAACATACTATATCATATACTTAGAATGAAGTATTAAGGAGGTTTTTGATGCCGTCATCTGTTAAAAAACGACCTGGAAAGTTTTCGTTGTTTTGAAAAAATGAGTTGAGCAATAGGGTTAGGATGCATCAAGAAGTAAGTACGGAACTGTACAAAATGTATCGGTTTGTGTATTAGAGAATGGTAGATCGTTGTCATTTGAGACTTTAGTGTAAGTTGAGTGTAATATGTCAGACAGTTGATTGAAAGCATTGAATATACTGATGTAATGTACTGTATGATGTATGGATTGAATGTACAGCTACAGTTCGCTAACCGCTTTTCTCCATCGTAGAAGCAACCAGTTATTAAGGACGTTTTCCGCTTTGAGATCAGACTGGGTGAGCATGCAGGTTGACTTCACCATTATCAGACCTGGCTTCGTCGCCACACTGGGTGGTCGAGCCACCTTCGTTAAGTTCTACGCCTTTCATGACTCGGCAGCATAGTGCTACGGTATTGAGTCAGCCTTACAGTATTTTGGAGGGACACCTCGTACTATTTGATAATGCGAAAACCATTACCATTGAGCGTGATGTCTATGCCCCCACTACGGTGGGCTTCGTATGGGTCCATGTTGTAGTCCTGCAAGCTCCTTGCTCTTGATGTGCAATAGAGGGCAAGACTGTTCCTTCATTGTAAATATACAACTCTGAATGTTTCATCAATATTTTTCTTAAGCATTTTTAATTAAACTCTTTAAGTTATTGTTGGATATTAAAGGTTTAATAACCAGTGTTCGAGTTAGAAGAATTACGGAATCAGTCACCCTCGCGAGTTGGTAAGGAATGGGGTGTCAGCAATTGAAGTTATACAGAGAAGAGCAATAATTCCAGCATTTACAAAATGCTGTACATCTTAACATACAAAGAACAAAATGATATACTTTGCAACATCCTCAAACCGATTTGTAATCCTGTGAGACAGTAAACATTAGGTTAAAAGTGTAGACACAAGATTTTATCCAACATGGCCACTTATGAACACAACCGGTCTATGAGATTTATAAGAGCAGATGGAAGCTATGAAGCAACTCTTGCGAAGAAAATGAACTTCCTCACCTCTGAGAGACTTTATCCCTATGGCGGAACGCCGTACAGATAAAGCATTTTAGAAAATAAGATATGTGTGCAGAAACTCCGAAACATTACTTGAAGAGTTACTGCATACTCAAGTGTCGTTTGAAACAGAAGCATCAGCAAAAAGGGGCTGGGATTCTATAAGAGAGTATTGTAGAAAAGACGATAAAATAGCATGGACCAACACAGTTTGTATGAATGTGAAGATACTGTGGAGCATGCACCGTTTTAGACTATAGGCGCTTCCTTCAAAATTAGACTATAACGATTGGATTAAATAATCAAGTGCCTTCACGAATTAGATCTCACCAGTGTACTAGTAGAAAACAGGACATAAAGTAGCTCTTAAAGAGATGGCAAAGTTCAATGAATCGAAGTCAGCTATCAATGCAAAACGAAGTCATCATATAGTATTCACCTTTAACAAAACAATTCTTTCCTCGCACGACAAGCCACATCGCAATTAAACAGGGCATACTAATAAACCGGAGGCCACAAACTCTAAAAGACGCAGACCGTATAAAATATTACAAATGTATGTATTAGATCGAATTTGTACAGTACTACCTCCAACCATCTCATTTTCTAAACTAGACTTCACATGGATGTCGGGTGTTGGTTTGCGAGCCGGTGAATTCATGCTGAACCTGCGTTGAGGCATTCTCTGGGTAAGCCTTCACTCACGTTATTTTTTTACCTATTAACCCGCTAATGAAGACGTACCCCAAAACCCAATGCCAGTAGTACTTTACGTCTCAGCAAACAACAACCCTATCGCATCCAGTCCGTCCAGTCTAGTTCTCCGTACGCAATCCGATCCACTTTCTATGTAATCAATCACGTTAATTGCACCGTTATAATCATCCCTGTGCACTAGACAGCCAAATTCTTATACTTCAAATCCCTTAGCAAATTATCTCATGACAGTATTCAATTAATACATAATCTAACCCATCTTAACACCCCTAATAATTCCACGGTCGAGTGGTGGCCCTGCGATTAGTGGTTAGCTAGCGACGGTCCCAAGAATACTTACCCGCCACAGTAACTGTCAGACCACGTAAACAACTGGTTCAATACTGGTTTAAGCATTGCACACCTGCAACCTCTAGGTTGGCCTTTGTTTGTTATGTTTTATTCAGCTAGTCTTACGGTATTTATTATAATAATATTTATTATCTACTGTAAAATTAATATATGGTCGCATATTACCAGTTTTCATAAATTAGATGTATTGAAAAAATCTATGTCTTGTTAAATACAAATCAATTCTATCTGATGTAATTTTTTTAAAGTAAAAAGTGTCTAGAGTAATAAATAAAACCAAAATATTGAAAACGACTAGTGGCATGCAAACCTCTTTTAAAATAAACTGCGGAAAAATAAACAGGGACGGTTGTAATTTATTATTCTTCTATTAACTCATATTAAATTAACCTACATATTTCTGTTAGTTGGATAAAGCAAAATAGAAAACACAAACCAAAAAAAAAAAAATACTAATTCTCAGTTTTAATAACGGATTTACGGATGAAGAATTGTAAAAACAAGGTACACATTTTGTAAATAAACACCTCTTTTCAGATTTTCTACATTTTAATCCAGTTTTATTGGCTTTAACCATTTAATGACCTCATCTCTAATCGGATGTTCGCAGTATTATCGTGAGAAAGAGTCATCCAAGTCACCGACAAATGTATATTGCGGAGGCAGTTGGCGTTTCCCAGAGCATAGTCTCTTAGTCGCTTCCCAGTGACAGGGGTGGGTACAATGTTTCGTGCTCCCGTCAGTGCAGTTTTGAGGAGGCGAGGTAATGGTCTTGGCTGGGATTTACATTGGAGGAGGAATTGTACTCCATATTATTGATGTCAACCTCATCAAAGTCCGTTGTGTCCAAGACTCCATCAAGGAATACATCTCTCAAACCAGAGATCTGTCCGGGATGTTATTCTAGTTGACATGCTAGACCTCCTAGAGTCCATCAATGCTCAGAAAACCTGGAAATTACCCATCTTCCCTCCCTTTCCTTCATTTTCTTCACACCTCAATCGCATTGAGTACATGTGGGATGTGTATTATTATTTTAATCTACGGTTGAGCTGTACAACCCAAAACACTTACTCTTCTGGGCAGGTAAGATCGTTAGTAATAGTATGGATCCCTACACGACGGAAGGGCTCTGGGACTGTGAGCGATATCGCAGCCCTTTTCTTTCCAAGGCCGTCCACTTGCCCTCTACTCCTATATGTCCTGAGATCAATCAAAGAGTTACTTTATTATTCATACCTGATTTATTTAATTTAGTTTTGCAATTCAGCTCTATCTATGATGGCCAATGATGTTAAACTTAATGTTTTGAAGCTGCTTGGCTATAATACAGTTATATTCTTTTTTTGTACCCTTTGATCAGTCTGAACTGAGAACGTTTCTCAATTGCTTGGATTACACTCTAGGTTTTGTTGGTATATTTTCCTATAAGTTATGATTATTTAGTCCCAGGAACGAACACTACTGTCATCCGCGCAATCTATATTCATCAGTTTACCAGCAGAAGGTGCTGTTCTCAACTTTATTTTCTTTTTTAGGCTGTCTAAATTTTTTTGGCGCCATTAGTATCAGATTGCAGATATTTATTGCAAGTATTTTGAAAAATCCCTATCCTTGCAAATTAAATGTGGAAAGGATTCATAATGAAAAGTGTAAAAACGTAAATATTAATAATAATTATGCAACATTAGCGAACGAAAATTAGCCGGGAAATAAAGACTAGAGAGGAATTTTTAATTTAGAAAAACTCAAGTTTAACAATTATATAAAATTATGATCTTTATGCAATTTGACTGATACAGAGAGGCACTTGTACGAATTGAATTACCAAATACCAAATTATATGATGTTGCGAATTTAAATGCAAAATGGAAATTTAGTTCACTATTTTTGATATTTGTTTGAAAAGACAACTTAAATTGAAATTTTCGATTTGGATAAATAGATTACCAAGTTTCTGTTGCACGCTAGTTAAGGGAGTGTTAGTTTCTAAGTTTTAATCCGACCGACATCCTTGACCACTAAGCTGACCGTTCCTAATTTATCTGAACCGGTCGTAATAAATCGATCTGCCTTAAAATTTGAATTTACGCAATCTTATCTCGCTCTTGAATTTCAACTATTCTTTCATCCATTAAATTTTATTAGTTTAATTATTAACGCCGTGTTAATAGGGCGTGATATAAAGTCGGGTTTGACTGAACCTCGGAAGGGATTGAACGTTTGTATTTCGTCTGGGCCCTTTCGACAGGATTCTAAGCCGGAGCTATGAGTCAGGTTATATACCTGGATGTCTTTTAATTAGCTGTTTGTCAGGGTGACTCTAATACGACGGTGGCGTTGCCAAGGAGACACCCTTAGATACCACCTGACTCCCTCAGACACCTTGGAAATTCTCGCCTTGTCGCTTTTTACCACCCCTCGGCTTTATACGCCGACATTATCAACTTTTAACGTTATGGAGAAACACCCTATCGTTACTTCAAAAAGCACGAATTTACCTCAACTTTGCCATAGTGATTCAACTAAAGTGTTTTTAAATAGCATAATAGGAACAGTTTTAGAATAATTGTATGGACAAACTACTCGAAAATGAATACGGATATTGCCAATTTTCTAGTATTTATTTTGCCATCATTACAAATCTTATTTTTACTAAAACTTCTCGGAGGTAATTCATGGGATTAAGAATGTACTCAGTTCAATCTGAACAAAGAGTACAAAAAAAAGAATATAACTGTAATAAAGCAAAGCAACATCAAAACACTAAGTTCAACATCATTGGCTATCATAAGATGGAGCTGAATTGCAAAAATAAATTAGCTAAATTAGGTATGCAAAATAAAGTAACTCTTTGATTGGTCTCAGGACATAGAGGAGTAGAGGGCAAGCGGACGGCTTTGGAAAGAAAAGGGCTGCTATATCGCTCATAGACCCTGAGCTCTTCTGTGGCGAAGGGATTCATGCTTTTACTAACAAACATTTTCTTTCCTACGTCATACCAGACCGCATCTCACGATTTCTGAATAATCATCGATAAACAGTCACTAATCACAGCACTCTATTTCTAACGATCTGTAGCTCTTCACCTGCCCAGACGAAGAATTGTTTTGGGATGCACAGCTCAACGTAGATTAGAATAATAATACACATCCCACATGTACTCAATGGGATTGAGGTCTGAAGCAAATGAAGGAAAGGGAAGATGGGTAGTTTCCAGGTTTTCTGAGCATTGATGGACTCTAGGAGGTCTAGCATGTCAACTAGAATAACATCCCGGAGTGATCTCTGGTTTGAGAGATGTATTCCTTGATGGAGTCTTGGACACAACGGACTTTGATGAGGTTGCCTTCGATAATATGGAGTACAATTCGTCCTCCAGTGTAAATCCCAACCAAGACCATTATACCGCCTCTTCAAAACTGCACTGACGGGGGCGCGAAACTTTTACCCATTCCTGTTCTCGCTAGATTCTTCGGCGCCTGTTATCATTATGAGGACAGAAACGGAACTCATCAGTAAATATAACAGCATATCAATTGCTGAGGAGACAGGTGCACAATATTTCTCCTGAGTTGCTGGCGGCAACTTGGCGGATACAATTACCAATAGTTTGTGTTGATAAATGAGATTTATTGACCAACATAGACATGACGATGTTTTGTTTGAGGATATCTTGCCAAACTTTATATATACATATATATAACTTTGCATTTTTTCTTTTTGGACTTGCAAATACTCAGTCCGAAGGGTAGACAAAGGAGGCACGTTGAAGTACATCAGTCAAATTCTTATTAAATTGTTTTGTTTGAGGAAAAAGATAAATAAATAATTTACTAAAAAGGAAATATAAAGACGACTATATGACTTCTAAAAGGGAAGGTAACGTTCTTGTTTCATCACCCCATCCCTCTTTCCTTATCAATCAGTCTTGGTACCTACATTATTAAATACCACCAATTATTACGTTTGCTGAGGTGCCACTTAAATAATTATTTTGTACATGTAATAAATAAATAATAAAGGAAAATAAATAAATACATATAGAGTTTGGCTCCCATTTTCCAATTGCTTATACTATATCACAGTATTCATAACACCTAAATTGGTATGCTCTGTTTTTAGGTTACAAGTATTATTTTCCATATATACATGCATCATTTCTTTGAGCAATCATCTACTAAGTATACTTTCAGTTTACCTTCACCTTAATATATTTCAAAATTAAGGTTTTAAGTTGAGAGAAAAAAAAGGTCAATGGCACGAGCGGGATTCGAACCCACCATCATCGGCTAGATACGCAGCTGCTCTACCACTTGAGCTAGCGTGATCGCGATCCTTTTTTATCTCAACTAAAAATCCTAATTAATTATTTGGTCAAGCGGACCACGAAATTAGTATGTTTATGTTGTTGGCTATGTTTAGATAGAGCCGCACTTGGCCTGTCGGTAACGTCCACATCATATTTTTTTCACATACGTTCACCAAGGTACTGCTTAGTTTGGCCGTAGTAGACACCAGGACAATCTTCACATTCACCCAATATCTGACTTCTTCAAGCTTGGCAAGATAGAACAATATTCATTTTGGACCACCTCCCTGATCTTCAAACGAAACATCTTCAATAGGATTGAACATTAAATAGTGTTCCCTTTGAGTATAGTTATAAAGACCTTATGTAAATTTGAAAAGATGTACGATAGTTATTAAAAGTTTTGGAACGAAGAAGTAAACAAAGGGGCCGGCAACTTGGATCGGCATTATAGCTTAGAAGTAAAGCATCTCTCCCATGTCTTTTATTGTTTGACCCAGTTGAAAGAAAAGTGAAAGAGGTGGTATTTGAGATGTAGATGAAAAAGACGCCTAGGTTCCCCTGCCTAATTTAAAATGTAAAGCAGTGACGCTACACCCCTGCGTATTAATGAAGACAAACTGTGCTTTAACACTCTGTAAACCGGGCGGGCTTCAGTTCTGAATTACTTACTAACTTTTACACCAGACAATGTCTCCCTCCGTTTATCGTTCTCTTTAATCACCGTTTATCTCTCCGACTTATGTCGGCACCCGTTTTCATTACAGCCTTGCAAATCCCTCGCCTACCCCTTGAAAAGTTTACGAATGACCAAAACACTCTAAATCCGCCTTGTTTTTTTTTCCACCCGTTTATAGAGTTGTTTTTCCGTTTGATATCCCGAGAACGCTTTTATTCTGTAAGCCGCAAAAAATTGACCGGCTCTGCACAATTAATATAGCCCGGGGCGGTATATGAAGTGGATGGAGGCTCTCATAAATCAACGCGCCCTCGACACAATGCTAAATGTATCGTGAAGTCTTTGCTCTCTTCCCGCCCCCAGTTTTTCTCCTCATTTACCGCCTTGTCACCGCCTTCCTCCATAACATATACTACATTGAGCATCTAATGTACCCGCACGCGACATTCCCGCCCTCTTCTTCGCCCTGGTTTCCGTCTCTTTTTTCAAGAGAAACCGCTTTGTTTCTTCCGCCTCCCCCCCCCCAGAACCGTTCATTTCGCCGACAACAATCTCGTGTATTTTAAACAATAACAAACATAATTCAAAATATCATAAGCTTGTAATAGTTAATATTTACTAATTGACTGTGAGTTCTGTGATTCTTTCTTTTTTATTGCTTTCTTTGCTGCTATACATGGAACAATAAATATTGGTTTCCTTTTATTATTATACAATGCATTTATATATATGAAGCATATCCAGTCAGAAGTATAAATATAACGGCTGGTTCCTATATACACTGACAGGCAAAAAATTCCACTCACTTGCAATATAACTTAATTTTATATATTAATTAATATTTATGAAAGGTATTGGTTGAGGTAAAAAATGTCAGTGTCACGGACGGGATTCGAACCAACGACCTTCGGCTATTTACTCGTATTTACTTTATTACTTGAGCTATCGTGATGTCACGTTGTCATCTGTTACAAATCAACAGACCAATCGGCTGTGTACTCGAGCAAATACGAGCCTTGCTTTCTATGTGTTCTAGTCATCCCGATCCTCTTACGGGGTTCAAAGCCATCAGACTATACTGATTTAATCTTCTTCGAGTAGTGCGTTCAGAAATTTGGACACCTCTCTTGGAATAGATGTATCGCTTGAACAACTGTAAGGTGCCCGTTTTTGCAAAATTCTCAACGTCAAAAAACGTTCACCTTATGGCTGTTCTGTTTCTCTAGGACGTCCAGACCCGGGCCTTGTATGGTAGGACCCGGTTTCTCGAGAACGCCTAACTGCGTCTCGCAGTGTTTGGTAGGCACCTCCGATGGCAATAGCCGAATCCTGATGGAACGTCCATCATCAATCAGTGCCACACCACGCGCAACATTAAAATTGAAACATTCGAAACATTGAAAACTTTTTCTTTTATAAAGTAAACTTATTAGGTGTATTACTGAACCAATATTTAAATTTTAATTTTCAGATGGAACAGTGTTAAAGAGAATCAGCAAACATTTTCTTTCGAAATTTCTAATTCTTAAAGTGTGTTATCTTTAACTGCTCTAAAATCCGTTTTTTCTCGACAATTCAAAATTCTTATTATGTTATTGGATTGGGGTGTGGGAAGCAAGTGGTAAAAATATATTACATGCCCTAAAAGCCACTCGATACTGTCTAGTAAAAATAAATTGAAATAAATCACGAATAGACAACACAGAGTTACTACATGAGGAATTTAATCTTTAAATTTAAAACAATTATTTTTAAAAAGTTCTTGCCACACTAAATATAAATTATAAATTACATCCTTCAATCGAATAACCTCATAAGATTGAACTATCGACGTGATTTCATGTTTTTCTTATAACAATGTAATTAAATATATCTACGCAAATGGAATTAATATCAGCAATTTCTCACCTTTAATCAATTTCAACAAACCTTTACAGCTTCTTAACAGCTTCTTGGCTCAACAGATTAAGTTTCTTTGAGACTTTTTTTTAAAAATTCATATTATTTTTTACTTGTTTTATTATAATAAAAAGTCTTTGGCACAAATATATACTTATGGAAAGCAGGCTGTAATGGAAGAATAAAAATTACTTTTATATTTTATTCCAATAACTTTTTTTTATTATTCGACTTCTAATCCAGAAAAACTATTACTTTTGTTATATTTCATTATGGTGAAATAAAGAGTTATAATTGTTGAGCTTACGAATCTCTTTATAATCGGGAAAGTATTCATGGAAGAAGAAGCAAGAAAGTAGAAGGCGCAGTGTGAATGGAGGAAGTGCGATGGAGTCAATTTGCCCGCTGAGGGATATGACAAGTTTACCTCTGGGAGGCGTCTGATTCGAAAGGGAAGAAAACAAACCTCCAACTGACAAATGAAGTCTCCAAACAAGTAGACAAATGTTGACATAGAGAAAAGGGGGTCGAGAAAGGCGTTTGTGATTTTACATTTCGTCTGAGGAAACGGGGACCGCCGTTATAGAAAATTGGTGTCGGGTTCGGCGGACTGGGGTGGAAAACGACGCGGGTGCGAGAGCGAGAAGGGGATAAATGAGTGGCAGGAGAAAATGAGACGGAGGAGTTAGGAAATTTCATTAAATTAAATCTGAGACGTGTCTGGCGGAGAAGAGCTTTTGTGATAATACACTCCGCTTTGGGTAATACCACTGACACACTCTTACCTGGCTTACCTCATTATAGCTCCACCCTCTTCCCTCTTACCCTCCACTGTTTGCTGACAAATCGGCTCAAGCCACACACTCAACCCCTCCGACACCATCACCCTCTTATGTAGGAAACTGTCTAATCGCAACTAGAATTATGCCGGTTCCTCTTATCATTGTTATTTGTCTGGGACTTGGCAAGTATTGAATTCCTCAAAGAAAATTTTAGCCGCAGTTACTTTTCTCCAACTTCTACATTCAATGAAAAAAGAATGAGTGGAAACGACCAAATCACCGGTTCAACCCGATTTCGGTCCTTCTGGTATATATGTATTTTACATTTCAAGGTTGTAGGTTAAATCAGTTTTAACTAAAAAAAAAAAATAAATAAATAAATAATAATAATAATTGAGACTCCTCTTGGGTTTTCAAGGCAGCGTGGTTGGGCCGTGTCTGATCATTTTAGACAGCTGATCTTCACTGATTACTACTTTACTTTACTGATTTTGTCAATAAGACATAAGCAGTTTACTTCTTAAAATGCATGAAAAATTTTGGAAGTCTTACAAACCGGCCAAATAAATAAATAAACACAGTTATAAAAATGGCCAGATTCCGAAACGTACCTGGCAAACCAAAATCCTGAAAACATAAAGACAAGAATGAGTGAAAATGACCAAATGACAGTTTCAACACCGGTTTTTATCATTATCGTCGGATAAATCGTAGGATAAATCGGTTTTTACTAAAAGAATTTTGTGCGCTTTCCTTTTGAGGTTTGCAAGAAAACGAACCAATAGTATGACCTTTTTCGATCATTTTAGTCTACTGATCTTTGATGTTATTGTCAGTATGACATAAGCCTTTTACTCTTTTACATATAGGAAAAATTTTGGAAGCTGCAAACTGGTCATATAACACAGTTTTGAAGATGGCCAAATGCCAAAACGCACATGCACCGGCAAAACAAAATCGTGAAAAATTAAGGCCAGAGTGGGTTGAAACGATCAATTGGTAGTTTCAACATCGTTTTTGATCACTCTAGTCTACGTAGCTTTTAAAAATGATTTGGAAATCGTAAAAGGGCTACGTTTTAAAATCAAAGGCGCAGGATAAATCCGTTATATTAAAATAATTAAAATACTAATATAATATTGTAACACTTCCTCTTGAGGCTTGCAACCCGAAAAACCTACTTGGTCGTTTTCAGTCGTTTTAGTCGATTTATCATTGACCTTTCTTGTCAGTACGACATAAGCCTTTTACTCCTTTTCATAGGGGAAGTTGCAAATTGGCCAAATATTAAATAAACACAGTTCTGAAGATGATCAGATGCCAAACTTAAAGACCGGAATGAGTGCAAATGACAGGTTTAACCCCGATCCATTTGGTTCGCATATCTTTTAAGGTCCTATGTTGTAGTATAAATCGGTTTTAACTAAAATAGTTTAATGAAACTTCCTCTCGGGGTTTGCAAGACAGCATTCCTGCAGTGTGGTCGTTTTAGGACATATTTAACAGTAACACAAATCCCTTTCACTTTTTAAGAGGTTTACAAAAGGTTTAAAAGTGCAATACTGATTAAATAACCCTACGAATGCGAAAATGCACTGACAATCCAACAGCGACGATAAACAAAATACAATGATTGAAACTGGCCAAATTACAGGTTCATCACCCTACATACTTCAACTAGAAATCTCACAATGTTTCTGCCAATGTAACTACTTTAATGTTATTGGAGGGGATGATTCAACTTTTCGATGTTTTTTGACAATTTCTACAAGTTTGATGAATTATGAGACTATCTGAGATTGGCCGTCGAAAGTTTAGGGACTCAAGAATGTCATTAGAAAAATATTTCTCAACCGGGGCCATCTAATTTCATTGGAGACCATTCCAAGTATCCGCCGGTCGGAGGAAGGCGTTCCAAGAAGGTATAATGAATCCGCTCCGAGGATTGGTGACAATGGAGTATAAATGGAGCCAATAAGGGAGCCGTAAGTGGGCCCGGAAGTGGGTCAGGTGAAGGGCAAACAAACAGCCCTGTCACTCCTACAATAACGACCGGTACTGATTGCCGACAGTAAATATCTCGGCCGAGGGGGTGGGTGACCCCGACACTCACAGCCGCCACCACTCTCGACAGACAGTCAACACGAGATTTACGTGTTTATTGCACCCCATTCCTCAGCGTTCCTCGGCCTGTAATGTCAACAACAGACCCTTCCTCAATCGGACCTATTGTGAAGAAACTGTTTTCACTTTTACACAGTTCTACGTAAAAAATCGTTAAAAGCTTCGATAAACCTACCCAAAGTAACTCAGAAACTATAGAAACGGTCTGATCATACATGTACATGATGAATCTAATTTTCACTTACTGAATTTATCTCATTGTTTAAGAGAAGCCACAGAGTCCAAAATTTAAAAAAAAAAATTGAAACTTGTTTTGTTTAATTATTTAGAAATCGTGTGATACGGGCGGGTGTGATGTAGTTTCAGATAAACATTTTCTTTATCGTATGTAAACAATGTATGTAAATCCCAGTTCCCGAAGATGATCTCAATAAAGATCGAAACGTTGGCACGATAAAGGAAATGTTTTTCTGAAACCTACATCACACCGGACGGCATCTCACGATTTCTAAAATAATTATCGATTAACGTTCACTAATCACCACACATTTCTACACGAGACGAACTCGTTTTGTTTTTTAAGTTTCATATTATTCCAAACAGTTTGATATAAACAAAATAAAAATGTGATTACTGTGCGTTTTCTGCTAATCTAACCACTCTTACCTCTCTCACTTAACTAATTCGTCAAAATCTGTTCGCAAGTTATTAATGGAAAACGTAACAATAAAAAAATGAGTTATTAAGTTTTGATGACACGATAATAAGTAATACTCAAAACGACATAAAAAATCACTAAAAAGCAAAACATTAATTCAAGTAAAACGCCATAAAATATAAGGGGTATTCACGATCTTTGTGTTAATCCTGTTAAGTCTATTAGGTCTTGTTATATCGTGATGATGTAAGAATCGGCTAGTTAACATTACTCGATCTAACAAGCCACGGCCAATGTTATGTCGAAAACGTAGTCGCACTGCTATCCGTTAGGGCGTAAGTAACCAACATGGCAGCCATGAATAACAGCTGTTTTTTGTTCACACGTATTTTTTATGTCATTTGCCAGTATATTTCGAGTGCATAAATAGCCTTTTTGAATGAAAAAAGAGATGATAATTTTTTCTTTTTTATTAACTTCTGACATCTTAAAATGTGACAGAAAAGAAAACGAAAACAAACAACAATCCTTCAAGGGCTGTTACAGCTTTATTTTTGGTTCAACCAATCGCCAACCGCAGCTTTGTGGAAAAATTAACGTTAACATGCTAAGAAAAAAAGGTGGCATTCGCGATCTTACTGGACATTTCTCTATTCGATTTAACGCAAGTTAACATTATTAACATACCGCTATATTCAACTCGATCCGTTCGACAGATTTCAACCGGGTACCAACGGTACTACAACTAGCAATTTCTATATTCGCAACGTTTTTGTGATTTTTATAATTTCTTTATGTTGGCAATTGAAAACGTTTTCATCAGTAAGAACGAATATAAAGCATATTTTACAGTAAATTCTATAAGTGAATGAATTGGAAACTATTAAAATAGGATTTTTGGATGAGCTTTCAAAAATAAACTATCGTGACAATAGATACCTTTAAAATCAATATGGCATTACAAAAGGGTTCTATTACATCTAAGTATCTGGGAGTATATCTAAATACTGTTGTTCTAAACAGCTACTAATAGAAAACGCACAAACTTTGTCAACTGGTGCGTGGTGTTTAGTGACCGTTAGTCCTTGATTATTCGGAGATCGAGAATGCGGTCTGGTGTGATTAATTTTTAGAAAATCATTTTCTTTATCGTTCCAACGTTCTGATCTTTATTGAGATCATCTTCAGGGCTTGGGATTTATAGATATTGTTTACATTTAACAAATACAAGTAGGATGTGGGACAAAATGAATTTATACAATGCTAGAAATTTTAGATTGAAGAAATAAATAAATAAAATTAATTTATACCAAGCTAGAAAATTTTAAATTTAAAAAATTAATTCTGTTAGTAGCATTGGATAAATTCGTTTTTTCAATCTGAAATTTTCTAGCTTGGTATAAATTAATTTTTTATCAAAAATTTCTAGCATTGTATAAATTTATTTTTTCACATCGTACATGTATTTGTAAAATTTAAACAATATTTATAAATACCAAGCCAGGAAGATGATCTCAATAAAGTTGGAAACGTTCATGATAAAGAAGATGTTCTAAAACCTACGTCACACCAGATCGCATCTCACGATCTCCGAATTTTGTACGATTTTGGAAATTGGTTTTGTCTCTGAAGAATTACAACGATTGTAGTAGATCAATTTTTATGTTTTAATTTATTATGTTTAGACCGTTTTGTCAATCAGAATAGAATTGTTTTACGCTTTTTGCATTTTAATAACAATTCTTTTTCATCACATAATAGCTTTGTTATCGTACGGGTGTAGCGTTAGCCAATTTTCCGGAAATCCCAATGGGGGATTAAACAAGTGCGAGGGTCAAGAAAGAAGACAGGGTCCTAATCGATGAGTAGGGTGGGCGGAAAAGAAAGGGGGAAAAGATTATTAGGCAATCCGCTGACAAAGGAGGGCCAAATGTTTCGGCCAATAAAGACGAACAGTACCTCTTGAGCGACACCGAGTATAATTTGAGTTGTTGCGAGTGGGAGGGCCGAACCAATTCCGCTAAAGAACTCCTCGGGGCCCTGTTTTTTGGCCGGGGGCCGCCGAGTATTTATGAGCTACCATAAACCTTAGTGGACCCCATCCCATTAGACTTATCGTTACACGCCCCTTACCACTTGTCTTACACCGGACGCACGTGTTTACCTACACTGTGTGCTTCATGCTCAACAGCCTTCATCAGATTATTGTTTCCGAACTACAAGTCAATTGATACTATTTCTTGATGTTCGTAAATATAGTCGACAAAGGAATGAATCTGACTACTTTTCCAAATAATTTCAAATTATATGCTTTACCGATGTTTTTTGTTTGTTTAATGGATCATATATTTTTAGACCAGCAGAAGTAATTTTGTAATAGCCCGATCATTTTTATTATATATATATATTTCTTTTACACATCTCTTACTGATA
>CM077102.1:2751989-2774937 GCA_039619505.1 Cimex hemipterus
ATAAGAGACAGCATATATACACACAAACCAAGATATATTACAAGTGGGTGGAATTTTTTGCCTTTTGCCATTTTTCAGTGTACAAATTAAGCCTTAATTATTACAAATTAGTTTTCCTGCCATATATAGTAGGGTAAAATTTAATTCTGTTCATAATCCACGTTTTTTTGCAAAATTAAGCAAATAGATCATTTCAGATTTACAAGCCTTTCCTACAATTCCTCTTGAGAGACGTACTTGTATCGCCTGCCTGATGATGTATTTATTAGTCGAAATTCGGATAGCTGCCTACAATTTGTGTAGTAGTACCATCTATTCCGAAAATTTGTTATACAATTCTTTCTAGGCAACCATGCAAGGTTACGATGTTGAAGTCACTAAGTATAACACGTGATTGTATTGTGTTTCGCTACTTTTGAGCATTTGTCTTCTGTTCGGTCCTCCCTGAAGTCATGCGGAAAAAAGTTTGTTAGACATTTCTGCGAGCATAACCGGATCAAGATCGTAAGAATTCAAATGCGGACAAAATAAAGGTTAAAGCAAAAACGCATAAATCGGTTGTTGTTTCAAAACGGGCAACTAGAATATAAAAACCGTAGGATATCAACAATTGTTATTCTGTCAGCTGTCAATTGATCCTTTCTGCGCCGTTGTGAGAGAAAAGCCGCTCATCGGCCAAAAGTGGTGTCGATATTATAGATTAACAAGATGACAGAACAGATCAAGGGGTCGGTTTTCACCCTTCGGAGGACAAGCCCGTCAAAAAGTGGACAGATCTCTTCACACTCCTCTGGCTACAAATGGACAAAAATAACTTTTACACCAACGTCCAAATGTAAAAAGCATACGGTCTCTCGATGTCAGCCTAATCTGCTTTAAAAATTTGTTGTTTTACTTGGATTAAGCAATTAATATTCAAAATTGTAAAGCACTATAAATAGTGAATTGAACAGTTCATGGCTAAATATGACCAGTGTTTTAGAAAAAAAAGATAATAAGAAATAGTTAGTGTTGGTTTGAGGGTAAAAATCTGTGTAACCTAGGTTTATGCTTTTCAGATGAATAACTAAATTAAGATCGCCAAATATTGCATTAGGTTTTTCAAAAGCAAGGAAGTAATGATTGTAATTGATATGGAAAATTTTAATACATTTTATAAATTAAATTTATCCATAAATCATCATTATATACCAACTTTGTTGTCGAATGTAGGGATAAATCTATATGTTAAACCACATTTTAACATTTGTTCACTGTTTGATCGATTGTGAAGAAGAAATGCCGGAAAAAGTCCGATGTTCTGCGAGCATAAGAGGTCCAAGATGATAAAAAATTCCAAGCGCTCTGATCTCAATGGTTGTAATGATGATTATCAGACTTACTTGTCGCTCTCACCTGCAGTGTCTTTGTAAGCAAATGGCCGATTTAAGTCAAACGGTCATATAATTTAAGTAAAAGAAACTTTTGTAATAAAAACGCTTTCGTTTTTGACACATTTATTTAATCAATACTTTCTTAACTACACCATAAAACATATATACATATAGACAACGAAGAAATAAATTCTCCTTTACACACAATTTTTTGTTCTTTTATCATTGCAAAATAACATATCCACGATGGGAAAAACACATTTACAATTATCTCTGGTAGTACAACTGTCGCATCAGCGCAATTATTTACAAACAATATTTTATTTACAAGTCGGTAACGATGGAAAAATATATCGTGCAAAGAGCAATGTTCTGTGAAGTTGGCGTGTCTCGGCCATAATAAACTTTCTGAGATCCTGTTTTTATACCAATCGCCCCGTTGAAATCTCACTTTTTTTTAAAAACCTATGATAACAATTAACTAATTGTGCAACATACATTACTTTCATCTGAATATTTTCGATTTATTTCAAACGCCTTACAACACTTAAGACTTTTTTTTAACGCTTTCCAATCTTTAGTTTATAAAATTTGTACATAGCTAACAAATTAACGAACAGAACTACAAGCTTTTAAGAAAATTACATTAAGAATTATGACTTAAGTTTACAAATTAGAGCCCCTTGAACGAAAAAGTGTACACCGATAATATTTACAGACTCGAAGAAATACTATTTGAGTACAAAATTCGCAAGATCGTTTGAAACTATTTTACTTCTTGTAAAAAATATGAAGCTGGGTCGCCCACCACTTTATCCCGTGAGTATGATTATTCAAAAACAGAACATTGAGCAAGTATTTTTGAAATTATCAAAATATAATTTGTACCATTTAGAAGCTTATATAATGCAAATGTTGTACCGAAAGTCGTATAAAATAATACGAACAATTATGTAAAACAATGTAACAGTATAATTTAACAGCAATAAAACTTTAACTTTTTTTAACACAAACTAAATACATAAACTGGCTGCAATAAATATGGTTAATGTCTATCTAAATGTCAGGACAATAGAAGTAGTTTGTTTTTTTAATTTTATTAAAAAAGTTAAATTTAAAAGGGAAAAACTTAATCAGTGCTGCAAACTAAAACGAAAAAGATAAAAAAATACCTTGTAAGAGCTAGACTATTTAGGAGACACATTTCGATAATAAAGTCAAGAAAATTTAATTAAGACAATATTTGCTTAAGTCAAAACTTTGTCTTTTTACATTTCACAACGGAGCGATCGAACGTTGACAACTAGAGAGTAAACATTTGAAGTAGACTTTTTATTATAAAACAAAGAGTTTTTGTTATTAAAAAGATTTGTAAAAGTAAAATACATTTGCTAAACAAAATATAAAAAGAATTACATTATTCTCAGCACTGGTAACTGTCTCTCGTAGGATCCGTTCGACTTATCTTTAATCTTTCTCCCGAGAGAATTGAAAAAGTGAGGATAAAACTTCAAGAATTCGAAAATATCGACAAAACGCTAGTAAGGTCGCCAGACGTCAGTTGACCTTTTCGTTGCGGCTTTCGGAGAGGGTTTTGTCGGCGGGCTGGCTGGAGGAGGATCCGGCGGTCTTATCAGGGGCGGGTAGAGGTGCGGGTAGAGCCAGTGCGAAGGAGGCAGGAGAGGAGTCTGCAGCAGGAGGCTGAAAAACGCCGGATGGTGCAGGCCGAGCGGAGGTGGTGTGGCCGGCCTCGGTTCCGGAGACGTAGCTCCCGACCCACCGGAAGACGACGATGGCCTCTGTTCACCCGCAGTCGTCAAAAGTCCAGCGCCGGACTCAACCGAGTTCTTCTCATCGTTCCCAGCGACTGCAACGCTTATAGGGCCCAGAGGTTCGCGGCACAGCTCTGAAAGAGACCAAACGTTTACCTTTTATAAGTTTTGTTTTATTTCATTCATTCTATTTTTATATATCGATCTATTTTATCTATCTTTTGATTAGAACTCAATGTATGTTTTTTTTCTGACAGGGGCACCCGGCACCTTGGTCATTTCAGCCCCGAAGCACTAGCGAAATACCTCTACACACTCAATACACAATCACACAAATAAATACATTCACACCTATAATCATTGATCGCACTCATAATGTTTGGTAAATGAAGTACTCGATATTCCTCCATCTACCTGTTCTCTATAATAAACTAATCTAATTGTAGGTAGATGGACTATTTTTATAAAATTTCCGCCATCGGCCCAGTCATACACACAACCTGAGAGGCGATGGAGAAGCTACATCACTAATAAATATATTCATTCACTCATTCAAGGCACAGAAACACAAGACACATAACATAAATTCTATATACAATAAAAAAATTACCGACTCCCTTAAAATTGAGAACCCTGAAAATTGTGTACGAGAACCCTCTTTAAATCTGGTTGCATGCCTACGCGCTCTCTGTAGCACGAAGCGCCTCTATTACGTGGGACACCTCGAGCAACTTTGCGCTGCATAACAGTCACCTGCGCGGGTTTCGGGCCCAAGAGCAGGTGCCCGTGTTTTAATTGGTTGCCTTTCTGTTCTATAATTTGATAGGAGTTTCAACATACAGTTGAGAGCCAAATGAATCTAGCAGCAGCTTTTCGGTCCCTTGGGTGAGAAGACTCAGGTATCATAGTGCCTGTAGTTGTGGGTTTTCGATATACTATAGAAATGTCTATTTTAAATAGATTACTTGTAGACAGTCTTAAGTCTAAATAGTTTAAACAACATCTTTATTAACTATTACTAGGTAAAGAATCATTTAATACATAAAATGTCGGCTACATAGTGTTTCCAAAAAAGGACAGACTTAATTTGTTATTTGATTTGAAAATATTTCTTTAAATTTATCCATGAATATTTTAACACAAAATGAGGATAATGGAAACCCCATTGGTAACCGTTTTATTTCAAAACATTTACTATTAAATTTACAATAAGGGATATATTTCGGTCGACTATTACATCAACTTTTAAAATTTCGTTAAGGAAGTTCACCCAAAGTTTTTGTTCTACTAGTTTAGTAAATCCTTTAACGAGGATATTTGAAAATAAATTGGTAACATCGAATGACACTTTCTATGATAACGGACTAGTTCTCTTTTACTTTTTGCTCGAATACAGAGGGACCTCGACGGAGAAAGAATATTTTATTTTAAATGTCATCTAATCATCTTTACTCCAAAAGAACACCATAACTATGATAGATGTTTTTTATACTTAAAAAAGCACACAATGGTCCAAATGTTCTATGAAATGGATAGAAATAGTCGTCTTTCTCAAATATGTAACATATAATCCGCAGCGGTGCCCTGATGATGCGGCTATATGCCCCGAAAGATCAGCGAATTGTTGGCATAAATTTGCAACTTCATTCAAGACCATAAAACTGATCCTCTTCAACATTGAAAAAACTAATTGTAACATTCTAAATTGTTAACTTTTTCGGATTGAGGAACAGGTTCACTGTGTAAGTATATGCTAGGAAAAGTCTCACGACGCAGTGTAAAGGTGATATGTTGGGACTTTAAGGGGTGAAACTTTATTTTACAAAGAACCATTTTTCAATTTTTGATATGTGGTTTTGTAACATAAGTAAAGCTTGTGTGAAAGATCAGTGTATTCTCATTTGTGGGTATGTCAGAAGTAAATAGCAAGTATAACAGCTGAGCGAGTATTGTAAGTACCTTTGTGGTAAGCATGGAAGCATTTCTTCCATTTCAGAAATCTCCGTTCCCTGATTTACTGAGAACAATCTCTTCTTAAGGTGTAAGTTAATCTATATAAATAACACTAAAAAAAGACAGCTGTGGACAATAAAAATATAAATGATCCTCAATTCTAGTTGTGAATTATCTTGCGTTGCAAGACATCGTATATCAGTGCCTGGCTGCAGACCAAAATTTTTAAGAAACCGCTATCACCCGCAGTAAATCACGTTCATTAGATAAAAGCGTCCTTTTCCTAAGCCACAATAATCAAAACAAACTTTACCTGAATTCGGATGCGTGTGGTGCCCTGCGGACAGGGCCAGGAGCTGCGAGTGGTGAAGCGGCGGAGGCGGCGGCAAGTAAGGGTAGCCCCCGCGCCCCCAGCCGCCCTCACCGAGCTGCTGAGCAAGACCTGTGCAAACAACAATGATTCTCGTTAGTCGATCTGGCAAATATTGGGGAGAAACAATCGAGTATTAATGAATAATTGATCTTCAAGAGTCTCGGTATTGTCACTTTGGAAAAATTATGAACCTTGTGTGAAAAACATCTTAGATTATTTTGGGACTGACTAGTCTTCAAGCAAACCATCTATTAAAAACTTAATTTTGACAATAAGATTGTAGGTGTTTTAAGATTAATGATGATGACATGAAAATAGGCCTAGAACTTGGCAGATAACAATTGAATTTTTTTTTCAGTCATAGCCTACCAAGATCCAGATTAATCGTGAAATATTAAAAGCCAATGAACGTTCGCTTCATTACACAATTAAAAATCTTTATCTGAGATGAAATAAATTTGGTATGAGAACCAATCTTTCATTGAAGAAAAATTTAGAAATTTAAAAATCTAAGCACCACATTGTTTAAAACGCTTAAGAACGCCAAAAATACCATTGGACGGTAAAAAGATCGTGCTTTGATTTTGAAGTTATATACAACTAAAACTCTTTCCGGATACTTTCACACCAAAATCACATAATTCTGACTACCGGAAATATTGTTATTTTATTTTCAAAAATTACAGATATAGAGCGATCGCGCCAACATTACACATTATATATAAATACATTTTAGCATAAGATATGTATATATATATATATATATATATATACGTTACATTAGCATATTTGCACATCTTCTGCTCAAATTTAGCACTGGATATTAAGAATGAAGGAAGAAAACCGTTTGGAAATAAATATTTCTGAAATCCGAAGGGCATTTTTCCTGGGCATATTGTAACACCAAACTCACAAAAAAACTAAAATAATAAATTAACTTTCGAAACAGTAAGCAAAACACTACACATACCATGAACAACAAGTAAACGCGCCGATGAGCTTTTGAGAAGATCTATCATTCCCAAAAACGAAGTTTTTAAGAGGAAATGGGATCATATCACGAAAACTAGTATAAATAGGAAACAGAGATCTTTAATATTCAAACAATACCTGCGTGTATAGACGAGACAAAAACCTACCGAGAACGATATTTTTTAGAAAAGGTTAAAATAACATACTTACAAATGGGCTTTTTTTCAAAAACACCGGCACCCTGAGGGTTTATATGACCTCTGCTGTTGCGAACCCTCGTAAAAAAAAAAAAAATAAATAAAACTTATTTTGTGGGGATCGTTACCACAAATGGCATTTTAGGAACAAAAAGGTCATCCCAAAAAACTACTATTGGGGTGAGATGGACGAGAATTTTTTTTAAATTCTTTACAAGCAACAAAAAATTTCCTATCTTTTAAAAAAAGTATTTTTCCCCTACTGATCAATAATTTTTTCGTTCAGTTTGATATAAAAACTACTCCGTTTATAAAGAATATTCGTACAATGTTTGATTAATTTTAATCGGAGAGTATCTCAGAAAAGTAGCGTAGAAGGGTAAAAGTAGCTTATGTTTGAGGAAGAAAGTGTTTCTTTTTTTTTGTTTTGTATGAAAAACTTTCATACAATAGATTCATAAATTAAATTCTGCTAAATATAATTGGATTTTATGTATGCCTTGTTTAGCCAACGGTATAAAACGAGAATAATAATAGAAAGATTACAAAAATGGTAAATTAAAATTGTAAAGGAGCAGACGGCCTTCCAAAGTGATGTCCTCCACCATAGTATTCTTGATAAGCCCGGAACCTAATATTTAATAAAATGCATTTTGTTTCGATCGTTATATATTACGATATAATTGACGTAAGTAACGGTTGGGAAAACGAGTCCGATACAAAGGTCACAGATGAAAGGGCGTTATCCGGTGACAAAGGAATATGGGAGCTTGTTAAAAAAAAATGTGGAAACGAAACCATAAAAGGGCGTGCACACTTTTGTCGTTTCTTCCCCTTTGAGAGGGTAGCCAGCCCGATAGTCAAAGCCCCAGGGGATGGGGAGTGGCGCTATTAAGAAAGATTCCAAAAAGCTACGGGATTTACGCCACTTCCAAGGGCGACAAGAAAGGGTTGACCTTTCTCCCCACGAGGATTGTTAATTAGTTGTAAAGGGGTGGAAGTCGAAGACCGAGGCCCGTTTGAGACCGACCTTAGGACCAAATATCACGGGCGGACCTTTGCAACCCTTTCTTGACTATCCCAAGAGGGAGGCTGAATTATGTCAGTTTGTCCCTTAGTGATTGTCTCTTCACCTTTTTCCAGAGAGTGGCCCCCTCACCTCATTAACACCGACTATTTTCCTCCCCCTCCTTCACCCACTTAAACCAGCTCTATAATCACTAACATATTAACAGAAAAAAAGTTTTGACAGTATAGTGTAATACTCAGTTAATTATAAAATTGTGTAACAGAGGGGATTCGAACCCATGACCTTCGGCTAGTGTAGGAAGAATCTAGTATAATATCCCTTACGTATTATGTACGATCATGAGTGGGTAGGTTAAAGAGCAAGCAGCTTTCTGCCCACTTCTATCCCTAAATCATGTGTATTTGCTAATCAAGTGCCTAGAGCCTTTAGGAAGTACTCCCGTACCTTTCTTCCTGTGATCTGTGTAATAGAGCTATGAAATTCAATCTGAGCAGAAAATAAAAAACAAAAATTTGGTAATGGTGTGTTTATCTCTGATTCGGAAAACACATTTCGGTCACAACTTGGTCCATCTTCATTTTCGAGTTCTTGATGTTATTCACGTTTCGGCTACCCACCATCTTCAGTAAGGAACTGTGTAACCGTTCTGACGGTACCTGACAATGGCAAGCTGTTATTGAAACGTCCAAATTTCGCGAATGAACACAGATCAATGCCCCGTTCCGGTTAGACAGCAATTATGTCAGATAGCCAAGCAGCTAGAAAAGCACTAGACCGGAACGTTATCAATTTGAGTATGGATGTGAATCGCAATACCCAACTAAAAAAAAAACCCTACACTCAAGTTGGTTCGAGAAGTTGCATTAGTAGAGTGAAGTGAAGAAGCAAAGCTTTCCATAAAATAACCTACCACATCGTTTATATGACCCCTTTATGAGAAACCAAACAAGAGAACATAAAAATTTCAATAAAAGAAGGAGACCCTAAATACAAACCTGAAATACACATATGAAAGAGCGATGATAACGCTATATTTCACTATTTCCCTTACCACTCACTCTAATAAATACATTCACTCAAACAAAACTCATACAAATACAATTTCAAAGAATGAACCGTTCCAAAAAGTGTAACAAATAAATCGGAAACTTTGCACGAGAAATATTCTTATATTTGGCGGCACGCGCAAACGCTCTCTGTAAGGAGCCAAGGCATGACAAACTTCTATTATGGTCTACACGCCGAGCAACCTGTAAGTGTCACCTGCGTGGGCTTTAGTCAACGAGCACAACCGTATTACTATAAACGCTAGGGTTTATTAATATTAAAATTCTACATAAAATCTTAGATAAAGCTAATTGTAACAAAAAGTTCTTTCCGAAAAAGCATCACTTCCTCTAAGACTTAAATTATTAATTTAAACTGTTGAACAATATGAAAATCTATTTCAAAATTTGAAATGGTTTCAACGGTGATAAAAATGAGATCAAATTATTCCTGGCTATTTTATATCGAAAAAATTTATTACGATGGTCTGAAGAAAATAATTTCAATAAAGTTTTGTTTATTCACCCTCAAAGTTTGAATGGAGATATATATAATCTAGCAAAATACATACAGAATGACTATTTCATTTCCAAATTTAATACTTAAACATAATGTAATAATCATATAACTGTACGAAAGTCTTTCAAATTCATAAATATTACCGATTCGTAAGGTATTGTTTAAAGTACATCAAAAGTTGTTAGTTCGCCTTGAAATAAATTTATTTTGTTGAAAACGTAAACTATATTAATAATAAATTAAATTTGTAATCAGGTGATTGAATGGGAGAGGGACAACAATTTAGTTTGAGCACGTGTCAAGGGGGTGTAAAGGATAATAGGGTTAGGTATAAGGTCCAGTTAGAGGGGCGTATGGAGAATCCAATTGTCCTCATCGAACGGTTCTCACCGTGGGTGTGGAATGAGGAAAGAGAAGGAAAGATTACGGTAAGAAGGAGAAGAGGGAGGAATGATGAGGGTGGCCCGAGAGGGGGTTGTGGGTTGCGGAGGACCAATGAGGGATCCCGCACCCCCACCCCGTGACGTCATAACGCCTGCCCGCACCCTCTTCTCCTCCTTCAACCCCTTATTGCACCTCCATATGACGCCAAACACAATAAACACCCCCTCGCCGCCGACGCTCCACAGACAAAACTAATTACATTCTTCCTTTGCCAATTTTCCTAAAATTGGCTTCTTATTGCTGTCTCCGAGTTCTGTTCCCCGTCTATTTGTATCGGCTTCCTCCCCCGGCCCCTGCCTTTTGAAATAAAAGTTTAATTCCTCCTTTTCAATCCCATATTTCTTTCCTTCTTAAAGCGAAACAAACCCGCCTCCCCTTTCTCGCATAATTTAAAACGTTCAAGAACAAGTGAAATTACTAAGGAAACTCCCTTCCTCTCATTCCTTTTTTTATTATTGCATTATCTGAAACAGTCCCAAACAGGTAACTTACATAATTATTTTTATGCTGGCTTAAAAGTACTTTATTTTTTAGTGCATTTAACACAGAATTAATAACGAACCGAAACAAACGTGATATATACCCTAACCACTACTAACCAGCACAATACAGTTTAACAAATAAATTTATAAATTTACAGCTCATTGGTCTAAGATGTCTTTTTTGAAGTAAAACCACCAGCAAAACTCTATCATTATTTTATGAGAAACAGTCTCTAAGAAGTAACATAGAATCATAATTATTCAGAAATCGTAAGATGCGGTCGTCCTGGTACGTACGTCTTCGTTTCAGAAATTTTTTTTTATCGTGCCAACGTTTCGATCTTTATTGAGATCATTTTCAGCGCTCGAAGTGTTTGTCTTCTGTGCCATTCTTGTGTATCGTGTTGAGAGTGCCCAATAACCACCACATATCTATTTATGTTTTATTTCGGTTTCGTGTACGTTATTCTTATTTAATGCATTTCACTCAGAATTATTAATGACCAGAAACGAATTACCATACCACATTACACATTATTTACTGTATAATTTATATTATACAAAGACTCATAAAAAAATAATATTATTATGTATAATTTAATAAACAGCAAATGATAGTAAACAATAAAACTAAGTGTTTGACAAATACAATTCATCATACAATTGCCCCGAACTTGATGCTGTTTGATGTCGAATTTGATTAATCCATTTTATTGGTAGATTTGGTGATAAAATATTGAACAAAAAAATTATATCGTCCAGATCAGCCTTGTCACATATTTCTTATTTATTTCGACTTATGCTATACGTCCTTCAGGGCCGATAGAATCTACAATGATAGTTAATCAAAGGAGGTGCGCAATTTTTTAAAATGATGATCTTTTGAAGCAAGTGTGTAAAAAAATATTTTTAAAATTGTCTTTTTATTTTATTTTATTTTTTATTTTTTTTTTTTTTTTTTAACAGTTTCACATATTAATGGCTGGAGATTTTCCAAAACACTCTACTTTTTTTATGCCACAATCATTTTTGAACAGAACTGCTAAGGAGCAAATCTTCGAAATAGTTTTGTTTTGTAGTCCAATATTAACGTAAACTGGACAGCTTTAAAACGTCAGTTGACGGTTGAGGGAAACGGCGCGCTATGTTAAACCTGCAACACACATCTGCTTGGCCGAACTGTTGTCCATTGCGCCGCGTGCTGTCGAAGGTCTTCCCGATCCCTTTATTTATAATATTAGACGGTAAAATAAGTATTTGACACTGCTTTAATACTAATTCGAACTTTTAGACCTCTTCCCGAAACAATAAACCAATCTATGTTCAGTATTAACAATGCAAATTCCTCCATACTATATTCAATAAGTAATTCATATGTTCATTTTAATAAAAATTATGTGCTTTGTTTTTAAACAGACAATTCACTTAAGTTTAAAAACAAAAAAAGCATTCTAATGGAGGGAGAATTGATCTTAGTGATTTTTTGGTATGATATTGATGGGTTCTTTCAACTTAAAAATGTCTAAACATTTTTCCTTAAATACAATGATTTTTTGGAGCAGTGAAAAAAAATATATTTTTAAAATTTCAATAAAAATTCTGTGCTTTGTTTTTAAATAGGCAAGCGTTAAACTTAAGTTAAAAAAATAAAATTAAAATTAAATTTAATTAAGCAGTCTAATGGAGCGAGAACTGATCTTAGTTAATTTATTGGTATGATATTTATAGGTCCTTTCAAAGTAAAAATATTTAAACGTTTTGTCTTAAATACAATGAATTTTTGGAGCAGTATGTAAAAAATATATTTTTAAAATTGTCTCGCCGATGATTTTTTTTTTCTTAATGTTCGTATTCCAAACGTTATCAAGTATTAGTCACTAGAGATTTTCCAAGACAAAATGTCTCTGAATTTTCTTTTTTTAACCTATACGATTTTATTAAACAGAACAATTGCGAAGAAGCAATAATACTGAAATAGTTTTAAATTTTTTTTAGTCCAATATTAACGTTAGCTGGACAGCTTTAACGTCGGTTGACAGTTGAACGAAAGGGCGCGCTATGCTAAACCTGCAACACACGTCTGCTTGACCGAACTGTTCACCATTGCGCCGCGTGCTGTCACGGAATTCTACCAACCTCTTCAATTTCAAATATTAGACTTCAGTTGAATTTGTAAACAAATAAATACGACCAGAATTACAGAATCTTAAAAGTTAAATTAGAAATCAAATTGATACAAAAAATAAAAAAGAACAATTCTTAAAAACTACATCGTGAAGAAATTTATTTTTATTTTCTATGAACAACATAAATTATTAAATTAATGATTTTTTATTTAATACACCTAATATTAAAATTGATAAAATCTAAAACATCCTCATAAGCTATACGTAAAGCCAATGGTTATTAATTCATATGCCTGTCGACCGCATCTATCATCGGACAGGTATTAATTATTGGCTCATCCGGCTTAAAGTTATTTCAATTTGTCTCATAAATCATTATATAACAGCGATTTGATAATTGATAATAGATTTTTTCCGCATCGATTAGGAACCAAGTGGTGCATGAGCGTCAGCCTTCAAAATTATGGGACATCCATTAAACTAATACAAACGGTTAATAAAACTTGATCAATTTGGAAAAATAATTGCTCAATCCACTTATAGTCCAATTTTTTATTATAATCTAATGTTTAACTTAAAGTAAAATAAATAAATTTCTAATTAAATTAAGTTTTTTTTAATTTCTAAAAATAATTCCTTTTTCGTCAGTAATCTGTGTCTTGCAGTAACTAGAAAACATTGAATTTATTTGTTACTTAAATGAAGATAGTTGTGATAATCTATAAATAAAAAATGTGTTTCTTAAGAATGACAGCTGGCCGTATTTTCTTCGGGTCCGAGGTGTATAGGAAAACCAAAAATAGTTTTTATCATTGTGTCATTACTTCGTGTGTCTGTAAGGTGATGGCCACTATTGATCGTTATTGTGTGCCTACGGCTGCTGGATTGGTCAACCCCTTTATGCTTCTCGCCATCTTCAGTGATGTGTCTTGGACTAGAAAAGATAAAACCTTCCGTTTTTCACATACTTCCAAAAAAAATTGTTATCCGTAAATTACACCAAATTTTTTTTCACTGACTGATGTTTTGAATCATCATTGGGTCTTTTTATGTAGCAAAAAACGTTTAAAAATATTACAGTATTGTTAATTCAAACAAAATTTACACGATTTAACTATAGCGGCTAATGAAGGATTTTTATTATATTCTTTAAAAACTATAAACGTAGTACTCACAATTTTTTTTAAATGTGTATAACTAAAAATAAAAACGCCAAAATGGTGGATATCGTTTTCGCCTGAATATCTAGTATGTTCCGTCACAAAGATTCTAAAGTACTGTTGATGTTTTAAATTATTTCAATTAAAATTATAAATATCCAGGTTGTTGAAGAAAGGCATTCTCAAAAAGTAGCAATTATTAAAAGATGAACCGTTTTGCGTGAAGCCATTAATAACCGCCTCAGGAAGCTATCATTGAGCATTAGAATTTAGAGCCTTCTGGCGAAGGAAGGGAGCTTACATCCGTTTAAGCGTACTGCTATATTGTCGTTAAATCCGCTTATACCCCTTTCCCCTTGAAGGAAATTCTCTATTTATTCAGAAATTCCCTTTCTCTCCGCCACCCCCCCCCCATTTTCTTGCCGCCCTCTTCTCACAACCCCTTCCTCTCAGTCACGTGCTTTAGTCATCTGTTACCGGCCTTTCCTACCCCTGACGTATTTTACATTTGATAATATCATGCCGATATTTCGAAAGCTCAATAACGCAGAATCTACTGTGCAGATTTTGACCCATAATTAGGCCGAAAGTTATGGACTGGTTTCTTGAGTTCATTGATATGTTTCAAAAGTATCTGGACGTTTGAAAAGTTACAGAAGAATTTCAAAAACTTTGGGTATCGCAAGTATTACTGTCCATATAGTTGTGCTAGAAGTCTTTACAAAAATTTTTAACCCCTCGCTGTTTGTTGCAACTCAATAATGAAGCTTTAAGCTTTAGCAGAAGGTTCTGGGTTCGAATGTTGCTTATTTTAATGCAATATTTAAATTGATTAAACGTAGGAGTAGTTATTTTTTAAATTCCATATGATTTTAATCTCGTTTACACATTGCCCAAGAAAAGTGACAAAACAAAAGAAAATTTTCAGGAGAGGAAGATGGAAGAACGTTTTGTGACTTATGCATTCAGTACACGCCATTAAGGTTGTTGCCGATAAAAACCTGTCATGATCCATTAATACTGTCTTTTGATTCTCCAAGACTTTTGCGAAAACCCAAAACATTAAAAATCCAGCTGGACTACATCTAGAAAACTACCCTTTTTTGAGTTATGACGTTTTTCTTGCATATAAGTATCTCAGTTTGTTCGCTCTAGCAATAATGGCGGTCAATGAGTGACTGTAAATGATTGTAAGACTATTAATTTTTCTCCATGTAATAAGTTTTACTAACATTATGTTTGGCCCAAATGTGCTGTCCTCCTGGAGTCACAAGTAATTAGTTAATCATTCAGACATCGTGAGATGCGATCTGGTGTGATGTAGGTTTCAGAAAAACATATTTTTTATCGTGCCAACGTTTTGATCTTATATTGAGATCATCTTCAGAGCTCAATAAAAGATCGAAACATTGGCACGATAAGGAAAATGTTTTTCTGAAGCCTACATCACACTAGACCACATCTCACGATATCTCAATAATTATCGATTAACAGTCACTAATATCTACACATTAATTAGTTATATAAAATACAAATTTAATAATTAAATTGAAGGAGGCATTGTTTATTGAAAATATTTCAATTGAAACATTAAAAATCGTAGAAATTATAAAATAATGTAAAAATGAAAAGACAACATTGTTACAAATTATAAAAAACAATAAAGAATATTATTAAAATAAAAGAAATGAGACTTAAATAATTCACGAACACTCTAAATCAAGGTATGGCCTTGAAGACAAAAGCAAATTCAGTTGTTAATGCCTTACAACTCCTCTCGACTTATTTTAAGGCCAAAATCACAGCCTATGTTAATTTAACTGTATGAAATACATATTTTTACAATTGATCTGACAATTGCTTATCATAATGTGTAAATGTGACTCCGGTACAGCATAAAATCATTCACTAAACCATAAAAAAACTGACGTAACTCGAAATGTTTCATTTTCCTGATAAATACTCACACCGATGCTTTAAAGCTTGACATAGAATTATATTCCACTTTTGGTGAATGGTGACTCCGTTCACACCAATTCAAAAGTGACCCATGCTACGCCCAGAGTAGTATCAATTTTCCTGTAGCATCACACTCCCGAATATTTAAAGCTAAATGATCCTGTTTTTATCATTTTTCGTCCTGGGTAATATTTGTTGTCGGTTTCCGATGTGTACTTCTTTCTCCAATAAAACGGTTTGCGTGTGGTTCTTCGTGACCGGTTGTTTCGTAATTTGTGGAAATGGGGAGCGGATAAGAATGGAAGGATGAAAGAAATTTCCCTAGGTTTATCGCGTCCCTACCAAGTCATAATCATTTAAAACATTTTTTTTTTAATTTTTTTACGAGGGTTCGCAACAGCAGTGGTCATATAAACTCTCAGGGTGCCGGTGTTTTTGTAAAAAAGCCCATTTCTAAGTATGTAAGGGCCGCTGGATTCAAACTCGGGACCTTTACCTTACAGTGATGAGCGCCTTGTCAAAGACTCAACCTTGCGGCCACCGACGCCCTCCATTTAAAACATTAAAACATATTATAAACTCACGTTTCACAACACTTTCATAAAAACCAATATGACCCAAAAGAATAGCACAACACGTTATGTGAGTATGAAATACTTGGTTCAAAATTTCCATTTACATCTTAAATAGTATTTTTTTCCAATCTACGTATGTTTTGTAATTTACCCAGGCCTTGAAGATGGCCCGAATAAGGTCGAAACGTCGGCAAACTAATTTAAAAAAAGGTGGTTTTTTAAACTACCTCATTCTTCACCGCTCCTGCCGACTTCAACAAAGTGTAAATTTTTCTAATTAAGTCATTTGAATTGCAATACTAGTCAATCTTCAGTTTGCTTTAGTCCGTCTTTTACGTAGTCTAAATCAAGGCAAAAGATATCCTTGCCTTACAGAAAGAGGGTTATAATATCGAATCTCAATTTAAGGCCGTTACAGATGAGAAGTAATCAAGTTAGTTTAGAGTTGGAGAGACGGAAGGGTCTAAACAAAGCTGGGTAACGTGAGAGCGGCTAACGACGAGTCTACACTAACTATGTGAGGGCTTTGGTGTGAACTTTGCCGGGGTTTAAAAGCGGAAGGGAGCCGGCCCCTGGGGTGGCTTTGTAAATGGGAAATAGGGAGAAAGCGGGTTAGAGGGAACGACTCTCCTTTAGAGTTTGTAATCAGTGCGCAGCACGTGGATGGGACAGGAACTAATGAGCCCTTTCCGCTCCCTACAAATTACCCCGACAGAGTCAGCCCGTCTTTTCTCTGAAATAGAATTTCAGTGCTTTCCGAAAGGCGCAATTAAAGTTGTCTGCTGACCGCGGGACTAGATTACAACCGGTTCCTCTGTCCTTTTTATGACAGGCTCTGCCTTCACCCCATCGAGTCATCGAAATATGAAAAGAGGAGTGAGAAGTAAAACAAGAAGATAAGATATTGGCATCAGTTCAGACGAATTCAAGAAGAAAAATCGAATGGGTGATCTTCCATACAGTTCTCTGTCACATATGATACCATTACGTATCAGGTAGGATACCTACCAAACAGCTAATGTTAAATCTGGTATTAACTTAATTACTTATTCATCTGCCCTAAATGCGTTGCATATGGACTCCTTGGTCACGCTTCGCTTGTTGCTTTTTCGCTATTCGTATGGAAGATCTTAAACGGCTTTATTGATGCTCCAGAAATTCTGTCACAACTCACCTTAAGGTTACCTAGCCGGAGTTGGCGACTGAGTGAACTACGTTTCCTTTTGCAGAATCAACTTAGTTAGCTAAGCAGAATTCATCCAGCAAATGTGTTTAAAGAATCGCCCGTTCTTTGAGGCTGCTTCCCTGTTTGAAGCATGTAATGAATGAATAAATGATACGATTCATTCTCATCCTCTTAATTTTTTTGGGTCCATTTTTTGGCGGCTCGCAACACAACTGTGCCGGCGTTATTTCATCAAAGAAACTCGTTTTGGAGGGGTTTAGGATCAAAGTCATGGTCAATTTCTTTCAATTGCGGACACCGGTCCCCTTAGGAGTTAGAAAAAAGTCCAGAGGCGACGGTGGGGATCGAACCCACGACCGCGGGATCGACTCGCCGAGAGTATGACGCCTCAACCACTGGACCACAGCTATTAATTTAAATTAATTTTTGCCAATTCGAATTAACTTTTTAAATTCAAAAGACTCTTTTTAATTCAAATTAAATGTTTTTATTTTAGACCTTTTTTATTTCAAATTAGTTTATTTTTATTTTAAATTAACTCTTTGTATATAAGATTATAAACTTAAATTTATACCTTAAATTAGCCGTATTTATTTCAAATTAATTTTTCTAATTCAATTAGTTTTTATATTTCAAAGTAACTTATATTAACTTTAAATTAACTCTTTGTAATTAATAAATAAAATTAACACTTTTTATCTTTAAATTAACTTTTTTATTGAAAGTAAACACATTTTAACTTCTATTTAACCGGTTTTATTTTAAATCAATTTTTTTATTGCATGAAAAATGAACACTTTTTAATTTTACATCACCAATTTTTATTTAAATTAGCCGTTTTAAACTTCAAATTAACCCGTTTTATTTTCACACTACTACATAGTAGTAGGGCGTTTTTAAACTGACTAGAAATGCTTGACACTGCACTATTTATACTCACTTGAACTTGTAGACCTCTTCCCGGGACGATAAACCAATCTACGTTCAGTTTTAAAAATGCAAATTTCTCCAAACTATATTCAATAAGTAATTTATATATTCATTTTAATAAAAATTCTGTGCTTTGTTTTTAAATAGTCAAGCGTTTAACTTAAGTTAAAAAAATAAAATTAAAATTAAATTAAGCAGTCTAATGGAGCGAGAACTGATCTTAGTTAATTTATTGGTATGATATTTATAGGTCCTTTCAACGTAAGAATATTTAAACGTTTTGTCTTAAATACAATGAATTTTTGGAGCAGTATGTAAAAAATATATTTTTAATATTGTCTCGCCGATGATTTTTTTTTCTTAATGTTCATATTCCAAACAGTACCAAGTATTAGTCTCTAGAAATTTTCCAAGACAAAGTGCCTCTGCCTTTTTTTTATTCCATACTATTTTTTAAAACAGAACAACTGCAAAGGAGCAAAACTTTGAAATAGTTTTATGTTTTTTAGTCCAATATTAACGTTAACAGGACAGCTTTAAAACATCAGTTGACGGCTGAGCGAAACGGCGCGCAATGCTAAACCTGCAACACAGATTTGCTTGGCCGAACTGTTGTCCATTGCGCCGGGTGCTGTCACGGAATTCTACCAACCTCTTCAATTTCAAATATTAGGCTACGACTACTAACAAAGACTATTGACATTAAAAGTTAAATTTTTAAACAAATAAATACAATCGGGATTACAAAACTTTAAAAATCTAAATGCATCAACTTCTAAAAACTTTAAGTTAAACGATTTCTTACCATTTTCTGTAAATAATATAAATTTTTGAAATCAGTAATGATTTTTTCTCTGATATAGATTACATTAAGTTTTATAAACATCTTCATATATAGGGTATAAAAGATACATGTAACCTGAACCTAGATCTTTTTACTGTCCCGGGTAGAGATCAATGAATTCATATGATTATAGGTAATTTACTATGAATCCCCTGTGTAGCAGGCCTTGCCAAACTCCGGTACCTTAAATCCTAATCACCCTGATCAACTCACAAATAAACTTATCTCTTTCTTATCAATATAGATGATAGCCCGGGCAGGAGCAAAAATATTTCCAACAAAAATTAAATGAGTCAGGACGGCACCGTTTGGCGTCGTTCAAGCTACTCCACTATTTGCTGACATATTATGTTATATAGTGTAAACGTAAATAAAATAATAAACGTGTTTCGAAATTCTTGGGATTTGGTTTAAAATATAACCAAACAACATACAAAAACCTACAGGATGTTTACCATAATTCTTGACTGCACTTCAAAGGTTATTTTAAATTTGCATTAATTAAAATAAAATATTTGTTATATATAATAAAATAAAATAAATTATAGAGTACTTAAATAATTAAATTATTAAAATAAATTATACATGTTTAATGGACGGATTTTAGGCACACGTCACATCTTCACCAGATTTTGGACGGCTAAAGACTTACAAATCCTCTGAGCGGGAGTCCAAAGAGCGAAGGTGGCGAAGGTGAAAATTGAAGAGTGCAAATGAGAAATACGAGAGGGAAAGCCATGAGTCGCGGAACAACATTTATACTGCGGTCGTCTACTCGTATTAGGTGGTCGTGGGATATGACAGCTGGCCAACCCCCAACTTACCTAAACACTTCATTCCAGCTCACATATCAACCCCAACCCTCCGAACGAGCTCCCGCCCCGCCGACAACCCCGCTACTCATTTATTTTAGAACAATCCTAATCCGCTTTCACCTAAAACCCTTGACGCCCTACGGAATTAATTATTATTCCGCTTAATGGAATTTTAACGACTCTCAGAACGGATTGTTTCTTAAGACTCGAGATTAAAGTTTGCATTCACGAGGCTAGATGTATACCGGTTTATTATCGATGAGGTGGGTACGCGGTGGAATTGTTTTCGCTTCATCACACCCAACCGAAGTGCTCTATTCACCTTCAATTTATTCCTGACCTCTAATTATAGAGACAACTTTATCGTACTTAGACCTGATAATTGATGATGAATTTTCTTAATTTATCAAAATCTCTCTTCCAGGAAGAAATTAAATAATAGTACGTAATTAACACTTAATTATTGTTGATTGCAAACGCCAAATCAGACCACACTGGCTACCCACTGTGAATTTCTACTCGAATACAATCCAAAAAGGAGCAACAAACGTAAACAATGAATTGTAAAAGAAATTGTAAGGGCTTGAGCTGAAGATCATACTTATGCTGCGTGCTATTTTTCATTTGAAATGGAGTTATTGTTATTTTATAGCCTCGTGAATAGATAATTCATATATATGTGTTGTGTCCGGAATAGTGCAAGGTTGGCTCTATGTGTTCCCCCAATAGAAGGCGCGTAGGAATGTCATCAGTGATTGTGACTGATCTTGGCAAAGAATAGCTGAACCCTGAATAATTTTATTTCATGTAGTAATAATAGTTTTATATCCCTGAGGTGTGTTAATCGAGTGAATGTATTTATTAGCGAAAATGTATGGAGAGAAATTCGACGCCCAATTAGTTATTCAATAAGCGTAAAGGTGTACTTCACCGCCCTAACAGTGTGAGTTGTATGTAAATAGGAAATATTGTATTTAAGAGTGGGTGGGACTGTAAATGGTTTAAATTGGAACCGATTGCATTGGGGTGAAATGACTTAGCTGTTTATAGCCCACACCTGATACCTTGGTTAACTGCGGGCATTTATAGGCTCTACTTAGAGCACGCGTTTAAGTATGTACAAAAATGAGCAAATTAGAGGTTATATAAAATAGCAGTCATATATTTGTAAGTAATAACAAATTTTACGTATCTTCTTTTCACTTTGATAATGATAATTATTTTAAGCAGAGTAAAGATCTCATATTTTAGAAAATTTTACGTTGAACAAGATAACTTTTTAAATGTTTCCTTGCTTTAGTCATTCGACAGTAAACTTCAAAATTCTTGAACTTTTGTCAAAAATTGCAAATTGAGCTATGGAACCAGGAAATCATATTTGGAATTTTTATGGAAATTTTTATAAGCTTTCAATTAGTGGTCTTCCACTTTTCCGATATCTCAACAATTTCCGAGTTATTCATAGTTATTAAGTTATTTTTTTGAGAATACAATTTTCTAAAAATGAGACCTAGCACAAGTGTGCGACTTAAAAGACAGGAAATAAGCATTTCGAAATTGGCCATATTTTCATGCAAAAACCAAGTTTTCAGTTTTTTGATGGGCTGTGTATTTATTATACAAACAAAATAATAACATTATATCACCCAATTATTAAAAGAGAGTGGAAAAAGGCTCACCTCAGGATCCGGGAACATTTTTATAACAGTGATTTTAACTTTTTAAAGTAAATAAAGCCTGACCTCCTTTATACAAAATTGCGTTCATACCCTACCAACCTTTTATGGGACTTGGCTCTGTTGGATGAATTCATGGCTAAGAGAACAAAATTTATTAACTTCGACTGGCCATATAGTGGGTATGTAACACATTCATCGTAATTATATGATACATTCGATCCGTTGATTGATTGGTTTATATAAGCTCTATTACAAACATGTACGTGGGCCGCCTCGGAGTGCTGGCGGTCCGAGATCAGACCTCGGTATTATGCGCCTCACCGCCGAAGTTAGGTTTCAGGGGCTGTAAACAATACTTTTCCGGGACAAACACTTTATTTCATTCTTAAATACATTTTTTATGTTTAGATTCCTACTCACTCATATAGAATTGTGAAGTTTATTCTTCCTTAAATAATACGAACTGATCCAAATACTTTCTGCCGTGCGCTATAATTCTCATAAATGGTGGTATCCTGCACGCACTCTATAAGGAGTCAAAACGAGGCCAATTGAAACGTATGAAGCGACCTTTCTCTACATGCCGGCTTCGGCCCAAAAGTAAATGCCCCTGTGTCAAACTAATATGGCCTTTCTTCGTCGGGTGATTATGATGCTTCTTCTTCAGGAAAAAAACATACACTCTATTATTCAGTACATACATTTAATATTAGTACGTATATACATGTTTGTGCAGGCGTGGATGTACAAAGGTTGACCTACATACATACTGGTTATTGGAACAAAGGAAAACATTTATCCATATTTGTTTAGTGCCCATAATTGACCATACTAATTATTACAATGAATTATTCTTTTCAGCTAAGGTTTTTGGTTGAAATGAAAAATTAGCGTCGCAAGCAGGAATCGAACTCACGAACTTCGGCTCAATACGCCGCTGTTCGATTATAATTATAAAATAAAAATTTTTCATCTCACCCATAAACCTTATGAAAAGACTAAATCATTGGAATAATTAGTATGGCTATCAAACAAATATGGATTAATTTATTAGAAGAAATAATTCACTAATATTAAATAATTAATTTAAACTGTTAGCTTCACTAATAGCTCCCCGTGGTCAAATCATAATTCGCTGGGAATCGAATCGTGATTATACGACATTTTTAAAAAATGACAAATCGGAGGGAAAATTCGAAAGGGTGTAGGTTGAGGTGGGAAGTTCGTGGCTGAGTGGAAATCACGATAGCTCAAGTGGTAGAGCAGCGTATTAAACCGAACGTCGTGGGTTCGAATCCCGCTCGTGGCGCCAATTTTTCAACTCAACCAAAAACCTTATATGGAAAGAATAACTAATTAGAAAAACGTTTATATTTAAAAATCTGTCGTATATGGCGTTTTGTACAATATAAGGTTTTAATATATCTATACTCATATATGAGTCAAGAGTCACTCCTTCAAATTTCAACTTATCAAATATATATATATATATATATATATATATATATATAT
>CM077102.1:2789937-2816052 GCA_039619505.1 Cimex hemipterus
CGTATATATATATATATATATATATATATATATATATATATATATATTCGTTCTTTGTGGTCTAGATATTGTAGTTTAATCGTTAATCTTCAGTGCGCAGCATGGTCATAAGCAGTGAGAGGCAGAAGATGGTTGAATTATGCCTGACAGATCAGGACTATGGAGATTACGCTGACAATGATCGAACCAAACTACTGCTACAGCTTTTTTAGGCCAATTCCGAAATCCACACTCTTGTAAGCAATAAATAATAAGCACCGCGCTCTCCATTACGACTGAATCGCATAGCTGTACAATAATATAACAAAAATTACAGACATCTTTTTTAAGTGTTCCCCTTTTCCTAATGGCACGTTGCTAGCGAAAATCTCAACTTGTAGGATCGATAAAAGGTCAAAGATGCAAGAAAATGATGGCCGGATGATTAACGGAGCCTACACTCGCTTTGAGCATAAGTTATGAATTTGATCGGTCTCGTGTGAAGTGAGTGTTAATTGGTTAATCAAGGCTCAAAAGGGCAATTTCCGGCCGCGGGCCAACTTGGCCCTTTTGGCCCTAACTATCACTTTCGGAACAGTTTCGGACTAATTTAATTGGGCCGAGTGAACAGGAATGTTAAACGTGTTAATTGCCTACAGGGAAACTAATAATTGCGTTGAAAAAGTTAAGAATTTTCAGATTTTTTTTCACCCAGTTGCAGTCGGTTTTTCAGGTCTGGCCGCAATACAGCCGAAAAACATTTCTTTGATAGTTCAAAGTTCAATTACACTTTTGAAATTAGAAAAATTATTTGACGACAATAAAAATGTTATCAACCCGGTTAACGGAAACACCAAAAGATCAAGAAAATAACAACTTTTTAAAAATCTGGGTGTTTGAAAAGCTACCTTTTGATTGCGAAATTGATAGTACAAAAACCTTTATAATCCTATCAAAACCTAACATAAAAACCACAATCACTTTTAAACATGGAAAGAAATTTTACTATCTATAATTAGTTCAAAGGTTGTATTTATAGACTTAATATTAATAGGCATGTTTAGGATCCTACGAAGTTTCAGTGTTGTCCACACCATCTCCTCTGCCCTAGAGAACGAAGAATATTGCTTGTGTGAGTTCCTAGATAAGCATAGTTTTTGTCAGTCTGGCAACCTGTCATGCTTATTAACTTATCCTGAAATCGTATCTAACTGACCGCTGCTTCAGATTGAGGTGCGGCAAAGAGTTGTCGGAAATCAGACCGATACAGACCAGAGTCCCACAAGGGAACATTACTGGTCCAATCCTTTATATCATGTAAAATGCTGAACTAAACTCCTGCTCAAAATTAACGCACCACCTTAATTTTTAAACAGAAATTCTTTTTAGAGAAATCCAGCTAAATCTCTTCATGTTTATTCTCTTTTTTATGCTTCACAATCCCACAAAAGTAAACAAGAATTGTTTACAATCGTGTTAATCCGCTTTGAAATGGATTTGGTAAGATACACAAGAGTTTCCTCCTGGTTTATTCCTCAGTTTCACTGCATCTGCTTAACAGACACCATTTCTTTTGGAAGTTTAAACTTTAATTTAGAACTTATGGCGCCCATAAGACATTTGAGTGAGCGTGAAGCCGTCAGAGCGATGACTCTTCTTGAGGAGGGCTACAGCCAGCGACAAGTTGCAAGAATAATTGGATGTCACCATACCACCATCGGAAGAACTCTCCAACGGTTCAATGAAACTGGCAGCAACACACGGAGGCCTGGACAAGGACGTCCAAGAGCAACGACCGAGAGGGATGACCGATTTTTGCGCTTACATGCCCTCAGAACGAGGCAGGTGACAAGTTCGGAAATGAGTAGCCTCCTTCAAAGCACCAGGAATGTCTCAATTTCGGCTCCCACTGTTCGAAGAAGGCTGAATGAGTTTGGCTTGAGCAGTAGACGGGTTGCTTCAGGGCCACTACTGACCAGAGACCACCGAGTAGCCAGGCTGCGATTTGCCCGGGATCACCTCAACTGGAGTTTTGATGCCTGGAAGAGAGTTTTATTTTCTGACGAAGTTAGAATCGCTCTTAATTCTCCAGATGGTCGTGCTCGGACATGGAGACGAAGTGGAGAAAGATTTGCTCAGTGCAATATTATTCCTCGCGTCGCCTTTGGTGGAGGCTCCATCATGTTCTGGGGAGGTATCAGCATGGAGGCCCGCACAGAGTTAGTCGTTGTTCCAGGACGGTCTCTAAATGCACCAAGGTATGTGGAAGAGATCCTCCAACCTCATGTAGTGCCTTTCGCTAGGAATATTGGACAAGGCTTTTTATTCATGCAAGATAACGCTAGACCTCACCGTGCGAGATCGGTGGAAGAATTTTTAAATGAACAGAATATTGAGCGGATTGAATGGCCAGCTCGTAGTCCTGACCTCAACCCTATTGAGCATATCTGGGATCAGCTAAAAAAAAGGATTAGGAGCCGAATACAACCTCCTAGCAACCTTTCGCAACTGCGCCAAGCGGCATTGGAAGAATGGGAGAATATTCCACAAGAAAGGGTAAAAAACCTCATCAACAGCATGAGAAGACGCCTGGATGCAGTAATCAAAGCCAGGGGAGGCAACACCAGATACTGAGTAATTAAATTTGTGTTTGAACTTAAATGAAAATTTTTGACCTTTTCAGTCTTTTTTATGGAATATTTTTTAATAAAGTTTACCGTCCTTTTCTGCTTTTCATTTTCATTTGTAATGTTTTATTATTAATAACCTACAATACTAAAAATAAAAATAACGTTCAAAAAACACCTGAGAAAAACATATGGTGAAATATTGAAGTGGTGCGTTAATTTTGAGCAGGAGTTTACTTGCACAATCCCATACCACCAATACCACCAAGCTATTGTTCAAATAATATCGGACCTACCTCCAACATCCAAGAACACCTCGAGCTCATCGAAGACCGGTGCAAAGGAGGGCAAGGTTGAAAGAGAAAGTGTACGTTCACATTGAAAAAGCAATGGTGGTCTCAAATGTACATCAGCCACAAAGGGATACCAACTTCCATTCAAACCAAATGTTTAAAACTATACTCAGACATATGAAGTCGCAATCTCATCGCGCACCTGCCACATGGTCATTTCACCGTTTAGATTCTCAAGAAAGGAGCGACACACCTCCGCTCACTCAAGTCATCAGTTCTCATCCTGTGAGGTTTCGTGACTTCTCCCGCTTGCACCTTCCGAGGGGGTGAGCCGACTCAATCCCGCATAACGGAAGGCAGATCACTCGGTACTGAATCAGTTGACTACACTAATACGCTATCTAGTTAGAGAAGGTAACTATTTCCCAGTGTTGGGACCCCATCAGCGTCGGAACTGCAGGATCTGCTCCGGTCGCTGTTTTTTTATATAGAGGAATTTCTAACCACCTCCTAGAGAAGTACTGCCTTCGGTAAAGGAAGGTGATAAAAGCACAACCGAACAACGGACTCTACTATAAGTAGCCATCGTCTCACAATGAGATACCATGTAGCGCACTACCGGGCTTGGAACGTGGATGTTTGCGCTATCGTGTAGTTCATTGCATGCACACACCCCCGTCTTTGCAAACAGGAATTTGTACCCTGGCCCATCTATGCTATTGATCGAGCAACTCCGTCCGTCTGTTGACTTAAAAGCCAACACACGAATACTGCTTGTGCTTAAAAGAATTCACCACGCTCTGAGAGCTACACCACTGTCTTAACTGTAACCCGCCTCCTATAAACATGAGGTTGGAAATGTCTATGCCTAGACAGCTGGAATCCCCATACAAAACTTAATAGACAACAACTTAACATAAGACTTGGACAACTACCAAGACTTGTTGGACCGCAATTTATCTAAAGCGACAACACTTATACAAGATTCTCTATACTTCTACCACTTCAGACATGTGGAGTTGAGCTGTGGTGTTGAGCCTACCATCCATTATCCAGCGCATCCAACCCTTCTAATCAAAAGTTCTCACATCATCAAAATACTTAATGCGCCTCTAGCCAACCGTTCCACAACTACCTCAATATTCCTTTTTTTCAACGAATTGAGCCATTCCCGATTCTAAAAGTTTCACACTAACCCTCGATCCATCGTAATCCTATTGCTCGAGCTCAACTTGCCACGTCGCACCTTAATTCTTCACACTGAGAGCCAGAATTGGCTAGTTGCCAGTACAAACAGTCTTGATCGAAGTATGGTTTTGTAGAAGAAGAAAGCAAATTTACTTACTCATGCCATTAACAACTAAATTTGCTTTCTTCTTCTTCAATACCATACCTTGATCCAGAGTGCTCGTAAATGAAAAATGGTCGATACTTCTAATACTGTAACTAATTTCTAATGGCAGGTGACCTCTGGGTAAAAATCTGTAACATGTACAAATACGTATAGGCTGCAAATAAATACAAGAGAAGGTCTTAATCTTCAGTAAATACAAAGAAACACTTTTTAAATCTATTTTTGGAGTTTAATATATTGAACCGAATCGGGAATCGAAACCTCAAGTAGACTATCCGGAAAGTTAATATTCCACTCGTAACTGTTAGCCGGCGACTAACTTGCCAACTAATTTGTGAACTTAATTAATCAACTGGTTAAGAAAGTAAACATACCTGAGAGTTTGAACGGAAGGGATTCCACTCGCTGAGGGTCTATCCCGCCCGGAAATGGGAACGGCCTTGGCCCAAAGTGGAACGGATGGAAAGACTGATGTCCTGGAACAAAAAACACTACGTTAATTCAATGTGTTATCCTATCAATAAACAACATAAACAAGTAAAATTTCAAGTAATAGTGTATATTTGCAAGTTGTGTAAAAAATACAAGATTCAAGCTTTCAATGCAGCTGTATGATTTCTCTGATTGTTTCTTCCAGAAAAGGTTTTATCATAAACACATTTTACTTTTTAACTATGAATCGTGCGTTTCTAAACGAGCAAACGGTAGTAAATTATCTCAAGTGTAAAGTATACGAAGAAAAAAGAGTTTATAGACTAATGTGAAACTAAGCAAAACCTCTTTTTTACTTATTCGTTTTCAAGCATTCAAGCATAGTCTGAATATTGCATTTTCTGATACTCGTGGTCCCGAGAACCACCCTTAACAGAATATTTGAGTCCAAGCAAAATTTACAAATAAATCTATTATTAAAAAATGAGAAAAGGAGAAACCTCTCCTGTAAGATTGGCACCATCTGCTAGCCGCTGGATGGATCTAAAACGGAGGAAGGACAAAGCAGGAGTGTTTAGTCCCAGAATACATGGAAAAATATCTAGCATCTTTCAGACTGAAGCCCATGCAATTGAGAGATGTACTCTGTTAAATCTGAACAAAGGGTACAAAACCTAGTATAGCTATAATGACATCCAAGATGTGTAAGTTCAAGCAACATTACCTCTAAGATGATGCCGAATTGCAAAACTAAACTAAATAGATTAGTAATGCAAAACAAAGTCACTCTCTTCTGGGTCCCAAGACATGGGGGATTAGAGGACGACGAGAGATCGTACAGCGTTCCAAGAAAAGAAGCTGATATATCACTGACAAGTCCTAAGAACTCTTGTGCCCTAGGAATCCACACTAACGATGAGCACCTTAGGAAGTAAGATAAAAACAAAATAAAGGAACAATGGAACTCCTCACATAAACAATCCAAGAACCATCTAGCAAATTTTGGAAGGATGGAAACCACAGAATCCATTAAAGGAAGCAGAAAAACTTGGAATTCTAAAAAGATCCTTAACCGGACGCTGCATATTGAATTAGCATATGAAGAAGATTGGTATTCCACAACACGGCCGATACTGCAAGGAAGCAGATAGGACACCAACACCCCTACTAACAAACAGTTTCACATTTGCCCGCAGGAGGAAGTCTTTTGGAAGGTACAATTTAACCATAGAAGAAATTCAATCACTCAAAGCCGAACCTACTAAACACTTGAACTTAGGACTCACCGGGTGTACTATAAGTACAGAACGGGGGATACAATAGCTCTTAAGCTAGTTACACTGCGCTGCAGTCACTGCTCTTGCCAACCCCCACTCTTACCCTTGAGCTACTATAATCAGTCATCCAAATCATCCTGGTCCGCCTATTCTTGGTTTATTGGAACGAGAGACGCGTTACGATATATAACCATTTTCAGCTTTTGGTCTGTGCTATTTCTGAGAAATCTCTTGTAAGGTCGTAAGAGTGGGGCGCGTCTATCTGAGAAAACAAGGTTTTTACTATTCTGGTAACTTCTTGACTGTTTTCTTTTTTAATTGGAGGGAAGCAATCCGCATCCCTAAAACAATGTTTTATTCGGGTGCCTTTTTCTCGGCAATGAATAGACTTTTCAACTTATTTTTTCTTAATGTCTTTATCAACTAAAAAACCCTATTTCGCTAAAAGGAAAGTTTGCAAAAACCTACTCGTTCATTTAGTACAAACTGCTACATGTTACTAGTAAAAGGTCTTTTCTCAAAAAAAAATGTACTAGTTAATTACTCAAAAAACTGTATTAATAAAATAAACTGTTGATACACTGAATTAAAAAAATAGAAATCGATTGAGAAGTGTTCTGTAAAAACGTAATCAAAAACGTGAATAAAAATAAATTGTACAGGAAAGCAGTTTGAAGTTTCCCGTGATGGCGCAACCGCTCGACGTCTAGTTTCGTGGAGGAATCTTTGTTTCACTCGGTGTATTAAATATTTATGGTTATAACCTTGTTGCCTTTATAATTGGGAGCTTGATTTCCTTCGGCTGAAAATAAAATGACAGCCTTGGCCTCATCAAAGAAACAAGGAAAAACGAGGCAATGCCCTTCACGGGTTAGATGCTGGCGCTGATGAACCCACGGTGAATATTATTTTAGATATTTCTACTTATCTGATTTTAAAAAAAAATCATTTGTCACATTTTTCAGTTTTTTTAAACGAAAAAAGATTTGTTCATTTTTGGGAGGACTGCTCCCATGAATAGTCTAAAAGTTATTTGCGATTTAGTGTTAGTTCGTATGTTTATGATTTGTTAATGTCAAAATGTAATCAAAGAACTTCATGAATCCTAACAACTTTCTCTTCCTCTCAACCAATTTCATCGAAGAGGTCAAGGCCATTTGTAATAGCCGAAAAAGGAAAAGCCTTGGCTTTGACCTGATCACCCCTACAGCATGCAGTCTCATGCACTACTCTTTTCCTAAACACTGCTGGCCATTTTAATGATGGTCTTCACAGGTTGCCTCCCCTACTAATTCCCTTGATGACATGTATTGAAGCTGAATCGGATAGACCAAAATGATCGTGGTTCTGTTGCGGTGTCTCTTCAGTAATTCCTTTATAAGTCTTGCGTCTTTTATGAATCCCTTCGCGTCCCTCATGCCTGGGGCGTTTTTCCACTAAGTTTACAATTCCTTAAAGATCCATTTACGGGTACTTTTTATGGCAAGGCTCAAAACCACAGTAAGATTCACTATGTGATGAATATTGTCTCCTGTATTGTCCAATATGTCCAGTTTCCATTGCCTGTATTTCCCAAATGTCCAGGGACACATGCCAGAATAAGATCATTGATATAGCCTTTTGCTAGATATTCCATACCATTCCAAACGCTTTTTACTTTTAGCTAACGTTAGGCCTCAACTGCCTGAGAAAATGTCTTTCTTCCTAGCATCTGTTCCTAGTGCTTTTAGTTCTCCGTTCAAATGCTAAGATTGCAGACTGGATGACTGAAGCGTAGAGACAGTTTGGATTTAGACAGTATACCAACCAGGAGAAATTGGACCCCTCCTCCCTTTCTGGTATAAATACGTTGTTCATGTTGGTGAAGTCGTACTTGGGAGTTAAAGTATGTATTGGAATGCTTACTATGGCCTGCATCTCCTCCATCAGTTTCAGTTGTTTTTGCTATATCTCATTAACCGGCATCAATTTGGCATAACTTTTGTATGCATGTACATATAATTCAATATGAAATGTACATTAGTTTAATGTAGTTCAATCAAAGAAGAAAAGCGAATAATTAGAAAGTGATCAGACGAAAGAACAGAATTTTTTAAAATGATTTCTCTGTTTATTCTAACAATTAAATTAATTAACTAATTTACTTACTGGTTTTAGATCGAGGCTCCCTCGGTCCATCGACGGTTACTTTAATCGCTTTGTTGTACGTCGCTATCTGAGGCGGGCAGGAGTTCACAATTATCGACAACGTGAAGCTTTTCCCTGAAAAAGAGAAAGGGAGATAAAAAGTAGGAAGGATTTTTAACAAAAAAATAAAAAACACGCCCACATGCTTTTATACGGCGTGATTGCTGAGAGAGTAGATACAGCGGTCAGTTAGACCCATCAAAACTCGTTTGCTTAAAAGTCGTTTGGTCGAAATGGCATTATGCAAAGCCGCCAAAGCCCGAGAGTTGTTATATACGTGTTATTTAACATTAATTGCCGTATCAATATGACTGTTTTTTTTTTTTATCAACGGAGTTCGGTTCATTAGTTCATCGTTAAAATATTTGATTATTCTCTCTACACTGTTTAGTTATTGCGTGAAACTCTGGATTTCAAAGATAAAAGATTTCAAGATGAAATGTCAGGGTTATGAGGGCGATATAGACCTGACGGGCATAGGAAAATTTGAAGAAACACTATAGCCAAATCCAAGAAGAAGGAAAATCCCAAACTAATGATGAAAAACAGCCAGGTTAACCCTAACAGGTCAATAACCCTAACAAAACAACCATAGTGACATTTACACGAAAAAGAAAATCCCACGATGGATTACATCTATATGTACACCATGATTGTGAAACCTATACTCACACAGTCTGGACAGATAACAAAAGATAAAGACAACGAAAATACAAAACCATCCTAGAAAAAAATATTAGGCATCTTCCATCATATGATAATACGGACATCACAGTAAACGATTATCAATATTATTGAAAATTCTCCAATTGATTGGAGAGATCGTAACAGCCTAAAGAAGGAACATCCGATACTCAGAGACCCAAAAGACGAAATGATTAGGATGTTTGAATTCAGACAAAATTTTCAAACAAATTAACTCTCAAACACAGAATGGAAAAAATGGAAAAATTCCTCCTTTAAGAATGGTACCATCTGCTTGTAAACTGACTAGCTAGAACGAAGGAACGGCACGAAAACAGGAATAAACGGTCCTAGAACCAAATACTCAGAACCCATGGGAAACTACAATAGGCTGAAGCTCATCCAGTTGAGAGATGTACACGGTTCCTCTCAAGGAAGGGTACTACAACAAAAATATAACAATAGTGACAACACAGCACGTGCAGTATCTGCAAAAAAGCATAAGAGACACCAGCGCACTTACTAACAAACTGTGTCGCCACATTTGCCCCCGTCTTTTGGAGGTTCATCGTAACCGTAGACGATATTCAACGGCTGAAACCGAGCCTACTAATCCAGTTCCTTGATGAACTAAGGCTCACCGGCGTACTTTATGTATATAAAGGGGGATACAATATCTCTCCCGAACATTACATCTTATTTTTATTTTGGTCTCGGACACTTATCGCTGTGCTCACTGCTCTTACCACGCCCTGCTTATAGTCTTGATAAACTACAGATGATCAATACGACATCTACGATGTTTAGATAAAAATTCTGACGCGTTTCGTGTTCAAATCAAGTACTGCTTTAACACACCAGGAAACATTAGCCCGCAGGAGGAAATGTTTTGGGATGTACAATGTGACCATAGAAGAACTTCAACCAATAAAACCGGGCCTATTAATCAAGTTTCTTGATGAATTAGGACTCATCGATGTGCTTTAGGCGGAGAATGGGGGATACAATAGCTCTTACAGGGCGCAGTATACACACCTTGGAAACTTTCTATCAATCAATCAATCAACACAGCAGGAAAACAGTAGCATCGGGTTATATCGAACTGTGATCATTCTGTCCATATTATTAAAAAAATACAACTGTATTTTAAAAATTTAATAATGTTTCGCTCACAGAAAATGGTTGGCCATTCAATATACATGCAATGAACATAATGTAAAATAGTTTTGAAACACATTAAATGAACATTTTATAACCATTTACTGCATAAATAATGAATAAGATAACGCTCCTGGCCCAATTGACCGAAATTTTGTACAATTGTATAAGCAATACAAGGTTGGTAAGGAGCCGAGAAAAAAAAATTATCTTTGATTGATTAATAATGGACCACAATTGATTACTATATGGCCTTAATCTTAAGGAAGCCCAGCAAGACTTTTATATTTTATTTAAAAAAGTAAATAATCAATATCTAAATAAATATTAAGGTAAAGAAATCCCTCTCATACAGGTCGGCTTAATGTCAACTACCTACGTGTCGTGGAAGAGGGACAAACAAACCACTTTACAATACTTTTTACATATTATTATCAATTGCAATTCAACAGGCAATGCCGAGATTCGAACCTAGAACCTAGAGAGAGAGTATGAAAGAAGAGGGAGAATGAGAGAGAGGAATATATAATATATTAATTGGGGTATGTCGCTGGATTGAGGAAGTAATGAACATGTATTTATAAGCGGGAATGTAATGTGTGACTTTGGCATATTATCGGAGCTGCAATTTGATCGTTTTATATGATTTTGATTTGCCATTGTTTATCACTGAGGATGGAAAAAGCTTAAACGCGTCTTTCTGTATAAATTTTTATGCGAGTATGCACCAACACTGGGGGTCGGTTAAGGTCGAATCATTGAAAATCCATTCGTCCAAAAAAGCAAACCGGTAACATTTATACAATACAACCAATACAACATAAATAATATATATATATATATATATATATATATATATATATATATATATATATATATATCGAACAGTAAAACAGCGAAAACAGCGAGAATGAACTGATACAGTAAAGTTATGAATATCGATCAGATCAACTTGTAATATGTTTGTTACTGATAATTTTAGTCTGCCTATCATAGCTGATTTAAATTATGGGGTCAGAGCCCCTGCCTATCATACACATTTCAGCTTCAAGCCATCTTCAGTGAGGAACAATTTTGAAATACGAGTGAAAGTTAAAGTCGAGAGTTTAAACATACCCAACAAACTGATCAGTGTCGGATAGCGAGATTCGAGCCCACGATCTTCGGCTCAATACGCCGCTGCTCTACCATTTGAGCTATCCCGACCTAGATCCCCTTGGACCCCCAACTTCCCATCTCAACCCTACCTTTCTCTCCTTTCAGCACACTTCAGCACAAATAGAGCAGCGGCGTATCTAGCAGAAGATCGTGGGTTCGAATCCCGCTCGTGCCATTGACTTTTTTATCTCATACCATCTTTTTATCACAATACCAGTTACAAATGAACCCAAATTATAATTGCCAATTCTGTCGAAAATGGCTGGTTGTCAGTTTATTGGCAAACCTTCTTTCGTTTTGTGGTTTAAACTGATCATCATTAGTGACTAAAACTTGTCGGATATTTCGGAACCAAAGCAAACTAACTTGTAGGATCAGCAGTACATTTTCTTGGTTTTGTTAATTATATTTTTTTAATTGTACTACCTGTACTTCGAGATTCGTTTTGCCGCAAACACCCTCGGCGGACGTTCATCGATCCCGGTTGATCATTAGCTCGTTTTATGGCCGACTTGACTGTTTGCCCGATTATGCACTGTGTACAAAGCCGGAGGGAGTCAGACTTAGTCGCAATTATCCCTCTGTTTGTGTTTCCCGTCGACAACGCTCGCACTAATGCACATTTACATAACTGCCATTAAATATTTAAAGCTTTCTTTCCCTAACAGCAGCCGCTCTGTTTCTCGCCCAATTGAGCCGGCCATCACATTTCCCCTCTTGGAGCCTGAATTTTTCCAAATGATACAACAGCAATAACAACAATCGTACAACGTTTTAACATCTATGTTGCATGTTTCGAGAAAAAATCACAGCTAAAATGGACACAACGAGTTCAAGATAATTAATAATTTAGAGCAAATCTATATCTATCTATAATCAAAAACATGTGAAAGACCGTACAATAGTCAATTAGTCATTACTCATTCATAACAATAAATTAGTTATACCATCGATCTATAAGTTAGAAAGAAAACCAACCAAGCTGATTTAATCTATATCGCCTTTAAAGGTTAATTAATGACACTGCTTTCTTCAGTGTCGCTTATTAGCAAATGAAAACTAATTGAATAGAATCAAGGACGCATAGGATTGGTAGATAAAAGCTATAATGCTTGTTATGCCCATAATAGTCAATGATTATTTACTGAAAACCTATCTAACTGGCCGTTACTTCAAAGCGTGGACCGATTTCTCGAAAATCAAACCTGTACAAACCGGTGTTCCACAAGGTAGCGGGGAAATTTGGACAACTATGAAAATTTCTAGGATCGAAATTGATTGAATTGCGACCACTTTGGGCATAATAAATGGAACTAGGATATTGTGCCAAGCTAGTCAACATCCAGTGGATCCAATCAAACGTCCTCAGACAAATTGACAAAGCTCCTTACTGCGTCAATATCTTCAATATCCAAAACGGCTTAAGTATCCCTCTGCTCAATGAGCTGATCTGTTCCCGAACCCAACGTTCGACAACTTCTCGAATCATCCTAACCTTACTGCTCGAGGATTCTCTACTCATTATCATCCCGAGAACCTGTCACCTTATTGCATCGGGACCTCCTAACCATTTGATCCGTCACAATGATAATGATTGCCGTTATTATTGACTGGTTTTTCATGGCATGAGTCTTCCGGGTACAGCGGTGGCATAAGTATAATGCTGTAATCATGTTAAAAACGCACTGTGATTATATATACAAACACGTATAGGCTAAAAATTATGAAAAGGAGTAATGTTTTTAGGTTTTTCTTTTAGAAATAAAAAAAGAAACACTCGTTTCAAATTTGAAAGCAACATTTGCAAATGAAAAGAGATTCTCAAATCCTTTGTAAATTATATTTTTTGAAGTGGAATCAGAAAAAGAAGATACAGAAAATACAACTAATAGAATGTTGAACTAGTCTGGTGTGACGGTACTCCGTAGTCGAGTGGTTAGGGCGCCCGACTAGTATCTGCCACAATAACGGCACTGAGCTCGGATCCCTATAGAGCCCATGAATTCCAATTGATGATGTTTTGAAACAATTATTGATAAGTGGCTTGATCCTGTCTCTAAGGATGTCTTCCTCGTTTTGTGGTTACACGTATTAAGAATTTCTTTTTTTTTTAATTCCTTACAAATCAATTGAGTTGAAAGGAAATATATTTTCCTTTCATATTGAATAACTTGGACCATTTACAGGTTAGAGGTACACTCTGATTAACAAGGTTAATCTTTAGATCGCAACGTCAAAGTGATTTTACTTTCCTTATATTTTGAAGCGTGCATTTATCCAATTTTTTTGAATCCGTAGAATTCATCAATCTTTAGATTAAATTAGAATATAAAATGTGTGGAGTATAAAATGAAAAATATGCCCCACTTGTCTTGCAAATTTTATTTATTATGAATATTTGATTATTTTTGTAATTGTTTTAACATAATTACTTCTCTTGGCGTTCAAAGTGGGCCGGGACGAAAACAACAACAAGAGTCAGGTCTGATTCTGTAGACAGAAGAGTTTTATTTCATTAAAAGTTTTCGATCGTAACAGCCTAACAGGAAATAAACAAGACAGCATTAAAAAAATAAGAGGGGAAAAGGTTTCTGTTTGGTTTCGAGGGGAAGGTTTCGGGCAAGAATAGGGAAAAGGCAAAAGGCCGAAAGACTAATTGATCGGTGATCCCGATTCTTCCTGCCCTCCCATCGGCAAGGAATAAATCATATTTCCCTGGAGGGGGAGAGGCAATCATTAGCATGATAGACTTCTTTTCAATGATGAGAAGGCCTGCCCGTCTAAAGATCCCTCAGGCGAGCACCGACCCCTCATTCGGAAACGTGTAATTGCCTAGCTGCCCCTCTTTTTTTAAACCCTGATTCAACAACCCCTAGGGAAATACTGGTAAAATACGAATCGGTCAGTTAAGATCATTCCTGAACTTGGAAAAAGTCCCTTTTCTACTTTTACATTTGTACATACAAAAGGCTTACTAAAAACGTAATTGGTGAGCGCTGTGCTCGAAAATAATCAAGCTATTTCAAATATGATAATTCTGCAATTTTCTTTTGCGATAATTTGAGTTCTGGTCGATCGGCATTGATTTTTTAGTGCAACGTAAACTAGGGAGAGTAGAAGGGCCGGTCAAGTAGAAACCAAGTTCACCTAAGTTAACTAGTTGACCAAAACTACATAAAAAAAAATAATGTAATTTTTATATGTAAAACCTATACGTGAATTATTGTAGTACTTCAATGCGAGAGTAGTTTCCGTTCATTTAGAATTGTAACTTTCATCATCTTAAATACCACGCACTACCGACTAGCTTAGTTTTCTATTATCTTTTTTTTCTTTTTAGTTTGATCGTCAATAATCATTTAGGACTGCTGAGTGTCGGCTTTTCGCCTTCTTCAGTGATGAGTCTGTGCGCTTGCTTTTCCCTGCTTATATCTTTGATTCCACGCACTAGCTAATTTTGTATTTGCTTATTTTCTTTAGTTCGATTGCCTCTAATAATTTTTGTGTGCATCCATCTTTTGGACTGTTCTGTTTTTCCATCTCGCTATCTTCAGTGACTGTGTTCCTTGCTTATAACTTTCATACACGAAGTGACCACAAGTAGTGACACCAGCTCTATTTTCTTTAGTTTGATCGTTTCTGTACATTTTGGCCTGCCTCGTTTTTTGGATTGATGCATTTCCACGTTTTGCTTTTCTGAGTGTTGTGCGGTTGCTTCCTCCGCTTATATCCTTGGTACCACATGCTGCAAATATGATCAAGTTTCTATTAATGATATTAAGACATTGTCTAAACTTGGATGCCCCGGTCGAGGCGGTCAAGCTACCTATCAATATTTTTTCAAAACATCATCAATTGGAATTCCATGGGTCTTTTTTTCTCCCTTTTGCCACTAAAGGAGAGAAAATTCGAATGTTGGGGATTGAGATGGGAAGTTAGTGTCCTAATGAATCGAGGTCACGATAGTGTCAAGTAGTAGAGCAGCGACGTATCGAGCGGAAGATCGTGGGTTCGAATCCCGCTCGTGCCATTGACTTTTTTACCTCAACTAAAAACCTTAATTAATTGTAATATATTAATTGGTCAAGCAGACAACAAAATTAGTGAATTTAATATTTTTTAATAATAGAAATAACACTTCCTTTGGTTATTTTATGGTCGGCTATTTCAGTTATGTTGTTTACGAACTGACTAGGACTGATAAAAATAAAATAAAATCTCATCATTTCGCAAAAATATACGCAGGTCCGGCCGACCTATACTGATTCCCTCTAATTGGCTGATCGAACGTTCGATGGAAGTCCATCATTCCCAATTAAGACAGTCTCGCCTTTCTCGAACAGTTAACACTTTGTATACCAGTTTCTGGACTTAATTCTTTTTTTAAATCTTAAAACTTTCCCCGTCGGTTAATGAGAAACGGTAAGCCTATGAAATTGTCACAAAATCTCTGACTGATCTTTTTTTAAGCGTTACGAGTTGATTCGTGAGGAAAAATAAGTCTGAACATTAAAATAAACTGAATGAGTGGCTGTTAAAGTATTTTCCACTGTGAACAATGGTGCGATTTGCTGAAAATTTCACTAAAGGATATTTAACAACACTTATCAAGATAATAAACTCTTACGATGCCCGTTTGTTTTAGGCGGAATAAATCTTTCCAACATGTTTTGAATAGACGTTCAAGCAATATAAAATATTCAAAACAGCATAGAAACTCAAAATGGTACACTTTCATAGTTTCAAGGTTTCATTTTTGAACCGAGGGAGTTTCACAAGTTCCTTGAAATCGAAAGCCTAGAAATTGACCAGAGACAAGTACGTCTGTTAAGCAACTTGGATTGGGAAACGCCAATTTTTTAAAAAATCTATAATAGAGTAAATGTGCAATGCCAGATGCGTTGGGTGACATGTGAAAATATTGAATATTTCCCAATCATAAGGGCACGGATGAAACCTACTTGGATTAAGCCCGACTTTGGGGTCGGCCAGTCCACTAGTCGGACGGAATTGCAAAGCCTTCAAAGATTCTGCATCACCTGGTAATTTTTATGAAATGCTATAAAGAAAAAACATTTGAGTGCAAAACCTTCAAGCAGCAAAGACAACCACTGCAAATGGTTTGCCCCCCTCAAGAAATAACGTCATAGTATAGATAGTTCATTGTTGTATTCTTTTTTTTACGGAATTGAAAAATATGCGTCATTATATAAAAACTTGGTTTTTCTCTCTTTTCTATATATATCTCCGTACGATCTGAATGAAAAAACAAACTCTATTACCTGCCAATCTTTAAACCGATTTTAATGCCATGAACAGGCTCCAATTTATCAAGTAATCTTAAAGATGTCTATAAATTGACATAATTTTAATACGTGGTTTCAAATTACTTTGAAGACCGACTCAGATCAAACATTGCCTAGGACCGTAACCAATTGTTTTTCCCAGATGATGACCTTAAAATAGGTGGAAAGATTGGCATATTATTGTATATGTTTTTCATCTAGACCATACCAATATCAGACCGATCTAGAATTCTGAAAAAACATGAAACCCTTCTTTCCTTGTGTTCATTCATGTCGGATTTCTGAGTTTCGGCTGTAAAAGGCATCACTTTGTAGGGGGGGATCGGTAAAGTGAGTAGTAATACAGATTCTTCCCTCCACCCAATAAGTAAATAGGAAGCGAACCGTTAAAAACCCAACTTGCCCCGTCTTGAAATATTTCTCTCCCCTATCGTTTGACATGTGTTGCACACTCCACCGGCGTCTTGGCGAAAGGGGGTAACTTATCGACTTTCTCTCTTTCATTTCATTACGCACCCTTTTCACTTCCCACATCCTCGTGTTGCGCCGTTTCCCACTTTTTGTTGTCGAAGGGACTCAGAAGCCTAAAATGTCATATGTGAAGTTCATCGGAAGAAGAAAATACGACGGGGTAACATTCCCTGCAAGTTTCATATACAATGAAGCTTAGACGGATCACTGATTACTGATGTCTGTAAGCTCAAATTTTCACATACAAGTACATTCACACCTATTTGACTTGAGCTTGTCACTTCTCGCACTCCACCAACCATTCCAGCTTTTGCATATTGCAATGAAATACCACGAGAATCGCCACTTCGGGTGTTAACAGTCCGTAGTCAGAACTTGGTCTACATCCAGTCAGCTCCAAGGCACTGCCCACAGCTTAGCCCATTAGGCCCAATTCAATTATTTATCTTTGCAAAACCAATTTACTTAGTATTCAACGTTTCTCTATCACCCTTTTCCACTTATTACACAACTAACTCCATTGTAGGACGATCGAATCATTCACACTAATAAATACATTCACTCTTAACACACTCAAGGAACCGAAAATAATCAACATTATATGAAATAAAAACTTTTTTTCTAAAAATGGGAAGAGGAAAACCTGTCGCTGTCGTGTTCAAGGACGACACTCATATAGGGTGGAAATCCTACACGGTCTCTATATGGAGCCATGGAAATGCTCTTTTTAATCAGGTGGGGCACATCGAACAACTTTTCACTACATGCCGGTCTTTGGTCCAAAAGTAAGTCTCCATGTCAACCTCTCATGGCCTATCATCCTTCTACGAGTCAGTTCCTCCTATGGCAAATATAGCAAATAATAAGAGGAAAATCATCAAAAGCAAATATACTAATTACAAATTATTATTATTATTTTATTTATTTATTGTTTTTTGCTGGGGCTTCCGACATCTTGGTCATTTCAGCCCCAGTCTACATTATATACCCGTTCAGAAACATCATTCATACAAATAAATACGTTCATACAATTAAATACATTCATACAGTACACTCATTCCGTTTAGTCGGTGGAGTACTTGATATTCCTCCACCGACCTACAATTAAACTAAGCTAGATTGGGATCGATGAGGTACTTTTATTAATATTCCGCCATCGACCACGCACACACACTCACTCGCTTTCATCGTTCGAGGGGCGATGGTGACGTTCTATTCACCCTCACCCCTTGCCATTCACACCAATAAATACTTGCACAAAGACAAAACACAAAGACACATAGCGCATACTATATACAATAAAAAAAAAAAAATTAAAAAAAAACAATTTACCCTAAAAAGCGGAACAGGGGACTCAGAAACTCGCTACCGTGCTCGAGGACTCTTCTTAAATCCGGCGGCATGCCTGCACGCTCTCCGTATGGAGCCAAGGCATAACACGCCTCTATTATGTGGGACACATCGAGCAACCTTTTTCTGCATAAGGGGCACCTGCGCTGGCTTTGGCCCATTAGCAGGTGCCCATGTGGCAACCGATATGGTTTTATTTATGATTATTTAGAGAGCGTGAGATGCGATCTAGTGTGATGTAGGTTTAGAAAATTTTTTTCTTTCTTGTGCTAACGTTTATTATTGAGCTCATCTTCAGAGCCTGGGATTTAAAAACATAGTTTAAATTATACAAATACATCTAAGATAGGGAAATGAAATTGTACGCATTTAAAGTGTGTGTTTTCTGTGTAGATGTGTCATTCTTGTGTGTCGTGTTGAGAGTGTCATTGAGATATTGCTGTTTTGTCCATTCATACACACGTTGGATTTTGAAGGACTGGAAAAGGGAGTAGGGACAGAAATTCATTTTTCTATGAGGAGTCGGCTTCTTCGAGGTTAAAGGGACGAGAATGGAAAAAAAATTGGTAATGGCTTATCGCTCGGGCCTTTTCTTTCAGCCTTTCAGATCATTTATAGACTGGATTATCATGTAAAGGAAACTAAATAATCGTTAATTAACGAACATTAGATACTATACTTTTTATTTATTTTTAATGGTTTTTAGTAGTTAGCTATTAGTACATATGAGAACCATTGAGAATGAAATATTAACTAAGTGATTTGTTATTGTTATTTATCTATTTGTTTGTTTGTAGGTTTATTTATTTGTTTATTTATTTATTTATTTGGTGATTTATTTATTTAGTATGGTCTTCTCTAGTTGACTTTCTGTCTGTATGGATGACTAACCAATGGGGGGGGGGTCCCGGCAGGATGGTGTCGGGAGGGCCGTCGGTCCGGCTGCTGTTTTCTTGTTGGGTGGTGAATGGGGCCTCCAGAGCGAGTTTGCTCCGGAGGTTTGGGAGATGTGGACTTTTCACATTATTTCGATGTTAGTGGTTTTTATCCCCATCTCCGCTAAGACCCCCGTTATTGAGAAAGAATATTCCTAAAGAAGAATACCCAAATGGCAGGCCCGTTGATCCGCCCGGGTTGGTGGCCCTCTTGGCACCGCCTAAATAGCAACTCTCCACATGTTGTTACACACGAATGGAAAAAAAAAAAAACTATTAGTTCATACCAAATCAAGTTATAATAAAATCGTAGTTTCCATTTTCAATTAATATTATAAACTGGATTTGAAATTTGTACTCTAATTACATGAAATAAATAGCCAAAGCATTGCATATATTTTCCACCGTTATATTTTATGTAATAAATTGGCTATTGAGAGTGCCAACAGACTCCTGAGATCAAAAAAATAAAACCCGACCAAAGGAGGAGCCAACAAAATTCTGAAAAAATTAAGATAAATGAAATGGCTTACACCTAACAAGATGAAGAATAAAGAAAAACAATTTGACATACCCGTCCAGGTGGGCATAGATAATCGAGACCCTCTAGATGAAAAGTAACCCCAAGTTTCAACCAAAGTCCCTAATATATATATATGGAACAGAAAGAATTGAACAGAATTTGAACGAATATTAAATAAAAATCAACAGACTGACGAATTAGTGAAAAAAGGACGTCGATCCATTTATGCGGCCAGAACCAATGTGCTTAAGTTGAAGTTAGAAAAACGGCTTGAGAAAGAATAACTCAAACACCGGACTAAAACAATGAGACAATGTAAGAGATTTATAAATCTCTCTAAAAGGAAGGCGAAAGGACACTCAACAGGCAGGGTTTAAGAAAACTTGTTGGTCTCTATACCGGCCACTGTCTATTTAATTAGCACCAAAGATGGGCATATATCGTGATCCGTGTTACCGTACATCCACTTTCGTAAAAGGTAAAAGAGGTACTCAAAGAGGGTTGTAGGAAAGTGCTTAGTCTTATAGGAAAAACTGCACTTGCACTTTCAAAGTGGACATAATTATATGGGTTCTACAATTTATCTATATAGGTCGCAATAGACGAAAGGATTTTTTAGATCGTCAATCTATCCTTCAAACCTAAAATATATATCCAAGTAAAAATAATCTCATGTTTATGAACATTAAGGACTAAGTTTGGATTTTTTTAACAATTACATCCAGATTTTATAAACTAGATTATTATTGACATACCCTACTTATTATTGAGATATCGTGAGATGCGGTCTGGTGTGATGTAGGTTTCAGAAAAACATTTTTTTTATCGTGCCTACGTTTCGATCTTTATTGAGATCATCTTCAGGGCCTGGGATTTAAAAGCATTGTTTACATTTACCAAATACATATAGGATGTGGAAAAATGAATTTATACCATGCAAAATATATTTCATATTCAATCAAAGTATTTCAACTGATTCAAAGTGTCTGTCTTCTGTGTACTTGTGCCATTCTTGCTTGTCGTGTTGAGTAGTAAGTTGTTCCACATCCTAAACTATCATCTGACTATATGAAAAGTTAATGATCAATAAGGATAGTTTTTATACGGAAGGATAATATCGACCAGCAGTCGTTAATTCTGTACATGGATCAGGGATGTGCTACGTTTTGGTTAAAAAATATTCTTAATAAATTAAGTTTAAGATAGAGATATAATAAGAGATATAATAGATTAAGTTGTATTGCTGTATAGCAGAAAACCCACATCTTTTAAATGACATTTTTTTATAAATTAATCTTTAATCTACGCCCTTCGCTGAGATGAAAAAGCACGTGTCACGAGCGGCCACAAACTTAAAAGTATATTAATCCAATTAGGTCTTATTGGTTCATTCGGCCTTTCAATTAATTATTATTTCTATATAAGGTCTTGGTTGAGATAAAATGAAAATGACAAAAATAAGTTCCGATGGAGAGTTGTCTGAGAGGATCGAAATCACGATAGCTCAAGTGGTTAAAGTAGCGGCGTATTGGGTTCGAATCCCGCTCTTAACATTGACTTTTTTATCTCAACCAAGAATTGCACGCAAAAGATTAATATACAGCATGTTTTTACTTATTAAAATTATAAGTAATTCAAATAATTAATATGGTCAATTATAACTACTGAGTAGATAATGGATCATTATTTTTGTAATTAATGATCAGTCTTGGTTTTTAACCGATAGATGATACAAATTTAAAGATTAATTTACAGCTGAAATTATTTTTCTTTTGGAAACTTGTTTGTAAAACTTGCAGGATTTCGATCTTAGCGACGAAAAAGTGCCCGTTGATAAATTCGGTAGGGAGAAATAAGGCTTTTTTGCATCAATTGTCGTCAATGATGTAAAGTTTATTCTATTTAATAACCGGAAAAGATCTGGCCAAAGATTGGATTACAATGTGAAACCTCTATGTGCGCAAACGTTACAAAAACAATTGTGAAGACCTGCTTGGAATATTCTCGATTTAATGCACTATTCCTTTTCTCAATCGGTGGAACAATCACTGCTGGTAGTTCCTAGCTAATAATTACGCATTTTCAGAGACAATATGCTGCAAAATCGACTGCTGTTGTAAACTAAATAGACAACGCTCTTTCCTCGTTTCAAATTCGGTACTCGTTTAGGCATTGCTAGGTGCTCCTCACTGTAAGGTAAAGGTCCCGGGTTCGAAACCAGTGGTCCTTCATCGGAACCCGACATAATCTCGTAATTGAAATGCTCTTGTAAAAAAATTGGCTATTCAAAAGCTAAAAACAAGGAAAAGTAAGGATATCAAAACTCTTCACCTGTTTCGCTCTAAAAGCTTTTCTGGAAAACACTGGGATATATAAATAGAACTAACGTAACGTGGGTTTCAGCCATGGTTGGATTTCAATCAGCCAGCAAAACCCCTAGTTAAAAACGGGTCAAACTCAACAAATATTTATATTTATGTGTTATATTTTATCTACAACCTATACATTACGTAATGAGCAAGTTTTACTAATGGCGTAGATATTGTGTCGTGAGGGGCCTTAACCTTTGTTGTTCTCCCAAATATATGCAAGGAATAATCTTCGTTTAGTAGGTCGCAAAACCATCTAATCTTCAGTCGTTTGATGGGATTATAAGGTTAGTTTCTATTGGATAAGAATTGGGCAGCTCAATTGGGGCGAATTGTGGAAAGTGGAAAACGTTTTTTGCACGGAAGGCATTTGGAGTTAATTCTGAAGGGTGAAGTAGAAGTAATAAGAAACATTGTCCATGGTTTGAGGAATTTGGATAGGAAAGAGAGTATTCCTTAAATGTTGATAATCAGTAAAGATGTATTTAATAAAAATGGGAGGTATTTTATGGCTGTAATATTCAATATTACGGGTGAATACTTAATCACTGAGTGTGTAGGCCTCAGGATCGGCAGAAGAGTGCCCTGTGCTATATGGGAGCTATTGAAATCATGTACTACTTCATAGCAATAAGCCCAATCTTTAACACTACCAGGAAAGGTGTTTAAAAAAGAAAAATTGGTATGGAGAGAATTTATTTATTCTTTGCATGATAGCAATTGGGAGAATTTACGTACAGCAGACGTATTATAAGTAGAGAAAAATTTTAATTAAAATATTCAAATTTTAGTTAAGAACTTGGATTTCTATTTTAATTTTTGTTTTTGAAACAGCATCACCCCGAAACTCCCTACGTCTTTAAAGGAAAAGACCTAGTGACTAGTGACTATTACGTAAAAATTTCAATTTTCCTTTTGCTTTAGTCATAATATTTGTTAAACTGTAAACATAATGCTTATTATGTGTAAATTAATATGTACATGCTCCTTTACTGTGTAAAAGGGGTCTTATCTCACATCATGTCACACGTCAATTTGAGCCATAACTTAAGCCCCCCCTACTTATTGTAAGTTCAGCAAAACTAGAATGTAATTTTGTTACATAAAGTATATGCTTTAATTAATTAAAATATATTAAATACAACTGAGTTTTTAATCGATTTATCTGAGTCTCCTAGTACATATACTACCCTAACCCAACCACCACTCTCGGTGCCAATTCATTTGTCGTCTTGAATCCATTCCGATTACACGGCATTGGAAAAATGGGAAAAAGGAGGGAAAATTCTAAAGGTGGGGTTGAGATGGGAAGTTAGTGTACGAGTGGAACGTCACGTTAGCTCAAGTGGTAGAGCAGCGGCGTATTTAGCCGAAGGTCGTGGGTTCCAATCCCGCTCATGACGCTGATTTTTCTATCTCAACCAAAACCTTAATTAAAGATCAATTAACTGAAAAGTGTATTTAATTGCTTGTTTTAGTGTTTTTTGTCAAATGGGTTGTTTATTAAGGTTTTTCTTTTGACCGTGCATTCGTATATGTTGTGTTGCAAATAAACAGATTGGAGATGGGAAGAAGGTTCTGAAACAATTTTTTGTATGTCCGACAACCGTGACAAATTGAAACGGTACAACATCAGAATGTGAATTTTTTCTCTACACCATTATTTTCCATTAAGGAGCATCAAAGCGCGCGGCGCGCGTTTCAGCTCTCACAAAAGACAAAAAAAGCCAACGAACAAAAAAAATGTACGTAGAATACAGTAGTCCTTTTAATTATGTGTAGGTGATAACCCGAGTGAGTAATGAAGTAGGCGCAACCGGTAGCCGGACAACAAGGGGCTTTTTTCGTTTTGTTAAATTATAACGTCCTCGGATCCCTTTACTTTTACATATTAATTGGAGAGTTACAGGGCGACGGCGTAAAAACAGTTGTCGCCCCTCGAACTTTATTCATCCGTCAACCTTTGTCCATTCCCGTTCATAATTTTTTCGAATACGAGACACCGGCGAAAAACTAATTACGTAAACGTTCGGAAGTAATATAATAAATTTAGAAAGGAGTTGATCAATTATCTTTGAAGGAGATTAACTGGAAATTCGGTCTATCCGTTTTTCCCACGTCGAATCAAATCATTTTTGACTTATCGCGAAGTTTTTTAATAAATAATTCTAAGTATTAGCCTATAACGATTTCCGAGATGTTTTCGAATTGGTATTGTTTAATTTATCACCTATTATATATAATATATAATATAACTATATTTAACTTCTTTATAACGACTTATTCATAAATAAACATTTCTTTTTAGATTTCCAAGCTTCATTTGATTCAGCTGACCGTGATTAACAATTCGTTAAGCTTCACAATAATGGGCTCTGTATCATCCCCTGAAGGAACATCTGAATCTTTTCAAGTAAGCGCGTTGTTAGGCAGGGATGTCTTTCAAGCTCTATCCTGTTTTCTCTGTATATTAACGATCTCGTAGATGTGCTGACCAGAGAGGTAAAAATTGGGGGAACTGAAGTTAAAATTGTGCTATATTCATATGACATTGTTACCCTGCGGAAAACCCAGATCTTCAAACAAACAATGACAAGGTTGAATGATACTGCGAACTGTGGAGGTTGAAGGTCAACATGGAGAAATCAAAACTTTTGGTATTGTGAAATGGAGGTAGACTTCGTGAGGATGAAAGTTGGAAATACCAGAACAAAAGGCTCCCGCTAGTTAATGAGTACAAATATTTGAGAGTCATTAACTTTTAAGATGTCCTTCAAATAATAGGAAGGTTGCAAAGTTTGCGTTAAGTACCATCTATAGTGGAGCTATCACCCATCCGTTAGATCGTTAAAGTGCTAAATTACAAATATTTATCTCAGTTTCTAGATCAATTCTCTGTTAGGCTTACCAGGTTGGGGATTTACATATTTCCTAGTGGTGGAATGGTTCTTTTATTCGCGAATTATTTTACCTTCTCTGTTTCTCTTCAACTTCTATAATGTTGTTTGGAATTGAACTGGATCCAATATATGTTTCTGTTTTAAATTCGTACTTTACATAAATGACGAGAGTTATAGGTCGCACAGGCTTCCAAATATCATGGCGTGTGAAATGTGGAAAAAAGAGCTTTTGAATGGAAAGCGCTTGCTCGTAAACACGATGATTCCAACGCTATCCTTGACTCTAATTTTGATTTTTGTGACACTCGTTCACCTAAAGCCAACCTCCATTCTTTAACTAATCGGTTAGATAATCCATAAGAGAGGACTTTGTGGCAATGATATCCCAACATTACACACGAGGAACTAAATCCAAATGTAAAGTGTGCAAGTTTGACTGGAAAAAACAAGCAAACTTTAGATCCTCGATCGATCAGATGGGTGGTGGAGTTAAGGGGTTGCTTAACCTGAACTACACAAGTTCGAAGCTTCTGAACGAGAAGAATGCCGTCTTGGTAACTTGAAAGCAAGGGAGGGCATTTTCCAGTTTATAGCGATTTGCCTTATTCTTTCGGAATATAGAAGATTATTCTTAGGCTGCAGTGTATTTAAAAGAAAATAATTTTAAAGTTTGTTCGAAGGATCCAATTGGGCTGCATTGACGGAATGCACCAGACTGGCCTGGATGTAAAGGATTCAAAATTATAAAATGAATGACAACATTGTCTTATTCTATCTATTATTTGACGTTACTATTATTTTTTATTCTTACTTGTAATTTATTTCCCTTCTTACTTTTATTCTTGTTTATCTTTATTTCTTCTGCTTAATCTATTTTTGTTGGGTTTATGGCATTTAACTAATTCAATATATTGGTTTCTATTTAGTATTTATTTTATTTTGTGCTTGAAAATTTGTACTTTTGTTAACCATTTGCAATCATTTATAATTAGAGATTTTTATATTATTTGGCAGTTTATACAATTATTTATTTATTTTATTTATATATTTTATTATAATTATGTATATAATTATAATATTATATATATGATTATATATATTATAATATCATC
>CM077102.1:2826052-2847592 GCA_039619505.1 Cimex hemipterus
CTCTCTCTCTCTCTCTCTCTCTCTCTCTCTCTCTCTCTCTCTCCCTCTCTCCCTCTATCGGTCCTTTAGAAAACCTCAACAAAACAAAACCTTGACTCATCCGAAAACAATAATCCGACGGGAAATAACGATTAATTTGTTTGATAAAAAATAAATAATTGGTTTAGTCAGATTTATACACAAGATAGTTGTGTGATTTGGAAGTGTGTAATAGAAGGCGAATTGAAACTGGCTCGGAAGTTGTTGTGTGAAAAGTTGACCCCTCCGATTGGTTTCGTTCTACAAATTTCAACACTAGAGGAACAGACTGTTGGTATGAAATCGAAAGTGATTGTCAGGTAAATCCCGATGGATAGGCTGTTGAATGATTGAGATCCGCGAGGGCCGGGCTCACGCCACTTGCTCTTTTAATACAAGCAAAAACTGACAAGGGGACATTGTAGGCCCTGATAAAAGTAGATGTCAACGCGCAATATTTATCAGGGCAGAGTACATTCCTATGTTTCACTCGGCAGTCGTTCATGTTTTTACACAGCCCTTTAATTGCATTATAGAAAAGCTGGAGAGAGGTCTGCTCGAGGTGAGCTCACCGCTCATCAAACTTGAAATAGTCTGTTTTCAAAAGCGGGGGCCCCTGACTTTACTAATTGGACCGCACGCACACAAAAATATACAGGCGCAAATACAACCTGGCTAATTCACCCTCCACTAGCCCAACCCTTACACGCAAACACACTCTTCCCCGACTAAAAACACAAATCCGCCAGGAACGCCGTCAATTATACAATCCGCATTCACGTTTTTGCCGAAACTGTTTCGAAACCACCCGTTTATTAATAAGAGCACACTCTTCCTAATCGCTACTTTATTTATCTACCGTCTTTATATTATTACTTACTCCGCTTACCCAAAATTTAACTGCAATTTTTATTCACTTATTGAACAAATATTTTGGTAAAAATCTTTCATATAAACTAACCTTTTATACCAGGATAAAAGGAAATTATATCAAAAATTTTTCCGACAGTCAGGCCAGTCTGAAATCATTACAAAAAGAACTATCAACATCTAGACTGGTAGAGGAAACTGTTGAACTCATTAATAAGATCATTACCAGGTATGAGAATCGGGTAACCCTCTATGGATACCAGCTCATAAGGGACACTAGGCGGACAGCCTGGCCAAGGAAGGATCAAATACTGCGTTTGTCGGGCCACAACCAGTATTACCCCACTCTTTAAGCACAGCGAAAGAGAGTATACGTTGTTGGGGAATGAAACAATTCCTCAAAGAATGGAATACGTCCCCCGGATGCAGGCAATCGAAGGAGTTTCTGAAGGAAATCAAACCTAAGGAAGCTTAGGAGGACTCTCCAACTCTAGGAGGGGAATTAAGAGGCTGATAGGTATCCTAACGGGCCATTGCACCTTGAGAAGAAACCTCTTCATAATGGGCACCCTACCAGACCCCTTCTGCCGCTTCTGCGAAACAAAAGAAGAAACGGCTCGACACTACGTAGCTGAATGCGATAGGTATGCCAGGGAAAGATTCGACACTTTTGAAGTAGACATAACCAAAACGGTCCACAATCCTGGGGTTTGTAAATAAGTCCAATAGGTTTATGCAGGACTCGTGAGCTGACCAGGTCCCTTACTTTTTGGGGATGGGGTACGGGCCTACCCGGCTTTTAACCCCTCGGGTCCTCGTCGCCCGCCCTGTGTAATATATATATAAATCCTACAGCACTGGATACCCACCAACAACAAGCGACGCAATTTCGATTTCAACAATCGAAAAACATTTCCCACAGAACAAAACAAACATAAACGTGACTTTTTAGAAATGTTTACATCAACATCGATAAACGCAGCATCAACAGAACAGACAAATGTAAACTCAGTCGCAGCTACGCTAATATCATCGTCACATCACACAAAACAAACATATAAATCATTTTATTCCTCACATTTCTACATGGTCTAATTTTTCATCAATTTAGCTTTCCCTTCCCTAATTATCCGGCCCCGTCTATATAATCCTGAAAGGATAATCAGGTGGAACCTCTACCCATTATTTCCCATTGTCGGCTCCTTTTACTGCACAGAAACCAACTCCTCATATAAAAAACGTTTTCTGTCCCTACTTCCTTCCTCACCCTTCAAATCCAACGGATATAAACATAAAACAGCCATATCGCGATGGCACTCTCGACACGACACACAGGAATGACGCAATTACGCAGAAAACGAACACTTTGAGTGAGTACAAATACTTGATTGAGTCTAAAATTTTCTAGCATTGTATGAATTCATTTTTACTCCACCCTACATGTATTTGTTACATGTAAACAATGCTTATAAATCCCAGGCCCTGAAGATGATCTCAATCTAGATCGAAACGTTGACACGATAAAGAAAATGTTTTTCTACAACCTACGCCACACCAGACCGCACCTCACCATCTCCAACTATCCTATTACTGAATTTGTGTATATCACATATATTTCGTGGGGTTTTTTTTTCTGCGAGATCAAAACTTTTTGGGTTTTTTTTTTTTTTTTTTTTTTGGGGGGGGGGTCGCAAGATATCCTAGCGAATTTTTGGGGCTAGAGAACATAGGGTATCAATAGAATAACCGCTTCGTTGTCGTTGCATCTTCTTGATAGCTTCGTCGATAGCCGCGCTTTTCTCTGTAAAAATGGAAGTAATTTTTGGAATTTTTATTTTTTTGTGGTCTTCGCTGTGCGCATCCAACACCGTTGATCAATTTCAAACAATATTTGAACCATTGACACTTCATTTCAATATATGGTCATTTAAGTCCGAGGATTCGATGTTTTCAGTTAGGTCGTTTGTATTGTGGCCAACCGAGTAAGAAACGAGAATAGTCTATTTTTATTTATGAGTACGCACTGGCGGTGAATGATGAAAGAGAGGACAATTTGTCGGAGCAAACAAGAGTATCTTCCAGCGGGGGGGTCGTCTTTTTGTCGTCCAAGAATGGGCAAACAAGGTGCCCGCCCAGGCGATAAAATATTAACGAATATCCTCGTTCTTAAATCAAGGGCAACACACTCGGTAAAGCCAATGTACACAAGGCTGGGGTTCCATACTGACTCCTGCATCATTCAGCCTCTCCCTTTTCCTTCCCCTTGCCCTGACTTCTTTACACTCTCTAAACCTTCCTGAAATATTGTTCTGGAAATTTGTTGTATAAATTTAACTTGTTGAGTTTGCTCTTGGAAAATGATCTCGATGAATGCTTAACGGGCCACCTGCGAGTCCTTTGTGTTCGGTGTAGATTTTTTTGGGCTAAAATGACACTCCGTTTAACTATTAGAATCCCCGTGTACTCACCGGCGTGTTAGTAAAATAAACAGAAATTTGATGAAATGTAAAGAACCAAAATCTTTTTTTTATTATAAAATTCATATGCGATCGGAACAAAAAATATGATACCCTTAAGTTAAGGTACATTCACAGACGCAAAATTAACAATTGTAACAACATTTAAATTTACATATTTCAAGCATATTCACACCCCAAAATTCCCTGTGCTAAAACTATCTTAACACCAAAAAATGTTAAACACACTGACAGGCCAAAGCTTCCACCATTTGTAATATAACTTAATCTGTATACATTTTTATATATTAATTAAAGTTTCAACGTTTTTGAAAGTTTAATGTATAGTCTTTGTATAACAAAGTTTTAAAAAATGTAAATTGCTAAGGAACATGACAGATATTTTTTTTTATTTTAATTAAGATTTCAATAACGATTATCTTTCTCTTGCTTTAACTACATCTCGGCGTACTTTCTACCTGTCTAGAAATGTCTTTTTGCTGGAGGTTGGACCGTTCTTCACGAAGAGTCCTTTCAAGATCGCGGAATGTATCAGAAGTAGTGGACGTGTTTTATTTGTCTTTTGAGGTTATCGCATAAATGTTCAATGGGGTTCAAGTCAGGAGAACGGGCTGACCAGGCAAAGTCTCTGGTGTTATGCTGTGTAAGTAATTTTTGTATTATGTGGACGGGCATTATCGTGCGTTAGAGTAGGATTGTCGTTGATATCATCGAGATTAAGCAATGGACGATGTCCACAAATTTCATCCACAAAACGACGGGCCTTCAAGACCCTCCACGAACAACGACCAACTCTGTGCGACTCTCCATATAGCCACATACCTGATGGAACGTCCATCATCAATCATGCCCAACATCCTCGGCACTGACATTTTTAAGTTTAAAACTTGAAATTAAGAAAACAAAGATGAAAACTAAACAGTTTATTGCTTCAGAATTAAAATGAGACTGAATAAACATTTTAATTTCCGTAAAAAGCAAACATTGAAAAATCCTTTATCCTTGTTTTGCATTAAAGATTAAGTATGTTTACCTCTCATTAATGTTCCCAATTTAAAACATAGCATAAATATATATTTATTGGTAAAAACGATGTGACACATTAAGAGCACAATTTTCTTTTGTGGAGAAAATGAAACAAATCAATCGATTCGAATATTTTGCATGTCAGTGTATCAAGAATCAAAATAAGTTAAAAATACGATATAGTACTCCTACTTAAAGAAATCAAGAGACTCTGAATACTCAACAAATGAATGAAAACGACGAACTCTCCCCATACAAAGAGATTTCTTTACCTTTTTCCTCAACAGACTGTTATGGCAATACAGGGGGGGGGTTGGTAGTAGAGACTCGTATTCGAAAAATCTAGGTTGTACGAAGAAATAAAAAACAATTATCACAGGAAGTTTGGGGTAAGTGAGCAACTTAAATTTACGTGCTGATATGAATAACCCTTCGTATACCTATGCTCTCCTAACTGAAAAAACAAAAATCACCAAAATTAACTTAGTCAATCAGAAAATTAAAACAAATAAATTAAAACTTAAGATGCTATACACACATACATTACATACGAATTAATGCTCACAATACGAGTTGATACACAACACACAATTGATCTATGACTGTATCAAATCAGTTTTTAGTTTAAATAATATGTGAAAAGTGAGGAAAGAGTTGGAACTTTTAAGAACTGATTAGAAAACCATTGCACCCAACAAACGTATCTTGAGACATAGGCCCACCTTACACGGTTTACACAATCAAAGAAAACAAAAAACGGTATATTTACCTGTAATTTTTATTTATTTGTTAATATTTAATAATAACTAATATAAAGCACTATAGTTGCCAGAAAGCGTACAACACAAGATTAATAACTTATTGTTTACCGTTATATTGTTACTAACCGTTTTACATTTTTTATATTAAAAATAATTAAAATCTGTTCCATTCCATCCATTACAGAACATACGTGTTTAAATGGTTTAGGTAGAGATTTAAGAGATGATCATCATCACAAGGGTTTAAGGACACTTTTATAAATCCTCCCACTACTTCACATAAACCACTCCTCCAATCTGTCTCTTACTTCAATATTCCCAAAGTTCTACAGTGTGCTGGTTCGGCGTGGTCTCCACATATCAATATCACTATCCAAATATTAGAAAAATTACAAGAGAATTGCCTCAAATTACTCTCCTTCCGCAACAGATCAAGTTCTTTTACGTTAAATGGCCTCCATAAAGACAGAATTATGTCCCATGTAATATTTATCCGTGGCCTCTTAATAATAATATCCAGAATCTCCAGAATCGCGGCATAACTCAATTTTCACGTCCTATCTATCCACAGCGTTGTACCATCAATTTTCCCGTACCAACAACACATCTCGTTCTCGAATAAACAAGATGTTGGATCTGGTCAATGTGCTACCCCAACAGAACAGATATTTATAATCTAACGCCAGTGTGAAGAGGAATTTGTACTACAAAGATCAATTAGTTCATGGATCGTATATGCGGATATGTATATGCACGTGGGTCAATGTGTATGTATATGTGTGCATACGTATATATACCGGTATGTAAGTAATTAATTAATGTTATTTACAATTATTTAATTTACTAGTAAAATTCCAAATATTATTTTTGTATTGAAATTGTAAGTTTCTAAATTCTAAGAAAAAATTCTAGGTATGTTATTATTTTATTATTGCCAATGTTTAATATTTTAATAAATTTCATGTTTCAAATGTTCCTTGTCTTTCTTGTAATTATTGTAATAAAATGGAATGTTTCCCGTAAATAAATAAATAATTATTCCACTTATGGATGGGCATGCAATCCTCGAAAGGTCAACAAAGAAACTGAATGTTTTCTTTCAAATTGGCCTGATCAGTGATCGATTTTTGTAATTACATATAAAACATAACGTTATATGAAGGGCCTTGCCTGAATTTGAAGGCAGACAACTTTGAAAAAAATTAATATAGTCAACACAGTGTGCGTTTTTATAAAAATCATTAAGAAATGACAAATTCAGCCGGGATATATTATTCTTACAATAGATGCATAACATCGGATATTTGTAATTTTGGGTTTCTACATGCAAGTGTCGTTCAAATGAGTTCGTTATCATTCATTTGTATTTTTGAGATTTTAACTTGATTTTTATATTTCTTGGAGTCTTCCGAATGCGTGTACTGACCAAGCTGGCAGGAAACAACCTGCAAAATGAAGTTCTGTTTTACGATCCGATTTAATAAGAAATAGCACACGACGAATGGCGAAATAAGAATAAAAATTCTTTCTGAAAAATTTTTGTTAATTCATCATTTATAAAACTCGTATTCATTAACCTCTGTAATAAAACGTTTTCATGTTTCGGGTCGTAAAAAGGAGGAGAATTAATTAAGCCACTTCGAGCCCGGAGCCGGGACGGTATCGAGGAAGCAATAAAAAATACCAATGTTATAAAATATTTTAGGGCGGAGGAAAGGGCAATCTTGGGCAAGGCTTGCCCTTTGACCGTTACATAAATCCATCATCTCGGCCCCCACCCCGGCACCGAGCCCTTCCATATTTTGACCATTAAGGGCTCGGCCCTTTGGGGAATATAAAAAGACTTGTCATGCATTTTACAAGCTCTTCCACTTCCGATCCCCCCGACTTCCTCAGATAAAAACAACGCATACATATCAAACGTATGAATTATGCAGACCTTATTCCGTTTTCTTTCAACGAGGAGTCTTCAGATTTTTTGAATCGGGGGTTATTCCCTTTTATTGGAGGCCTAAACTCGACGTATATGCATCCCTCAGGGACTGCAAGTTTTATGCACCCTCTTTGAAAATAGAAAATGGTAAATGCATTCAGCGCATAATTGTCGAAACATCACCTCTACAAGTAACACAATCGCTCGGATCGAATTATTAATCTTGGAGTGTACCTTTTAACTCGACTATCAATCTTTATACTAGTTATTATGGAATAGAAGCAAATAAATAAAAACTACAAATAAGTATACAAGTATTTTTGTCTTTGATTGTATTGTTTGTTGAGTATAGTGGCTTTTTTGTTAGATTTTTGAGAGTTGCAAACCTTTACTCACTTTTCACATATTAGTTAAACCAAAAAATGATTTGATACGTACATAGATCGATATATTTATCGGCCTATATAGGTCTGATGAGAAAAAAGTAAAGAAATCTCTTTGTATGGGGAGAGGTTCGTCGTTTTCGTTCATTTGGTTGAGTATTCAGAGTTTCCAGATTTCTTTACGTAAAAGCACATATATTCTTGCGACCTAGTTTGATTTCTTGATACACTGACATGGAAAAAATTCCACCCAATTGATTTGTTTCATTTTCTCTATAAAAGAAAATTGTGCCCTTAATTTGTCTCATCGTTTTTACCAATAAATATTTATTTACGGCTTTTGCCATCGGAGTTCGTTACTAAACGGTGCGAGGTTTTCGAGAAATCAAAGAAGTACTCGGTTCTGGACGCCCTAGAGTAACAGAACATCTACAAGATGAGCGTTTTTTTTTTTTTTTTTTTTTCATTTTAGAATTTGGCGCACCCAGAACCTTACAGTTGTTCAAGCGATTCATCAGCTTCATCAAGTTTGAGGTGTTCAAATTTCTGAACGTACTGCTCGTAGGAGATGAAATCAGTATGAAATGATGACTTTTCGTCCCGCAAGAGGACCAAAACATGCAGAGTTGGAGGGTTCACATTTGCTCGAGAACACGATTGTACGAACACGATGCTGTACGCTTTAAAGATGGGTGTAGATTTTCTCCACGATCTCCAGACGGGCGTGAAAGAGAACAAGACGAAATGAAAGGTAAATACAAATAATACAAATATTACTTCCACAGCATAACATCAGGATCTTAGCCTGGCCAGCCCGTTCTCCAGACTTGAACCCCATTGAACATTTATGCGATAACCACAAAGGACGATTAAGAGAATATCCATCACCTCTGATACACTTCGCGATCTTGAAAGGACTCTTCGTGAAGAATGGTCCAACCTCCTGCAAAAAGACATTTCCAAACAGGTAGAAAGACGCCAAGGCGTCCTCAAGATCTAATTACAGCAAAAGAAGGAAATATGCGATATATTGAAATCCTAATTCAAAATCCATAACAAATTTTATCTCTGTCTTTTTTTCTTAGCAATTTACAATTTTTAATTTTTTTAGATACAGTCTCAAAAAACAAACGTTAAAAAACGTGAAACTTTTATTAAAATATAAAAATATGTACAAATCAAACCATATTACAAATGGGCCGATTTTTTTCCCTGTCAATTTATTAAACATTATGGTCTTTCCAATATTTTTGCCCAATTGGCCTCACCAGTTTCCTGTGTTATGCACGTTTCGAGTATTCAAACGAACGTTTACCTTTCCCTGTTTATTACCCTCCTCCTTGTCCGTATTCAATAATTTTGGTCCGTCTATACTCGATTTTCACTGGTTTATTGCTGCAGAGCAAAGAAATGGCCATCTAAAAAGGACATCCTATAAAGCCAAGGAATTGCACCCTTCAATTTGGTAATTCTAACATTTCTTGTATGATTTTTATTCTTTTAAATTACAGTTTGTAAAATTGATTGCAGTAAGCAGATGAGGATAATCGGAGACCTCGGATCTACACATTCAACACCACAACGTTGCTCAAAGTAATCGTTTATTATAAACAAATAAAATAATTAAAAGTAGGAAATTCCATGTCAATGTTAGTAATTCACAAAGCAACGTTTGTAAAGAAAGAAAAATTGTGTCGTATTGTACAGAAAGAAAACAAAAAAACTCCTGTTTGTAAACGTCAAGTATGGCAGTAATAACATGTTCTAAGTTGGAAAAGTTACCTTCAAGAGTTTCCTGAAAGTTTCTAAAACAGATCCACGAGATAACACCAGAGCAGCAAACATTGTTTTGACCATCTCGTAAGCGTGAATTTCAGTTGTTGCAATACGATTCACAATTCATTAGCAAGGGAAGTCGTTAAATAATAAAAAGAAAGGGTAAAATCGTTAAAATTACATTATTAATTAGATCAGAGAATAATAAGGTTATCATTAAAAGATACAATAAACGAACAGAAACAGTGGTAATGAATTAGGGAAAAGAGGATTTCATAATTATTCAGCACTGTGTAACTGAAACCAAATATTGCACACTAAGGAAAAGGTGCAATAAGGAAATATATATACTAGAGTACTTAAAAATAATTAGAAAATGTGTCTGATCATACAAGTGAGTAGAAATGTAAAAAAAAGAAAGGTAAATCTAAATCTTCCCTTGTTGAATAAGTCAAAAAAAAATTCAAAGGGTTGTCGATCAGCTCAAATGGTTTCCGGTTTTTTTCTTCTTCTGAAGTTTTCCTCTTTGCTTCCTTGAAAGGGGAGAAAGGCAATAGAAGAAAAAACATGCCTACCTCCCTTTATTTCAGAAAGATCTATCCTTCTTTCGCGAAAGCTATATTATTGTTTAAACGCTAGTTTTTAATTTTAAGGTGGGGTCTTTTTTATTTCCTTACAATCGTTAAGAAAAGTTCGACTTATATAAAGGGTGTTCGGCTACTACTGTTACATACTTTTCCAGTACATTCTACTTTCAAAATAGAACCGAAAAATCCTAAATAACTATGGTCCGAATCTCAGCAGTTTCGGAGTTATTCCACTTTGTCTGATTTTTTAACATTTTGCACGACTTTGCTTCAAAACGATAATAACTCCAAAACTAAAACGTTTTGGACAAATCCGTTTATTCCATTGAAAACTAAGTTAAATTCCCAAAAAGATGTTATTAACACTAAATTTGTAAACGATAGTGAAATAAGCGTTTTTTGAAACTTTGAAGGAAAAAAAAAGATTTTTTCAAAATTAAAAATCTTACTGCGATGATTCTAAACTACTATTTCAAAACCTAGACGCCAGCAAATTTAGAAAACGTACTCCATTTAATATCCTTTATAGAGATGAAATTGCTTTTTTAATTACTTTTTTCTAAAGGATTGGTGAAAACCGTGGTTGATGGATTGGTAGGTGGGAAGAACGAATGAACTAAAAACGGTTTGAATCTCAAAACTCTTTTCTTCTGGTGCATAATAATACAAGAATTTTTTAATCAAATTTGAGGTCGTGTTGTAAATAAGTAAACACTTGCACTATTTTGGTTTCGAACCCAATTTAAAAGTGGTTCAATAAATTCATTCAAAACTTCCTTAAGTTTTTTTTCATCTTACCAATGTGTCAACTACGGTTTTTCTTTTCCTCCATCGATTTCTTCCTATTTGAAAAAATAATTAAAAAATCAATTACATCACTAAAAAGGATATTGAATGGAGTACGTTTGTAGAAATTTGATGGTCTCTAGTTTAGAATCGCCATAGTAAGTTGAACTTACTTTATAACTTCGAACTAAATAACTTCGGAAAAAAATCCAAATTCTGACTACGCTTATGTCACCTACGTTAACAAGTTTAGTATTGATCACATTTTATTGGAAATTTAACGTAGTTTTAAGGTTTTCTGTTTTGGTGTTATCTTTGTTTATTTGAAGCAAGAACGTGAATCTTATAAAATAGAAAAGGAGGAATAACTCAGAAACTGTTGAAATTCGGACCGTAGTTAATTAGGACTTTTTCGTTCCATTTTAAATGTACATCTACTGGAAAAGTATGTAATAGAAGCCGAACACCCTCTATTTATCGATATTTATTTTTCAATAATAAATGATTCCTAACTAGTGTAGATGTATTAGTGAATGAAAACATGACTTTATTTCTGTCTTTATACTGTTGTAAACTTATCACTCTCCCCGTGGCTAGATGTAACGACACAAAGCCAAAAAAACATTCTTGGGCTTTCTCGATCAAACTGAACGAACAATTTGTACCGCTTCTCTTCCGAATCACAAACAGCTGAAAGTGAGATGGGGCAACAGTACTCTTTGACTGAGTTGGTAGCACTACACAAAACAGTAACTGCAGCTTCACTGTTGTACATCACGGTGGTAGTAAGTTGAGGACTCGCACGGCACTTGGCGAATATTCCATGTTTCCACGAAAACTGGGTGGTTGTACCCGCATCCACGCTATTTGGCAATGCCAAGACGAGCATCTCAAGACTTGGCAAATATTCGGCGGAAATAGGCATTCGGCGAATATCTGGTGCGATCTTGACATGAACAACATAGAACACTTATTAACAGTCGGGATAGACATCGTTCCCACTTCCAACAAGCGTTGAACAGCTTGAAATCCTGATTTACATAAACATAAGAACGTCAATTGGTCAAGCCACCGCCACATTCTAAGGCAAATAAAGATAGAGAATAAATATTGGATCATACTTTAATTAGTAATCGCTCGTTGAGTCACAAAAGGGGCTGGGCAAGTTTAAACTTAGTTATGATCACTTTTTTTAAGATTAGGTTTAATTAAATGTTATAATTAAAAGGGCGAATTTAATGCTCGACGCCGTAAAAGGAAAGAGCCCTCGACGACGCTCCTCACCCATACGAAATTCAAAGTGTAGACGTTCCTCCCTGCTAAAGAGATGGGAAAGGGGGCAGAATTAATTTCATTGTAAAGTTTGTGCGGGGCTCCCGGGCGGAAAGTAATTGGTGTTGACACCTAGTGTGCCCTAACTTGGCCCATGCCTTACCTTCATTAACACGGTTCCCCCCTCGCCTACTTATCACACATCAAAACGAACCCGGATGTTAAACCGACGATTTTGCCGCTTAGAAGAAAACGCCGCAGACGGGATGAGGTGAACGGGTGCGCTTCGGCTTTTAACCGAAACGAACGGTTTTTTTAGTCTTTAACCGTTTTAACTGATTAATTAACTATACTATCTGAAGAAAGGAAATTTTACCAAAAGGAGAATCCTAAGGCCACTTTGTTACATAGAATATGACTACCACCCCTCTCTACTCAGTACTTCCAAGTACTCCAAACTGAAATCTTAACCCGACATCTAGAAAATGGAAAGGAACCAACTCATACGCAATTGATTGTCATTTCTTAGCAGGTCTCTCCTAGATCCTTATCAGTTTAGCTTTAAACATTCTACTTTCTTCAAAGTGACTGATGACATCCATTTAGGCTTAGATCATGAACTTTGCACGCTAATGCTTACTGAATTCTCTAATGCCTTCGATTATTTTTCACATAAATTCTCATTAACGGCCCACTACTTTTAAGTTACGTCCTTCTACGTGTTCTGTGATTGCATATTTCCTCTTTCTAATAGATTCCAATATGTGTGTGAAGTATATCCACATACGAATACTGATAATTCTACTTCCAAATCTTTGTTCGGTGGTGTTCTTCAAGGTCCAATCTTTGAACTACTGTTATTTTCTCTTTACAGAGAGGATATACACAATCCTCCTCGCTCTCTCTCCTGTAAGGCGTAATGGGAGATATCCCCCACCTCAAAGGACCACTGATAAAACGATCGGTCGAGTCAGTTTTTTTGCGCTGGCCAGCAGGAAGTTTAGAACAAAGAATATCGCAAGGAGGGATTTGGCTGATTCTTCTCCACCAACGCCACCGACATTGGAGACTGGACTGCGGGAGTGAGACATCTCCATTATTATCATCCCACATTGGAGCCGGGAGCACGCAGCACGACTTCCAGGGAAGAAAAAAAAATACTGCTTCTTTCTGTTTTGGTGGAGGACAGTGACTCCAGAAAACATTATTTTGTATTCCTATTTTTTTATGTTAAAAAAAATTATTATCCTTCGTTAATAACATTCACGTTTTTTTTTTTTTTTTTTTTTTTTTCAACTTGCAAGTGTCGCCCTTTTTTTTATTTTTTCCTTTTTTTGTAAATATTTCTTGCCACGGAACTGTTCCTTTTTTTTTACAAAATATATTTCTGTTATTGTATATCTTTATTGTTTGTACGCATTATTCATAACACCTCTACAATTTAAATTGATCACAGAGTACATGGAGACCCATTAAACTCTGGGGAGAGGAGCGCTAGAAGTGAGCGTGAAAGAGTTCACTCCGCCTCACAATTCAATATACGTAATACCTGTTTCAAATATCACTGTAATGCGGATAACAGAATAGAAAAGGAATATTGCAAAGACAATGTACAATGTAAACCTGAAGTAGGCATTTATTAACTTTGAAAACATGATACAGTCTCTTTTGTATAAACAAATGCTTGTCTTTTAGGAGGTTATCGGTATTAGAAAAAGCGGGCTATTTGAATCACGACAAGGTGATTTTCAGTTTTACAGATAGTTTGAACCAGCTGAGTCACCAGCTTTTATTGTGACAATTAATGATGAAAATCTACAATGGAATAATGCTAATAATGTCAGGTCTTAATTGCTTTAAAGAGCCAAGTCAAATTTTCGGATCTTGATAATAACATCTTTAATAATACTGTATATAATAATATTATTGAAGATTCTGCGAGAAATCTGGGCATAAAATTATATTTTGACCTGTTATGACAGCCACACAATAATGACATCAGAAAAGACTATTTTGCCTAAGGCACTTAAGCAGTTCTTTGAGTACCCCAGCTTGTTCAAATCATATCAAGTCTTGTCCAACCCTATTTCACCTGCCCTTTGCCGTTATTGTCTTCAGTTAATCTCAATAATTATCGGTTAATTATTTCATTTTGTACTTAATCCCTCCCTCCACACTGCCATATTTTGGAAAAAGATAAATTTATACTTGACTGTGAGGTTGAGCCCTACTTTTCCTTACCCAGTTTAAAACAGATTTTTAAATTCTTCACCCTTCAAAATATAGCATCCTGAATACTTGCAGAGTCAATTTAAATCTAAACTTCAACACCAATATTCTCATGCTCTGGCATACCACAGGTCACTTGTAAGCCAGGGAACGGGGAGTGCTTTTTGTTTTATGTGTATGCATGTAACTTTAATAATCCAGTTTATGACTCAGGCAGGTCATAATGTAATAATAATAAACTTTATTTTTTCTTATAGTTCTTATAGTCTTCTTATCCTAGCTGTTTTTGTTTGACCCACCACTAAAGATGGCAATAATTTTGGTAAACCAAAATTATAAAAAAACATCTAAATTACAGGTGCAACCATTCCGATTATGTTTTTCAGATGGTACATTAAACATGAGATATATCATAAATAAAAAATTTTCTACACAACATAATTAGGCAATTTTCACTAATCACCATGTAATTTATTACAAATTATAAATGTGTTTCACATACATAAGTGGAAAATTTAAACACAGGCGAGAAATCAATGCCGCCCAGCTTTTTTGAGAGCCAGTGATTTTTTATTACCGCCATTCTGAGGCAATCGACATTGAATTCAGCTTCTAAATTTGTGTGAATCGCTCTGCCCATACCTTCGATGACCAATAAATCGACATCAGAACAAAATTCAGCAAATTCTTCACTCACATACCTGCATTTTTAAATTTTTTTAAAATATAACAAATGCAACGATTTGAATATGTTTATAAATTACCGAAAATCAAGACAGCAGCTGCTATTTGGCACTTCCACAATTTTAATATCTTTATTTGAATAAGCCTCTTCTATATATGAACAAGCTGCAGAAACAGATTTTAAAACTGAATCAAGTTCCTCTGATGTTACATCGTTGATTACTGGATGTTTATTTGCACATAACAGTACCTGAAATATTATTAAATGAATTGATCTGTTCATATATTTACATTAATCTAACTTACTTTTGTTCCATTCTTGAGCAGTTCTCTTATGAAAGGGAAAACTCCAAGAACTAAGTCAAAACCAAAATTATCGACAAAAACAGCAGCAAGCTTGTATGGTTTTTCCTCTATATGTTCAATCCAAGCATCAAGATTGTCAATGAGCCATGGTCGGACTAAATTAATTTAAAATTAATTTATTATATGATAAACATAATTAAATTACAAACCGTTAAGTAAGATATATGATATCAAATAGTTTCTATACAGAACACATATGTAAAATAAATAATCGCAGAGAGTACCAATTGAAAAAATATTTATCAACTAACTAAATGATTTCCAAATTATAAAAAATATTATTATTATTCCTTTATAAAATGTTACTAAGGTCAATATAAATTTGCGTCTTGGGTAGTGGGAGGGCATGTAGTGGCCATTGCATACAACTGCAGACTATATTAAAATAGAGTTCACCCTGAGAATGAAAAAGCACGTACGAGTTCATTCTTACAAACTATACAACCACACAAAAATATATATAATACGTACTGATTAAGTGATTAAATATGGAGAAAAATTCCAATTTTCAAAGAAAATTGGAAGAGAGGACACAACAATCTATTCTCACAGCCAAGAGCTATCTTTATACCAGGTTCCATGGCTACACTCTCCCTATAAGGAGTCAAGACCGGGCACTCCTCGATCAAGTGTGACACACCTTTCTCAACACTTCTACATTTGTGACAGCTGCAAGAGGGCCCATGAAGTACATTTACTAAAATTTCGGTGTGGAAAAGCATTTTGCTAGAGAAATTAGTTAAAATATAATAAATTTTTTTTTCAGCAAATGTGTTCTGTCAATTCTTTTGTATCCAGGGTTTCACAGGGTTAAATGTCAGTACTGCCAAGGTGGATTCACTTAGTTCAGTGATCCCAATCCTGTCCTGACTCTTTCCTTACATATTAATATTTTTGTAATTTTAGTTTAAAATCAGATTTTTTTTATCGTAAAATTGTAATTTCTCGACTTTAGCATCAATAAAATACAAATCTGGCCTTTATTCAGCAAACTACATTAAATTTTTCACAAGATAACATTTTCGGTGAAAAATTCGTACTTCCAAATACACAGTAGCTCAAAGAATAATTAACGAGAAAACCAATTTTTTAAATACTCAATTGTGGCTTTTCCATAAACATTTTTGAGGAATTCACCAAAATTGCCTGTTTTATAACTATTCCAAGGAATTTTGTTAGAACTTTTCTTAGTGAAATCTTCTTTCCAAGGTTGGAAAAACATGATAATGAACCCAAAGCAAGCTGCAGCCCAAGAACATCAATTTTTTAATAAAAACATTTATTAATTCTTAACAAAAATTAAATTAAATGATGGCCGCAACAGTTTAGGCATTGACATGGTGCTCATCACTCTAAGTTAAAAGTCCAGCTATATGCTTACATGATATACTTGCAAATGGGCTTCTTTTTTTCTTTTTTTTTCAAAAATTCTGGCACCCCGAGGGTTGATATAACCTCTGCTGTTGTGAACCCTAGTTTAAAAAAAATGTTCTGATGGTACTGAACTAAGTTTTATTTAATGACTACACCATGGCAGTACTGACACTTAACCTATATATCAAAACAATCCAAAACGAAAACAAACTTTTAATCAAATAGAATAGAATGTTAAAAATTTAAAAGACTTTTCTATCCACACTTCTTCCCCACCCCTTCAAAGTCTAACTTATATAAATATAAAACATCAATACCGCACTGGCACTCTCAACACGACACACTTACACACAAGAATGACACACTTACACAGAAAACAAAACATTTTGTATGAGTAGAAATACTTTGATTGAATATAATTTTTTTTTTTTTTTTGCATTGTATAAATTCATTTTTCTCCAAGTCCTACGTGTATTTGTTAAATTTAAACAATGTTTATAAATCCCAGGCCCTGAATTTGATCTCAATAAAGATCAAAACATTGGCGCATCTCACGATTACTGAATAATCATCGATTATTGGTCACTAAACACCACAAATTTTTACAAAATTGGTTCATAAAAAGACTTTTTTGTTATTCCAAAATAAACAAAAATTTTTAATATGATTTCAAGTCTCAAAAAAGAGATTGAGGTAAAGAGTTCCTTTTTAAAATTTTAATTAATTATAAAGATTTATGAAAGTGGTCGGTTTGAAATTTCAATCAAAATCACGATTCTATTCTACCAGCCAGTTTAATACGTTAAAATTGTGCTAGCTTACGCGGAAGTTTTTTTATTGCCTCTTTAAAGCCGAAATGGCCTGAATTCAACAGCTCGAACACTTCTTTAGAGCCGTAGTCAAACATGTTTCCAGCCAAGATGGACAAAGCTATTTCCAATTGCCTGTCTCTGAAGTTGAGCCGGTCAAGAAATTTTATGTGCCTTTCAAAAATCTGAAGAGCCAAATTCACCTCTTCTCTCTTCACCTGAAAGTTCCATTATTTATACGGAATGCAGAGCAAACTGTTTCATCAGTTTACCTTTGAGTATGTGTCAAATAGTTCCAGCTCGTACTTGCAATCGTCCAACATATTTTGCAATAACATCATTGAAAGGTTTCCGAAAGAACTGGAATTTTTGATCTTTTCAGTAATTAATTCACTTTTAAATTTTAAACGGAAAATAAAATATCACAATTTTTTTTATAGAACATGATTTTCTGAAAATATTCTGAATTTTAATAAATAAATGACTCTCAGCTTAACTAATCCATTGTACTTCAACCATTTACCTTTCAACCTAAGTAAATACATTACGATTAATTAAGATTTTTAGTCAAAATAAAAAAGTCAATGACACGAGCAGGATTCGAACCCACAATCTTCCACTAGACACGCCGCTGCTCTATTACTTGAGCTATCATCACTTTGATCCACTTGGACAGCAACTTCCCATCTCGACTAAAAACCTTAATTAATCAGATTGTATTAATTGGTCAAGCTTGGTGTCCGAGTGGATCGTGGTCACGATAGCTCAAGTGGTAGAGCAACGGCGTATCAAGCCAAAGATCGTGGGTTCGAATCCCGCTCGTGCCATTGACTTTTTTAGCTCGACTAAATACCTTGATTAATTGTAATGTAATAATTGGTAAGCAGACCACGAAATTAGTGAACTAAATAAATACACTTCATCCTGGCTTTTAAATGACTTGCCATTATTATTGAAGGTATTGAAAAATACATACTATGGGTATTGTGCAAGATGTTGTAATTTTTCAACTGCCAGATCTTGGAATTTGTAAAACGCTATTTGCGTCGGTGAGCAGGACTCTGCAGACAGTCTGTTGTTTCCTCTTGATCTGATGTTCTGAATTATACATTGAATCCAGTAGTCCCTTTAATGAAACAGCATGATAAAACTAATTAACGCATCAATCTACCCATTTACCTAGATTCATCATCAGTGTATAAATTTTGTAGTAAAGGGTTGTAAGTTGAAGGATCTATAAGTAAAGGACAAGGCACCAATTTTGCCGCGACTGAATCAAGAGCAAGTGTCTGTTGATCCGTGGATTGAAATTCTCTGTTGTAACCAGAACTTAAAAAATAATTTTCCCTCCAGGAAAGCTGAAAATCTGCAGTCGACTAAAGATGTTAATATCAATGTTGAAAAAAAAAATTATCGATGCAATACCTTCATGTTGTATTTTGCTTAGTAATACTCCAATTGATGATAAAAATGCAGAATGCCTCAGAAAAATCATCTTTAAACTGCCACCCGTGCAATATTTAAAAATTAGATTTAAAATAGACAAATAATCTGGATTTGTATCCCAGCCTTCACCAAGAATCACCTATAAAACACCTACCATAATTATGAACAAAAAAAAATTTAATTAATTTATAAACGCACATTTTTAATTTTGTTGTTTTGACAGTGCAAAGATGCAAGTTGACAGATGTTGCTGCACCATAACCAGAATAAATACCACGCTAAATGAGATTTCTCTAATAATTCTGTCAAATCAAAAACGCATATTCATAAGGGAAATAAATTGTTAAAAAAAAAAAAAAAAAAAAGTTTTTTTACCATTTTCAGAAAAAATTAACCCTTCAACTTCTGCCATAGTTTTCATAAATGTATCTTCACTACATTTAGTAATTTGACTGTATATCGGCGATGATTTCAGAAAAACCATGAAACTGTCAAGATCCTAAAACAGACATTTTAATATTTTTTAAAAATATATTTGTAATAAAAATACCTTTGCACCAGTCAATCCTTTGCTTATTAGCAACATCTGCTGTAAATTGAAACAAGATTTGCCTAAAAACTGAAACTCTTTGTCTGTGGACAGCTAAAAAATTATATTTCATTATTAATTTAATATTTTACTATCATGGTTTTAATATCAAGCTAAATTAACCTTGATAAAATCAATGAATTCATATTTATTTATAAGAACACATGGAAACAATTTGTATGCATTTGAGACAAAGTCTAAAGGGTGAGTTTCTAGATTTAACTCAAAAGCTTCATCATTAATATTTTTCAGTACAAAACCACATCCCAATGCTGTAAACGGCGTAATATCCTGATCGACATGAAATCTGAAACAGTATGACGTTACAATGTACGACTTACTTTGGTGACTTACGCTTACTTTGTTTTCAAAGTAATTTGAGTATTCTTGGACCATTTTTCTGAATTTGTTCCTGTTAAAAAAATTGTATTGGGTACAATCTCTTGGTTTTCTTGCAATGAATGCAATGTTGAATCAAGCGTCTCGGTTGAACAGAGTTTAGAAACAATCCTCGGCCTTTTTTCATCTTTGCCGTCCTGCAACAACAACATTGTCTAAATCTCAAAGGTAGAACTTAAATGCAAAATGACAATTTTTAATAATGAATCGACTCTCTATTATTAAGGCATTTTTATTAGAAATAACACATTTTTAAATGTATATAGGTCCGTGTACTTTTATGTTGTGATATGCATTATCTATTTAAATGAATGGAAGATCTTATCCCAAATTTCCTGAGGCATATTGCGTTTTCTGGGTAGTGTGAATGTAATTTATTAGCTTCAACGGAAAGATTATCTCCAATAATACTGAGGAATATCATCCGAGGTAGTGCTGCTGACCAGACTACCATGTTTTATCTTGTCTATGTTTTAGGTGTGTTTGTTTTTTATTTATTACTTTATCGACAAAGAAAAGATAAAATCAATAACTGTTCTAATGCCTCTTATCACAATTTGGTCGGAGAAACAGGAAAAGAAATTAGAAGGATTAAAACACCAAAAGAAAAGAAAAACAAAGAAAGAGAAGCTCCTGGAGGTAACTGATGTGGTTTGCCAACCCTAAAATAAATAAGACTACACTATGTTAACAATTTAAAATTTTAACCTCATGATAAACACATAGCGACTTTTATTTTGTAAACTATTAAACTAAAATTTACTCTCAACTGTGGCAAGGAACAAAAGATTTTTTAACTGGATTCTAACGGATTAAAAAAAAAGTCAATTCACTTATATAAACTTAATAATCTGCTTTTTCTGTGTTAACTACTATTATCATGTGTTGACTGCATTATACCATAAATTTATTAATTTTAATTAATTTGTTTTAAAGTTTTGAGATAGGTTGTGGCCAGGAAATTGTTTCTTAATCATCAAAGTTGATAAACGTCATGAAAACACGATCATTTTAGAAGAAGTATTTACTTTTACTATTCAAATTCTGAGCAGACAGCTTGATAGTCATATAAAAAAAATCATGTTTGCAAATGCTACTATAACAAAGGGCTATTATTTATAGCAGGCTTTGTTCATACAAACAGGAAAAAATAGATGATTTTTCTTTCATTTGTACAGAATAGAAACGCTCCACCAAAAATATTTGTATTATTATTTGTAGTTACGTTTTTATTGTCTTTTTCTTTTTAACCATTATGGTGTAGGTTATTATTAACTAAATTGTTATTCAAAGTAATAAAAAATATCAAAAAATGTATGGTACAAACTTTACAGAACTGACATGAAATATATTTAAAAAAGAAAAAAGGTTCATTTTCTGATTGCCAATTTTCATTAACTCAAATATGCACAGGTACAAAGTTATCAGTCCAGCTTCTGTAATTTTCTGATTACTTTTGGAATTTCTTGATCACTGGCAGGCCTCAGGTATTAGTAATCAGCACTATAGCAGGCTCCAAGGACTGCCAACAGATATGTCATTTCATCCTCCCTCTTAATGCAATCAGATCTTAAAATCAAACCCATTTACACTCTCATTCTTAAATACATGCTTTCATATTTACACACTCAGCCATCTTTTACTTACTACACACTACACATTCACACTAATAAATACATTCATTCCCAGCAGGGGACCCAAAGTATCTGTACTGTATACAATCAAACCCTGTTTCCTCAAAAACCTCTATGTATA
>CM077102.1:2847692-2875995 GCA_039619505.1 Cimex hemipterus
TAACAAATCTAGTTGTGGGTCAATTTGGTATTCCATATTCCTGTTGCACTGCACATTCACTCTAATAAATACATTCATTCCCAGCAGGGGACCCAAAGTATCTGTACTGTATACAATCAAACCCTGTTTCCTCAAAAACCTCTATGTGTATTGTATAACAAATCTAGTTGTGGGTCAATTTGGTATTCCATATTCCTGTTGCGCTGCACATTCACTCTAATAAATACATTCATTCTCAATACGCACGTAAGAAACACAAATCTAGATATTTATAAAGTACTACAAATAGTACTGTTCCCTCTGAAAATTGGAACATGGCAAATCAGATACTCTCTACTGTGCTCAAGCACTATATTCATATTGGACAACATTCCTACACGCTTTAAGCTTATGAAGCCAAGGAATTGAACCTTTCAATTAGGTTAGGCATATTGATTACTGCATGCCAGACAAACATACATTCTTTGGCCCAGCATTTGTGACAACCTTGCTGGCCTATTCTAAATTGGGAACTCAATCAACTTTAAAATGTTATAAAAACGCATATTTATATATTATGAATCAAAAAATCAATTAATATCAACATCATTTCATGTTGCCTTTTCTTATTAGTGGTGAATTTAAACAATCTGGTTTAAAACAGAGAGAAAAATAATCTCTGTTACTGTCTTGCTATATTTTACATTATATTATTATACAACTATCATGTACTTACAGTGTTTTGTCCCTTTGATTCTGAATTCTCTGTCTGGCAAAATGAAATACAACTCAATTTCAAACCTGGAATTAAAATGAAAAGATTTGTAAAGCAATTAATGCGATGTACGGTTGTAAATTGCTAACCGACACTTATAGCCAAACGGGATCCGTCATCCCGGTTTTCGGGCATTTTAAGAATCTTTCCCGACTGTGCACAAAACAATTTTGAACAAAGAAAAAGTAAAACGTGAGTTACATAAAATAAATAACTGCTTTGATAAGATAAGTGTACTATTTAGATTTTATGTACGTTATAGTTTTAGTGGGATAAAATTCTGGGAGGAAATTTAAAAGAGACTATTTAACAGCCAGAAATCTTTATAATCTGACATTTTACCAATCAGCCTGTTTGATTTGTTTTTAATCGCATGATGTCTTAACTGATTTCCCTTTCCTCAGAATCCCATTTGTTTAATTTTGCTCCTTTAAAATCAGTCCTAGTTTTCAATGAGTTGTGAATGCTGAAATGGAAAAACAAAATCCTCTGAACTTGTACATTAAACAAATATTTATTCATTATATTGCCTGGTAAGGATGAAAAAACAACTTTTAAAACATATTTCTTTTCATTATTGACATAATCAATAATCAAAAATCATCGCTAAAAACTAAAACGCTAGTTTGAGCGATAATTAATAAAACAGTTGCATGGGGCATTGGTGGAGGCATTGGCACAGTGCTCATCACTTGAAGGCAAAGGTCCCGAGTTCAAATCCAGCAGCTCTGCACTCAAACCCGACAAACTTACAAATGTACTTTTTTTAGTACAACTAAGTCATCTGTGACTTTATAGCATATTTGTACATAAAAATCAAGAAAATGTATTTAATTTGTATTTTATAATTTTGAACCGTCCCTTCATTCATTTTATAATTAATTTAAAATCAAAATGCATTATTTTAGATGTTTAGACACAACACATGCAGATATATTTATTTTCGCTTAGATAAAAATATTTGCATATTATAGCATTGGTTTTAAATTGAAGTTTGATTGACAGTTTGACAAAAAAAAACTTTTCTCACATCAAAAGGAAATACATAACAATAAATAAATTCATGACCATCTATTTAATGAAGGGTTAGAACACCTGGGGAAAGACTGGTTAGGACGACCAGTATACACTTTGCCTCAATTGATTGGTACTAGATTATCTAAAACGAGCGCCATTACATCTACCGTAGGGATTTTTTTCTTTTTTTAGAAACAAGGGTTCCAATTTTTTTTCAATAAAAACTTTTCATTATGTCCAACCTGCACATCTGATGCAAAAGCCTAATCCTTGTGAAACGATGAGAGTTAGGCCCAGTGCACAGTCTGAGTAATTTATTCTGAGGAACTTGTGGTTTCCTATAGTTACTTTTGCATGCTGACTGTCCGACAGCACAGGAATAAATAATAATTAATTATAACGTCTTACCATCATTTTATATATAAGCAACTTATTATAAAGTCAGTTACGTTTTAGTGGCTACTTGACCAAATTACATCTTTCAATTGATTATTCTTTCCATATAAGGTCTTGGTTGATATAACAAGTCAGTGTCACGGGTGGGAGGACCCGTGACCTTTGGCTAAATACGCTGCTACTCTACCACTTTGATCTTCTCAACACCAACTCTCCATCTCAACCTACAACCTTTTGAATTTTCTCTTTTTTCCTTTTTTTTTGCCATTGTCAAATGTTTTGTAATCAGATTGGATTCTCAGCCACTTATGAAGTGACACTTTTTCATTTATTAAATATTATTCAAACAATACAGAGTAGTGGAAACATGAGTTTGACAGCTTTTTTGCTACTTGCAACCAGTATGTAATTTAGATTACATCAAACCAGAAGATCAATCCATGAGCATCTAACCTGGAGGGGGGGGGCGAAGATATCACATTACCATTTATCACCAGCATGTCATCACTGAGTGTAGTTCAAGTAAAAAGTTGTTCTTTTCATTTTTTTAAGGATCAATTTTATTTTATTTTCTATTTCTTAAAGTATTTTTGCAATTTTAATAAAGCATCATTTAGTCTCTTAGTGATAGTGATGCCACAAGGATGAAAGCAGAGGGTGTCATCCACAAATGAACCAATACCATGCTGTAACTTTTGCATATCACACAAGTAAACAAGGAACAACGTTGGTCCCAGAACTGAACCTTAAGCTACTGCCTTCATTTCTTCCAAAATGGCTCCCCCATAGTGGACTCTGAAATGTCCATTGATTAGAAAGGAGCTGACTATTTTTATCAGATCAGATTTTATCAGGTAAGGTACTGTTTTTTTGTTATTGTGCAATAATAAAACCTAGAGGTTCTGTTCCGTTCTTATTTCCGAATAATTTTATCACACCATTGTAACTATCCTCACAAAATATGTAGGAAAGTTGTTAGGGATTAATTTGTAAAAGAGCCCATTATGCCAAACACAATCAAAGGCCTTACTGATATCCAGCAAAACTGTTTCAATATGATGTTTTAGGTTAAAGTTTTATTTTATCAAGGTAAGGTCTTGAAGAAGAAGAAAGCAAATTTAGTTACTAATGCCAAGCTTTTGACCTATTTTAAGGTCAACATCAGAGCAAGACAACTGTAAATATGTTTAAATACTGGCATATTTAAGGGGTTTTTTTTGCTGGCGATCTCAAATTTCCTTGATCACCAATTCAGCCCCTACATTGCAAAGGACTATGACTGACTTTATGAGTTCCAGCTATCACTACACAGACAGAAACACGACATCATTAAGCAAAACAGCATTCCAGTTGGTGTTCTCTTCTAGGCACTCACTGCACCATATTCTCTTGAGTTTCTGGTGGTGGGCTGTTCTTCAGTTCATCTCAAAAGGGCTTACAATGTGAAGCCAACTATTTGTAATCGCTTGTGTCAATAAAGGCCAAGGTCAAAACGACTTGTATTTAATTTAGGATCTAGGAGGATTTAGGATTTAGGATGGCGGGCACTATGGAACGGACTCCGTCATATTACAGCAATGACAATATTTCTGTACACCCTTAGCATTGTAATGCTCTGAAATCCACTACCAGCTTCCTGGAATCGTGCTAAACAACAGGAAACCATGGCCTGAGAAACGCCAACTGCCTCTGCAATATCCACTTGACGGTCACCCTGATGATTCATTCTCACAATAATATTGAGAACTTCTGATTCAAGAAGATGTCTTTACGGTTAAAAAGAATACAACCGGATTAAAATGGAGGAAAGATGAGAAAAGGTGTTGGTTTACAAAATGAGTAATTTTCATGTTTACTATTCTTAAGTAAATTTATTAAAAATCATGATTAACAAATTTGTTTTTGGTTTGTATTTCCTATTTTGCTTTTTCCAACTAACAAGAATATATTGGTTAATTTAATAATAGAATAAGAATAAATTACAAATATCCATATTCATTTTTGTGCAGTTTATAAGGTGACAGAGGTACGAATAAAATCGATATTTCCTCCTGGGGTATGCAGGGTAACAAACTTGATGATTTTTTATCATTTTGGTCTGTCTGTTTTGGACTGTAAAATTACATAAAATGACAGAGATTGAAGTAAATTGCACCCCTGACCAACTGTTTGGTCACCCCATCCTCTATCAGGTGTATTTCCACTTTTCACAGTCTTCGGTTTTCTTGATACAGAGAACAATAAAAAATTTAAATACACCTGGCATAACACAACAGCTAGGTTGTTGTAGGCAACAGATGTTACAACAAACGTAATGATCTGTTACGAGTCAAACTAAAAATAATCTATTAGTTGATACTTTCAGTTGTCTGACCATCTAATTGAACATTGTAACTATCAGCCATCATATGAGCTTTATGCTTTGTCGTTTCTGCAACCATTTTGAACTGATCTGTCCCTCGAAGTTGGATGAAGAAATGGAGCTTTAGACCAACAGCCAGCAAAGTTCTCATTGTTTTTGTAATGGTATAAAGTACTTTTTAGGCATGGAGGTTTATGAGTAATCTCATTTCCTCTGGTGTCCACATTAGATTGTTTTTTCTCTAAGGAGTAGCCGAACAACGACGTCAAACGGTAATATAACAGCAACGTTTGACATTTTAGTTTATGTTTATATAAAAAGAAATAATCAACGTAAACCGAGAACCGACGACGTTCCCCGAAATTCGACGAATATTGATTACTGATAATGCTGCTATTGCGCAAACGGAATGCAAACCAGAGTGAAAGTTGTACAGAAATTAGGTGGCAACTGGAAACTGAGCTTTTACGGGTCCATAGCCGTGTTAATAACAGGCATGACCAGCGATGATGATTTTACCGGAAAATATGTCAACTTTAATAAACTCGGTAAGTGGCTCTCGACATGACACGGTAATACATTTTGGAATTTGAAAAAGCTCAAAACTCCCTCGAGGTCAAAATTTCAATATTTTATGTAATTATGTAATATTGTACATAATAGAAGAATTATACTTTATATAATACAACTGTATTTATTTTAAAACAATACATAAAATTATTGCCATTAATTTATGTTCAAATGTATTAAGATTTAGAGGGGAAAAAAATAAATATTTAGACAATTTTATTTCCTTCCATTATTACTCTATTTATTGTTAGAAATGTTAAATGATGGGGTGAGTGTGGTGTTCAATACCTTCCAAAAGGATAGTTCCTACTCACAGTAAGAGAGGTACTATTTATTGTTGGTTAAAATGTGCAATTTGTACTACAAAAGGTACACTAAACATACATAAATGCATGTCAGCATTGAAAGTGATCCATAAAATGAGATCGGTACATGATTGTATTGTAAAAAATAATAAATTTAAATTAAAAAAAAAAAAAAAACTAATGCTTAAAGATTATAAAGAGAAAAAGACAGTACTGAGGTCAAAAGGAGAGAAAATCGAAATTGAAGAATTCTAATAAATGTACGTATTTTCAACTTTATCTAAAAATTAAGAATGAGAAGAAAAGTGTGGAATCCATTAGAAAATTCAAGGATAGGACGAATACGAGTTTTGTACAGTGCAAATGATGAATCGGGATTATTATAAAGTGGCAAGTGTTTCTTAGAACAAATTTTAAGAGCTTTTTTTTATTAACACTTATAATATTCTCTTTCAATTACAACTTTCTATCAAACAAGATTATTTTTTTATACTCTAAAGTATTTGACACAGGTGGCATTATTGAGAGAATAACTATATAGACTGCTGGAAGAACAATTAAAAGAAATTACTGAGCATTTAGGTACATTTAAGTTTAAAGAGTTGATTTTATTGAGATAAAAATTTCAGAATCATAAGCATAACAGAATAGAAATGGGGTAGCAGAAAGAAAGGATTTTAGGTCGTTTATAAATATTGAAAATAATAAAGGGTCTAAATGTATCCCTGTGAGACTCTAGATGTAACTGAAATTTTGATTTAAATTATTTCAGTTTTTACGACCTGTGTTCTACCAGTTATGTAAGAGTGTGTATGTGTGAGCCATGTACTCCATGACATTTTAATTTAGCAACAAAACAATGTCATAACAGTGTCAAATGCTCTTGAGAAGTCTGTATAGGCTGAGTCAGCATGAAAAGATAAAGTAGGGAAGATAGGATAGAATTTTGATAGCAAAGTAGGTCACTGATGTGACCTACCTAGAACGTCCAGAAATGAAGCTATGCTATTTTGAATTTTTTTTTTTAATTAAAATAACATAAATTATGGCAAACAAAAGAAAAAAGGTACAAGTAATGAAAGCAGATTTCCATTGAGATGGAAAAGTGTCTTTACTTGGCGAAAGATTAAATATAACTATAATAATATAATTATATAAATTAAATATAGGTATTCAACCAAAGATGTTGGTGTATTATGCAAGATTTAGAGAAAAATCAACCTATATGAGCTAAGATAAAGTACATTAGAAACCGTGAAATGCGGGCAATTGTTTAATTTGCCTTCATTATAAAAATTAAATTGTCGATCACCGTGTATTCCAAAATATATCAATGTACTTGCACCATAATTAATTGATTTGTGCCATGGCTTATGATAAACTGGTGCTATTCCATTAAGCTGTTATTTTGAAATGGCCACACATACATTTTTTTTTCTCGTAGCTTATAAATCAATTACAACAATTAAAACTCTGTTTCAACATTTGTTTCCTCACCTCTGTCACTGTCAATCTATGTTTGTAATGTAAAAAAAAGTCAGTGTGAGGTTTTATGACTTTTGCCTTGGTTTTGGACTGCAGAAAATTAATCATTGTGTCCACAACCTTACCAATAACAATAAACATTTGGCTTGGTCATTGTGGTTATCCTCGCTTGAACCTATGCTAAAATGTTCATCCCTGTTTGCTTCAAACAGCCTTAGGCTATATTGACCAATCAATGTTCGGGCCTTATGGATGTCATTGTAAAAAAATTGTTTTACAAAAGTCAACTTCAATGCAGGTCTTGAAATTTCATTTAAATTTTTAAACCTTGACTTTTTTCTCACAGTACTTTTTCTCTTTTGTAGATTCAGATGTGCAACTACTTATAAAGGAAAGCGTAAAAGCTCGAAATAATGCTTACTGCCCTTACAGCAATTTTAAGGTGGGTGCAGCCCTGCTGACAGATTCAGGTTTGTTCAACATGAATTGCATATGAGTATTATTGGGAAAAAAATTAATTTCAGATGTAAATATTAGGGTGCCGATTGAACTGGTCAGAATAATAATGGCATATCTGAAATAACATCTCAAACTCATCGGGTTGAGAGAAAAAGGGAGTTTTATTTGATGTTTCAGGTGCCATTTATCCAGGGTGCAATGTCGAGAACATTTCCTACGGTGCGACCATTTGTGCCGAAAGGGTTGCAGTCTGCAATGCCATCAGCTCAGGCGACTGTAATATTAAAAAAATTGTTATCTGTGCTGATTCTGATGAAGGTCCTGTCTCGCCCTGCGGAATGTGTAGGCAGTTCATTGTCGAATTCAGCAAAAACAAGGATATTGCAATATACTTGACCAGTTCGAAGTTGGACAGCAAAATTGTCGTCACCTCTATACGAGAACTGCTTCCACTCGCTTTTATCACTTTTAGAGATATTAGTTAAGTTATCCTTTTTCCTAGTGTTTATCATCCTACTGTTGTATAAAACAGCTATTTAAACTCAATTTGTGATTATTAAAGATATGTTGCAGATAAATAAAAAGACAATTGAAAAATTGTGTTTGCTTTAAAATAGCCCATTTATTTAAGTTATTTTAAAGTTTAGTTAAAATCTCAAAAGGCATAATAAATTATTAAATTCACAAGAGCAAATCTCAGGGGAAAATTAAAGATGGTCAAATTTTCGAAGATTCAAAAAACTTTTTAATTCTTAAATACTATACTGACTTAAAATTTTTACCACATTGCATTCTATAAATAATTTGTTTCTCTATAATTCAAACAATAAAACATATATTGCAAAGTCTGAGAGAACAATGAAAATACATATGAACCATCATAAAAGAAAACATCTTTTTAATATAAACATTTAAATAAAAAAGTAATAATTATGAATTATAATATTTATAAAACAAGTAATTCTAAAAATGATTTTAAGCAAAATGTACAATATTATCATTTTTGATCAATTTTATCGATTTGCCATCACTGATGAATGAAGATTCTTCTGCAAATTTCCAAAGGACAGTGTCGTTCTGTTTGGCGAGTGACGAGCAGACATTGACTTCATCGGCTAAAACATTGACAAACTGGGAAAATGAATCTTTTTCATGTCCGGCTTTTATTTTAACTTTGAGTTTATCTATGTTCAACATCTTAACTTTGACGAGAGAATCCAATTCATTTTTTAGTTTGAGATTGGCTTGTACTCTTAAAGATCGGCAGTGGTCATCAACATTTCCGGGCGGTCTCCATGTTTCTTTTCGTTCACTGTATTCATCTTCAAGTTTTTTAAGCCGAGTCAACATTTTTGGCAGTTCCGCCTGCTTGAATAAGCTGTCTATTTCATTGTGAAACTCAGTTTTAAACGCCTTGATTATCGTAGATTTGATCTTGTCAATCTTTCGTGTACTGTGGATGTAAGGAGAGTAGGCTTTCTCTAACAGCGTATCAATGTCAATGGCATTGGTAAAATTGACAACCTCTTGTAAAAAAGCAGTCGTTTTTTTGGACCCATATTCATCCGCCATAACTTCTATGTCCTGAAAAATATATTTACTTTTGAACTAAAATAAAAACCTAGGCTTCTGGTCTCAAATCACATAACATGTTAAGGATACACTCATGATCATAATAAAACATCACATAATAATGAGAATTCATGGCATGCAAACTGTTGCCCATGTCAATACTACTAGAGTCAATCAGGTCAATCACTTAAGTACCATTAAATTACATCTTTATATATATATATTACGCAGGGTGGGTGACCAGGATACATCTTTATTAACTTCAATAGACAAATCCCAATATCTTGGTGACTTTCCATAAGTTTATTCCCTTAAAATCATTTATAAAGTGGACACCCAAATAAAGGACACAAACGACTATCTTAACTATATTCTAACTGTAAAGCGTCTTACAGGCCGGGTGACCCTCAACCATTTACTGCCACATGAAGACTTTCTTAGATGGTATCACACCAGCTTCTCTCAGCTTCTCTCAGCTCTCTTCCAAGCGAGAGATCAGTAAAAAAAAAAGCTTTGCTTCTTTTAATTTTGTCACTATACTCCTCACACGTCATGCCCCATATCACAGGACTAACACGAATTTCTTCAATGAACTGCTCCATATCAAAACTTCTAGTTTTTTTTTCTTCTTCTTCTTTTGGACTTGAACTAGTGTACATCTAGCCATCAATATTCATAGTTTGATGCTACTGGCCCCCGGAAGGCGGCCTCCGCCGAGCTGGCACGGCCCCGAGACCGGCCAGGAAGGACACCCGGGCTCCCCATTCGCATTGGGGGAACCCCTCAACATATCAGACTGTTCCCGAAAACTTGTAATTGCAATGCTTTGCATAGTGAATTCAGTTGATTCAACTAGGCGAATGGTGTGAAGCACGAATGCCGAGCGATGTCTCTTGAGTTGATGAGTGAGTATGAGAGCATGTGCAGCCTGCTGGCCACTCGCCTTCGGAGATGAGCTGAGTGCGTATGAAGGGGTTGAGGACAGTCCCATCATTTGCTACCTGGGCAGCGGCTGCCGTTGGGCCAAAATTAGTCATGTCTAATGCTTAATGATTGATCACTCAGAACGTTAGTCATGATTGGTAGTAAGTGACTAATTTAGTCATTAGTCACGATATATGATTGATGGCTAAATTAATCATGACTAGTAATTAAATACATGGCATGGCTAATTTAGTCATAATATAGTCATGGCTAAATTTCGATAAATCACATTCAAATGGGTGCTCAAAAGATGAAAAATACACAATTTCATCACTTTTAAAAAATTTTCTAACAGAAATTTATTTCATCAAAACGATAATTCTTCAACACCTTATTTAACAAAAATCAATCTTCCAATTATAAGTAAAACTACTCCGTTACGAAAAGCCAAAAAATAATGATAATATAATAAAATAAAATAATCTTAAAACAAGCTACACTTTGAAAAGTAAATCTGGTTTGCTTGCTAATGACTAATGAAAAAATATTTCTTTCAATTAAAATTTATTCCACTTGGAAGGTGAGATTTCTATATTACTTGGAAAATACACTATCTTGGGGTCTTGATTGTAATAAAATAGACATGTCGATGGTTTTCGTTTGGGGTAACATTTTTTGAAAGTTGACCTTAAGCACAACTCATCTCAAAATTTTTATCCTGAGTCCGTTGGATTTGGTAAGTGGTCATTGTAGCCAGAGTTGGGAAAAATCTAACTAATTCAATCATGATTAAGATTTTTAATGATTTTTGATTAAGATTGATTGAAGTTTAATTATGGCTGAATTAGTCATGAATAAATTAATCATTGTATGATTTAGTCATACCTCATGATTGAGTTAATCATATAACTAAACTACTAAATTATATAATGACTCATTTAATCATGACTAATTCATTCATGATTAAACTTCAATCAAAATTCTTAATCATGATTGAATTAGTTGGATTTTGCCCAACTGTCCCTGGGCTACACTTCTTGACACCCGTACATTCAACTGGTTGAATCAAATAGCACAGCAGACGCCCGTCTGAAAGAGGCCTAATACTCTTAAAAGCATTCAGTAGTCTCCCAAAAATGATCATTTACTGAGAAATTCCATTTCTCAAAATCCTTAGAATTTATGCCACTTACAAATTTGTTTACATATGTCTTCTGTTTGACTTTAAATTTTAAAACATTATCACTTGATGCTCAGGAACTCAACTTTTCTTTAAATTAATTTTGTCATATTGTCGTAATTTTTCTTTTCATAAACTTGAAGTAACATTTTTTTACATTCTTTCGTGTTTAATAAATTATTTTCGGAAAATATATTTAACTGTGCAACACTATTTTTGTATTTGAACTTACTTCTATTGAAGAACTTATTTTTAATAATAATGTTCAATGTACTATTCTCTTTCAGCCAACTGGCTTTTACATTTTTTTAACACCCAATCTTCAAAGTTATGATGGTTTTACTTGTTGAAAAAATGGTTAATTTGGTAGAAAAAAAAGGGTTAATTTGACTGAAAAAATGCTATAACATGCATGTACGTTACATCATTGTCTCATATGACCAAATTTTATTAAAATACCTCAAACATTATCTCATACCAATTTATACTGGTATCTGAATAAGCTTTCATCAGTATTTCTAAATAGTCTAAATAGACTGATTTAGTTAAGGAAACTGCTGGCCAAGTTGGAATGTAGCACAACAAGAACGGACAAGCCTAGATTTAATTTTTATGTGTCATTTATCATGACCGATAAGTTAATCCGAGAAATCATTATTGACAAGTTATGTACATAAAAAATGTAAATAATTAAATAACTTACACAAAAGATAACGACTGGCCTGGAAAAACAACGGATGAAAAAGGCGGGCAAGGTAACCAGCGGATAGGTTACGTAACGGAATCATAGCTGTAACCGGCGCCCTGGTAGTCTCAATCTATTTTCATGAGTAATTAGATTATATTAATTTGAAAATAGTAAACATATATATTTTTAACTTAGAGTAAATCCGACTTTAGTAGTTTTTTAAATTGCAACACCAAAAACGAAAATAAACGAAACCTTTAGCTAGCCCAATTGTATTAATTGGGTGGTGTTCCTCTTGGGAGGTGTTCCCAATTGGGTGAGAAGTGTTTTAGGGCCTGCACTATTTTTAATTTACATTAACACTTTTTTTTAAAACTGTATAGTGAAATATTGGGACGCATTATGGTACAACTGTACTTTTTTTCTGGCAATAATTATGAGTTCTAATAAAAAATATTAGTGTTGAAATAATAGTAGTAAAAAAATAGAAATGATAAATAATCGAGTGAGTGTGGTGTTCAATACTTTCTAAAAGGATATTTCCTACTCACAGTAAGTTTTTTTTGCAATAATCCGGATTTCGAGCAACAACTTACTATGAGTCGGAACTATCCTTTTAGAAAGTAGTTAAAAATTTGGTTAGATAGTAATTTTTTTATTTTAAATGCACTTGACGCTAAAATAATTAATTGTCTATTTGTAAAAGTCTTTCAAATCAAAACAATGAAAATGAAGTAGTACTTTCTTGTACAATGCATTTATCTGTAACTACCAAAATATATTTTAAACAAGTTAAATATTTGGTAGTAGGGGCATTGGTGGCCATCACAATTTAAGCTCCAAAACGTATTAAGCTATATACAATACATCATTATTTTAAACTGATATTTTTATTATTACTGAACTGATTTATGTCAATTTTATCAAGACCTAAGATTACAATGGTAAAATAAGGGGATGTTGAAAATTTTGGAGATATGGCATTTCTTTTTACACGGACAGGACAGTAGTTGTTGAATTTATGTTAAAAATTTACCCAGTATTTTTTTTCTACGAAATTAATGCAATCAATTTTAATTAAGAATGCTTGTTCTATTGCAAGGGTTCTTTAAAGTGAATTTTTTTTAACATTGGCTAATTGAATTTAATTAGACGTCTTCTGGTTGTTGTTTTTTTTTTCTTATTTTCCAAAGTCATTCTTATCCTGATTAATTTTTATTACATACATAGGTGCTCATATGTGAAATAGTATTATTTGAGCATGTCAAAGAGAATAGTTTTTATTCGTTTATAAAAACTTTTACAGAAAAAAATACATAAAATGTTAGCTTAGGCCGATGACACATGGAGCGGTTTTGGTAGGTGGTGACACACGCAGCGGTATGATGTGCGCTTTGGCCGAAGCGGTTTTGTTTTCTCTCAGCTATTAAATGTATCCTACAACAGTGCATATAAGCATTGAACGTTGCAAGGTGTTATTTTCCAGTTTGTATAACAAGTCCTGTTTAATAAATATAGCTTTTTCCAGTTAAATTGGTACTTTTTTCTACCAATTTAATACTTTTCCCAACCAACTTAGTACATTTCCCAAGCAAATTAATACGTTTCCCGAGCAATTTAATACTTTTCAAATGGAGTGGGGTAAAGGGGGATATTGAACATAATCATACTGTCAAGAAACAAAATTTATTACTGAAAATAAGAAAATTAACATTTTATTTCAAAATCAATGCAAGGGACATCCAACAACCGCTGGTGGTAATTTCAGTTTCACATCGATGACAAAATTGGAGCAATCTGAAGCAATTGATGGTGTTGACACTGCAACTAATCACTTCTGCAATGTCCCTCCTGGATGATGCCTTTTTAAAAAAAAAACGTATTCAGCTGGGTTTAACATTGGGGAATATGGAGGCAAGTACTTGATGGTGTGAGAAAACAATTCTACACCATTGCATACATCTTACATTCTGTGAATGGCTGCATTATCCATTATCAGAATAGTGTTCAGCTCCATTCATTAAGTTTCTCGCAAAGATCACGTAGGAAAGTGAAAAATAAATTACTGTTGCAGTTCGCCCTACTAATTACAGAATAATGTACTTCCTGTTGATTATTTGATAAATATATAATCCTCCGTATTTCCCAATGTTTAACCCAGCTGAATGTGTTTTTTTATAAAATAAAGGCATCGGCCAGGATGGTTTTAAGTGGGACAGTGCAGAACACAACATTGCAGAAGTGATTAGTTGCACACCATCAATTCTACCGATTGCAATTTGGTCATCGATGTGATACTGAAATTACCATCAGCGGTCGCTGGATGTCCCCTGCATTGATTTTGAAATAAAAGGTTAATTTTCTTATTTTCAATAATAAATTTCGTTTCTTGACATTATGATTATGTTCAATATCGGATGAAGAGATAGGTCTGGTGTCTCTGTTGTACTATTATTGGAAGAAGAGAATGGAAAAAACAGGAAAATTTGGGTTCATGCAATTGTCGAGAAGAGAAGAGAAAGGTGGCATTTTGAGAGATGAGGAAACACCCTGAAGAATTTTTTGACTTTACGAGGATGTAAATGGGCAGTTTTGACGAGTTCCATAGTAAAATAAAATGCCGTGTTACAAATCTTTTATATTTTTATTTTTTCCATCTTAAAAGTAAATTCGAAAGCTCACAATCAAACAACCCTTCAAGAAAGTGAGGTACGAACAGCTCGAATAAACGCCACGTGTGTCAGGGCTGATGTAATACTTGTGTACCACTCACTGCCTGGAGTTTTCAAAACCGACGCGTTGGGTCGTCTCCACAACTGACCAACTCAGTTTGAAAACCGACAGGCGGTTACGACCACTATGTCTGTCAGGTGCAACAAAGAACGACGCACCGACTCGATTTTTCTTGCGGTAAACGCTTCGGTCAAAACCGCTCCGTGTGTCATCAGCCTTATTCTCTCCGGTGAAGTATGAATTTCAAACCCTACCTCTGTGAATATGGTAAGATTAAAAAGAAGAATAATCAAGCACTGTTTATGTTGCAGGCATCGTCACAGGGTGTAATATTGAGAACGCTTCCTTAGGAGGTTCAATTTGTGCGGAGAGGACGGCTATTATAAAAGCGGTTTCCTCAGGCAAAAGAACGTTCGAAATTATGGCTGTTTGCGCTGATCTGAAAGAAGGGGTCATTTCACCGTGTGGAATCTGCAGACAGTTTATTTTTGAGTTCAGCCAAGCCAACAACATTTCGTTCTACCTCTGTGATTCATCTGTGAAAAAAATTGTCGAATCTTCTATTTGGGAGCTTCTACCCTTGTCTTTCCAAAAAATATGATCAATTAAATATTTATATTTTTACAAATTCTATCTATAGTTTATTATCTTTATTAACCTTTGAAACCTGATGGGTGAAAACTAATTGTTATATAAGAAACTATACATTATTTTAATTGCTCATTAACCCTGAGATAAGACCCTGTCTGGAGGGATTGTAATGATTAGGCTTTAGACAGAAAAAAGTAACAAATCACTAATCATTGAGATTAGATAATATATATCTATTTATATTAATAGTTTTTATGGACAATAGGCAATCCAATCAAGGGGTTGATTTATAAGATGGCCAGCTTTGTAAATCAGTTTCTAGTAAGAAGTGCGAGTTCCAAGCAGCACAATGAATTCCGACTGTATGAAATGTGCTGCACACGCAACAGTCTCCATAGTTTACGCCGTTGCTGCAGGATACGCTTTATATTTGGGCCTTGAAATGCCTAAAGAATTTTACAAAAATGAAATTTTCCGTATAGGAAGAGATTACTTCTGGTACCTGTTGTGTACTTGGCTTGGGGTAGGTTTGAACTTTTTTTCCCAAAAATTTCAAATTGTTGACTTTTCTTGTTAAACAATATTATTTCTGTTATTTATTGAAAGAATAATTTTTTACATTAAGGTACAAACTTGACTATTAAAGTTCATCATTTTGTTATACCGTGACATATTTGCAACTTTTCATTTTATTTATTTATTTTTAAATAAAATCTTATTCCTTTTGTTATAATTCAGTTTTGGTAAACAGTATTAATAAATAATTATTTTTTTATTATGTGTAAATTTTACAATAATACAAAAGTGGTCTAAAAAATATGAGGACACTACAAAAAATATTGGTGATTAGAGCATCCGATTCGTATTTGATATGTTAATGGTTCTGGGGTCAAATCCCAGTATAGCCCATGGCCGTTTAATTTATTATTGTATGAAAGACACTGTAAGTCGTTTGACCCTTTATCTACATCAATCAACAATAGTTGTATGTTAAGCTCTCCTTTATAATAGGAATTACTTGATTTTTATTTTAAATTGAACATTTAGTCATAATAAATTACTATTTAAAATTACATCTGTATATTTTAAACTTTGCATTTTTGAGAATTACTTAATGACCGCCAACTCGGCATTGAAGTCTCTTAATAGATATACAAAATGGTAAAGTTTGCTCATAATTTTTTATAACAAAAAACTTTTGAGGCAAATAATTTAACATTTTATCCACTTCCGATAAATTCGTCATAAATTATCGTCAATTAATCCATTTATTATTCAGAAATCGTGAGATGTGGACCGGTGTGATGTGGGTTTTAGAAAAAACATTTTCTTTATTGTGCCAGCGTTTCCATCTTTATTGAGATCATCTTCCTGGCCTGAGATTTACAAACATTTTTACTTTTAACAAATCCATGTAGGATGTAAAAAAAGTTATTTTTTACAATAAAAAAAATATTTTTTATATTCTATCAAATTATATCTACTCACTCAAAATTTTTGTTTGTTTTCTGTGTAATTGTGCCGTTCTTGCGTGTCGTGAAATTGAGAGTACCAGTGAGACATAACTGTTTTACATATGTATTTGCTTTGGCTCTGAATTTTACATTGTATTTTTATGGTTTGATTTGAAAATTTGTGGGTTTTTACATATATGTATATATTAGTAATGAAATTTGGCAATTAATGATAGAAAAATTAAATATTGCAGTCAGTACACTTCCAGCTAAAAAAAAGTTGTCAATAAATGAATTATTGCTAAAAAAGGCAATTCCTCTCCGAAAGAAGAAAAGAAAGAAGTAAATGATTGTGAAAATGAAGGCAAGAAATATAATCAACCCATTTGGGGAATGAATGAAAAAAAAAAATTGAAGAAGAAATATGAAAAAAAAATGCCCGGGTCGGTTGGATAGTAAAAAGTAAAAGTAATTATACATCTAGTTATACATGAGAGCTTAATGCCCAACTATTGGGTCAAAGCACAATAATACATTGGCACTACTCTCAATTTAAGATGGTCTCTGCCAAGATTTGAAGCCAGAACCGCTAGCAAGGCAAATACAAATTGATCACCCTAACCACTCGGACACCATGGCCAAATGATCGCCTAGATAGATAATAAAAAATAGGTGCTAAAACATAACTTCAGAGGAATATTATAGTTGAATTTCTCGACATTTTGCATGTTTATTTGTTCTTTCAAAAATTCAGGAATTCAAGTAGCTAAATAACTAATTGAACAGCAAAAAAAAATTTACATATAAGAAAGGTGGGAAATAAAACTGAAGGAGAATATTAGCGTGGAATGAAATAAAAAATGACAAATAGCTACTGGTCGGTTAAAAAAAGCAGAGCTGTTAATTATGTGTATAAAATAAAATATTGCAGCAATTAGTATTGAAAATTATACTGTTCCTGATTTGCAAAACATTAATTAATTTATTTTTTTTTTAAATTCTATTCGCCTTGATAAAACATTTACCACAGTCCCAACTATGTCGGGGGGGCCGTGGTAGCCGAGTGGTTAAGGCGTCAGACTCTCGGATAGTAGACCCCGCGGTCGTGGATTCGATCCCCACCGTCGCCTCTGGAATTTTTCTGACGCCTAAGGGGACCGGTGGCCGCAATTAAAAGAAATTGACATGGCACTCATCAATGGAAGGGGCGGGACCGGGTCTCAGCGACCCTGAACCTGGTCCCAACCTCCTTCAAAAATGAGTTTCTTCGATGGAAGAACACTGGTACAGCAGGGGCTCAAGTTCACTTTGTGTTGTGAGCCCTCCCCCAAAAATGGAGCCAGGGTATAGTACAATAAGCTGTACAGCTGCAGTGCTCAGTCCCTGGTATCCATCCATCCACATCCATCCCAACTATGTCTTAAAAAAGATGAATGTCAGTAAGGTTAAAAGGTTAAATTAATTAAAGATTCTTTAAAATTAAACTGTCAACAAACTTTTTAAAAAAATTAAATAGACTAATGCACAATTTCATCACAAATACAAAGAAGTTAAGATTAAATTTCGGATTTAAAAACGGGGAGTTTTTTCTTGCCACCTGAAACTTTGCTGTTTTTTTTTTTTTTGTTTTTTTTTTGTATTTTACTAAATAACCCAATCACAGCCAGGACAGATCAACACATGCAATAGCTGGAAATAAGTATAAAATGTTTTGGTTTCTAAACTTGCTGCAGCTGGTGAGAAGATACAAGTCCAGATGCAGGCTCCAGTTTTAAATGAACGAGTCGACCTAAATTGCTATTGAATGTAATTATGCAGGCCAAAGAAAAAGTTAGAAAGCCTAATGAAAAGCGCAAATTTTCATAAATTGTACAACATTTATGTTATAAAGTCAGTTACATGAATACAATTTTGACATCAGAACATAAAGAGATTATTTTCACATTTTAAGATCACAATTATCTTATTATTAATTGAGATCTCCTTAAAACGTTCTTTATAGAAATAAATAAAGCAGAAAACACCTTCCATTTTCTACCATAATGAGCATCAAAGATAGCTTTTCTTTAATAATTATTTTTCAGTTGATATTTTTTCAATATTTAATGGTAATGATTGGAAGGATTTATTTCTCTTTACAAAAGCATCTTTATTGTATAGAAAAATGCTATTAAAAGAATTTAATTATTAATCCATTATTTTATGTTGTTGTTTGTTAAGAAAATATAGTACAATTTTATATTTTATAGTGTGTAATTTTCTTATTATATATATTTTAATCACGTCTCTCATGTCTGTGTTCTCTAGTTTTAAATATTCTTCTAATGAAACTTATTTCTATTATATCGTATTTTTGTTTGTTACATAGATGATTCACCATTTTTACTTTGGAATTTATTCTGTGATAGACATTATAGAAAGGGTTCCACCTACAAAATCCCTTGTAAAGTTGGTGAACAACTTACACTCTCTCGGAAGTTTCATCTTATTCAGCGTAGTTTTCCCATTTGCAGTCGTAAGTTGACAACTCGCTTTTCTTATGTCAATAAAGAACTAAAAAAAACTTATATTGAAAACTTACAATTTAACAGTCACAAACTAATGTTTCCATAAGAAATAAAAAGTATCCATTTTATATACTAATAATAAGCCATAAATTCATAAAAGTGGCATATTTAAAAGGTATGCTCACTGGTGGCATAATTTCAATACATTATATAACACGCATAGTGTAAGTTTTATATCAATAAAATAATTAATGCAACACTTAATTGTTTTAGCGTATTTATTTGTGTCAGTGGTACTTTATCTTTTTTTACTTACTTATTACATATCAGTTATGATTTTTTCAGATGGTCTCTATCTTATTTTGGACAGTATTCTTATGGGACAGAGAGAAAGTCTATCCGAATGTTGTAGACGAGTATTTACCGTTTTGGCTCAATCACTTTATGCACACGTATCCTCTGCCTCTGGCAATTTTTTATATGGCGACTACTAACCAAAAACTGCCATCAAAAACTAACACCTTTTTTGGTCTAGTAGTGTTCATGGCAGTATATTTAATATTGTAATTATAAATAATTAATTTTTTTGAAATATTTTAACAGATTTTTAACCATTGCTTGTTTGTTCCATATTAAGTTTAGTCAAACATCGACTTACAACTGGACAATGGTTGTACTTCGTTTTCAATTCCTCAACGCCAACACAGACAGTATTGCTGATGGCATTCAGCGGGCTGGGACCTTTTGTCTTTCATTTTCTGGGATATAAACTTCAAATTGTATTAAATGGTAAATCTCATTTTTAAGAAACATTACTTTCTTTTCGGAACAAATTGAAGTCTAGCATGGGATGACCTGGTCTTTGCCTTTCCCTTGGTTTTTTTCTTTTTTCCCAAATCCAGAAATTGCGAGAGTGGCCTAACCATTCTGTTCATTAACAACTTAGCAAAGTCTTTCTTGAAAAAAAAGAAAAAAAAGAAAAAGAAATAAAAAGAAAAAAGTCATACAATCAGTAGTGTCATTTATGATTCAGCTAGTTTTACTATAAATTACCAACGATTCAATTCAACTGAAAAACTACATTCAATTTTCAGTTTAATTAAATATGTAAAAATTAAATGTTTTAACACCATATGAAGTAAGAAATTTTACAAATTATTGTTTTAAAAAAAATTTTATTTCAATAAGAAAATTTACAAATAGATTTAAAAAAATTGTTTTACAAGAAAAGGTAAAAGGCCTGATCACTTGTGTTCTCCTTGGTATCTCTGTGAAATTTTATCGTATGCAAAAAAAATAATATTTCTTCTTTTTTTACAGATGTTACAAATAGCTACTTAAAAAAAGACACTAAAGTCCAGTAAAAAAAGACTGCTGAATGAACTAGTGACTGTAGAAATAAAAATTTTTAATATTTTTATACAAAATGTATATTGAAAAAAATATTTATGTATTTTATTTTTAAGGAAAGCAAAGCAGCATTAAAAACTTGTATTTTTTCAAATTTTGTTACCATACCTGAATGCTTTCAGAGATTTGTTGACAAAGTAAAAAATAGAACAATTTTCTAAAACGTAATGTTTTAATTTCAACCTTCTACAACAAAAACCATTTTTCCCCCTCTGGCTTTGTCCCACATCTAGTCACAGTGATTTCACCTCGAAAGAAGGACCAGAGCCCACCCACTAAAGCAAGTGACACAGCAATTATTTTTCAACCGATTTTACCAATGATCTGTTTTAACGAAGTGTCCTTGTGGTATGGATAAAATACAATATAATCTTTTTTCTTTCAAAATGCACAGGATTTTGATCTACATATGATTTCTACTCGTTTCAACAAGACAGGCCCCCCAACTCTAAATCCTAATTATTAGGCACAGAGCCCCACAGGAGGGGCTTGATGGAATTTGAATGAAAACCAATTAGATGCCTTTTTATAATAAAATTTAATTCAAGTTTTAAAACAATTTATTAATTATACAAGAAAAGACAAAATAAAAATCAAAAATAAAAATTTGACAAAAAATAATTTTTTTTTTCAACTTTTAAAACAAATAAACAATTTTTTTCAATGTGGGGTGATTAGTGATCATTAGTCTATAATTATTCGGAAATCGTGAGATCCCGTCTGGTGTGACGTATGCTTCAGAAAAACATTTTCTTTATCGTGCCAACGGTTCGATCTTGATTGAGATCATCTTCAGGACCTGGGATTTACAAACATTGTTTACTTTTAACAAATCCATGTAGGATGTGTGAAAAAAGTTATTTTTTACAATGCAAAAAATTATATTTTTTTATATTCAATCAAAACGTTTCTACTCATGCAAAGTGTTTGTTTTCTGCGTAATTGTGCCATTCTTATTTATTTATTTATTTACGGATCGAAATCCACTATATAAAAAAGACATTTACAATAACAAAAATACAAATAATATATATAAAAAGAATAAGGACATGTATACATGGTAATAATATAAATGGTAAATATAAATGAAAAATATAAAAATATAATTACTGAGTAAAAAGTGAACAACAAAAATGAAAGATATAATTACTAACCAAATAAGGCAGAGGAAACGAAATAAAGCTGGAAGACAATTGAAACTACAATAATTAGGTACATATTTAATGAAAATAATGCTCTTTGTAAATATATAATAAGACTAGAGTGTGATAATTAGTTGAACCAGTAAATGAAATAAATTGTAGTCAATTTTGTACAGTTTGAACTATAAAAGTATTCAACTAAGGTCGTAGGATATGGTCTTGCACAGATTCCATAGAACTATTGAAGAAGTCAATGATATTGCAGATGTTACTCTTGATCATCAGGAGATGAGAGCATGTAGTTAGAGCTTTGGAATTCAATATAAAATAGAGTATAGTTTTTAAGAAAGTGCGAAGGGACATATAGTTGTAGTTGGGAGAGGCGAGAGGGACTATCAGCCAGATCGAAAAGTTTAAATTCAGAGCGGATTCCAGGGTAGGCAGAGTTCGGAGGAAGATTGAGTTTGTAGGAAAGTTTTTTTTTTTTAATTATTTTTTACAGATTGAATAATTTTTTGATAATTTTGATAGAATGGGTTCCAAACAGATGGAGTATATTATAGTGTGGGTTGAACAAAAGCTTTATAAAGATGGACAAAACAAAGAGGATTTTTAAATTCATAGGTGCTCCGGATGATGAAACCTAGCACCTTCATAGATCTATTTTTTTTATTGAAGAAATACGTTCTTTAAACATCAAAAAGTACACCAAGATCCTTTATGACCTCAACTCATGTTAAAAGAGCATCATTGGGAGCCTAGTGAGAAATAAAAGGTTGTTTCTTATGGGAGAATGTAATTGTTTGTTATTAGAGCACCAGGCTAACAAATTATAGATAAAATTTTGTAATTCTAAGCAATCAGATGGAGAAGTGATTTTGAATAGATTTTCAGATCATCAGCAAATAATAACAATTGAGCAGAAGGGAGAGGGGTATCATTAATAAATAAGAGAAACAAAACTGGTCCAAGATGAGACCCTTGTGAGACTCCCGAGGAAGCCTCAAAGGGACATGATTTAAATTATTTTATATTGACTATTTATTTTCTGTCAGAGAGAAAGCTGGATAACCGATTCAAGATAGTTCTGGTGAAGCCATAGTCCATTAGTTTCCTTAAAAGTATTGTGTGATTTACTTTATCAAAAGCTTTAGAAAAATCAGTATAGACTTAGTCGACTTGTTGCCCAGAGTTTATTGCATCTAAGATGTAATTTTAAAATGTGAGCAGGTTAGTAACAGTTGATCTAATAGAGCAGAAACTATTATAAGCTGAGATTACTACTTGCTTCTCATTCCACCGGCGATTCAAGGCTTTGTTACTTTCAGCAAACTATTGGCAGACTCGAGAATCATCCACCCTGGGTACTGAAAGACAAGCTTGCCTGTGTCACTGGAGCTGTAAAAATACGCCAACCGCAGCCTTGGAGGTGTTGTTAAACCTTCCACTGCACCACATTTTAAGGAGAAACCAGAGCAGCGGCTCACATACTCATAAATAGACAACCATTTGTAATGATAGGCCATACCACTGAACAACAGAATCTGAAGAGGAGATGCCAAATTTGGCTCGCCAATCAATCAATGCAACTACTTCAAAATACCACTTCACCAAGTATAAGAACCAGAAATAGAAGAATGGGCAAAATGACTCAAAAGGATAGAGCCTGGGAGCTGGAGTCCTGAGATGAATCTGAAGACTGAACTCCTACCCAAAAACATAGCAATTGAACACTGCACTACACAAGAAATAAAAAGACTATGAACACATTCCAGGAGTTATATTTTTAGACAGAAAAGCGCCACTTAAGGAGTTAGCCTTATTCAAGGTAAAGGTAAAAAGGTATACAGTTGTGTGGAATCAGTGGCAGGAGTCTGTGATACCAATGACAACTGTGCATGGGTCCCTGGGCTTTCAGGCCACAGCTGCAATAAGAAAAAGATCATGTTAGAAAAAAACAATTGATATGAACTTCTTGGCCCAGAATCCTACTATGGTCTAGCGCCTTGCAAAAAAAAAAGAAAAAAAAAGTTCACCAAAAATGGAAGCTTACTTAATGAGTCCAAAACCTGGTGGGACTATACCCATACATGGACGGGACTCATAGAAGGGCCATCTGCAAGACTTAAAAAAGAACCATAAGAGATACAGGATTCGCTAAACTTCTGACAAGGTACTGCCACCAAGACACATGCACTGGATAGCAGTACAGACAAAAGGAACACTGCAGATTCTGTCAGGAAGAAGAGGCTGCAAGAAATGTTTTTTTGAGTCTGTTTCAGTGAGGATTCTTACAACTAGAGGAAAGGCTGTAAGCAAGTGTCTACACTAAGAACACTGGCAAGGCTATGTAGGTTGACTAACAACCTAAAGTTGGCATTATAGTATAGAGTTATAAAAATAAAGAAGCGTTGTAGGTCTACTCAGGTTGAGGTGTGGAATGAAATAACTGGTCTTTTATAGTGCATACAACACATTATACACCAGAATGTTCCAAATTGTTTCTTCTACTTATTTAAATATAAAATAGATATATTCCACCCAGATGAAGATTGAAAAAGAAAAAACTCGACAATCTAGATATTTACTCTGAAATTTTTAAATTACATACTAAGCTTTTAGTAAAAAAAAAATTGTTATTTTCATCCAAACTTATTATATTTTTCTATTTGTATTGTTTAATGGATGACATTGAAAAATGCCTTAGATCAGGGATTTCCAAAATTTTTGGACAGTGGACCATTTTCAGAAAACAAAATGTAGGACAGATCCCTCCCCTCGCTTTCAAGTATTTAAAATTAGCTACTTATAATATAAATTAAAGGTTTATAAATTAGCCAGTCCATTCCTAATTAGGTTAATAAAAGAGATATTATGGGGAAAAAATATTAGATTGACATACTAAACTTATGCAAAATCCGGAACTCAAAAATGAAATTGGCCAGAACTGAATCAATAGGTATGTAAAACTTGAGCCAAATTCAAAAATGATAATTTGAACAGTAATGATTAATAAATTAATGGGAAGAGCGACATTGATTTAGCCTGAAAAATTTTGGCATGTTGAGTTTAAATTTTCATAGCTGGAGACGAATGTCAGGTTGAGCATCTAGACAGGTTCGGCATTTAGTCCAAATCCAGATTTGCTAAGTTATGGCAAATGGAAAAAGAAGACATTTTCTTTTCCAAAGAGTGATTGAAATTTATTGTTTTCCAGACAGAGTTAAAAGTGGGGGAACTATCGGATTTGAAAATAGATTTCAAGGTAGAATCTGAAGTAGTGTCTGCCAAAAATTCAAATTAACTTGAAGGCAGAATGGTTGGCTTTGAAAAATTTCGACCACCCATTCAAGGTCTCTTTGCATCTCAAGCCGTGTGAAATCAATATCCGTTCACAAGCTCCGGTTTGTTTCCTTTTAAAAATCATTTAACACAGGAAAACACTACACCTCTTCCTTCTCAACAGATTCAACCCAAAATTTGATATTTTTTTTAAATCAAGAACTTTGTCATTAGCACCAAAAATTGTGATACTTTTCCCATGAAAAGAAAGATAGATCAGCCGGATTAAGGTTGGTACGGACATGGTTCCAAAGAGGAGGTGGCGCAATAGAAATTATTTTTTCGACTCGGTTTCCGACAAAAATTTTGAGAAGATGAGTAGGTGTTGAAAGCCAAGTGAGCACAATTCGGGAATCGCTGTATAAGTGAATGCGACCTTGCGATGAGGGGATGTAGGGAGTTATAAAATTGAGGAGTTTCAATAAGAGGACAGCACTCAGCAATTCTAATCGGGGAGATTGTGAGCTGCTTTAAGGGGCGATACAATGAGCAGGGTGCAGGCCACGCTTTTGTCGGGAAGCTCAGAACGCATGTAAATAGCGGCAGCATATCCCTTGGAGGAGGTGTCGCAGAAGCCAACGAGGTGAGAATTATTACAGAAGGCCGTGTATCGATGAATGTGAACTTTTTCTATCTTTTTTATCTCGGAAGCAAATTGAACCCATATGTTTGCAACTTTAGGGGATCATCCCACGATAGATTTTCTTTCCATAAAACTTGCAGAACGTGTTTTGCCCAAAACGTAATGGGAGATATGCAACCCAATGGATCAAAAAATCGGGCAACAAAGGACAAAATTGTTCTTTTGGAGGGTGCATCTATGAAGGGGTCGACTTTGTAACCAAAACAATCTGTCATCGGATCCCAAGTCAGCCCAAGAATTTTCGGGCTGGCATCGGTATCGGGAAAAACGAGGGGTTTGATTTGATCGACAGGAAGGTCCGATAGAAGGATTGACTCACTGCACATCCATTTTCTCAGCTCGAAACCACCTAGAGAAAGGAGTGCAGTGAGCTCGGCGCACAGTTGAAGAGCTTCCTCGAACATGTCCACAACTCATCCATTTTAATGGAAATATCTGATAAATATGACCAGTATGCATTATTATATCCGATCATTGAAAACTGGCCAATTTGACATTGTGGGGCCTCAACAGAGATAAAACTTCTGAATGTAATTCATGTAATCATGAAAGTGCTTTCCAACAAAATTTCCACCTCATTTCTGAATGGAGAAACAAGGAATGATGAAAGCTTCCCATTGAAGGCTTGTCACATAGTAAGTATTGTGAAAAGTTACAATTAATTGAGGTTTTTAGTTGAGATAAAAAAGTCAACTTCCTATCTCAACCTCACCTTTTGAGTTTTCCCTCTTTTAATTGGTCAAGCAGACCACGAAATTAGTGAAATTGTGAAAAGTCGACTTCAATTGCCACAACTTGACATAATAAATGATTTGAACAGATTCATCCAAAACTTTCTTAAAAGAGGCTGGGGATTTGTTTCATAGCTAAAGGATGTCAGTAAAGTCACAACTACTGCTGCAAAATGAGAAACTTTTGTGCTCAATAATCATTGTGATTAGACTTTCAGTTTTATTTATTTGTGTAATTATTAATTTTTCTTGAAGTTTGTCATGGACCCCCTTAGTTTGGGTCAGCAAACCCCCAAGGGATCCACATACCACAGTTTGGAACCCCACTGCATGCAATTAAGACATATTACTCGGTATTGTATTAAACTACATTTAATGTATTAAGGAACTTTTCTAACTGAATTTAATTAAAAAATAATAATTTAGATAGTACTCAAGTTTTTTTTTTGCCTCTATTACCTATTCACTGTTATAATACATTTAATGTATTATAAAGTTTACTAATTAAATTTAATTAAAAAATAATACTTTACATAGAACTCATGAATTTTTTAAACTCTATTACTCTTTAATGCATTATGAAGTTTACTTATACAGGGTGAATTGCTACAAACTTCTCCAGTAGATTCTTCACCCTAAAATGAACAAAAAAGTTCATATTGTCCATGGTCCGATTCTCAACCATTTCAGAGTAATTTCGCTTTTTATCGATTTTGAAAGATATCCCCAGGACGTGATATCAGATGCCATAACTTGGCCAACATAGACCCAAATGATATGAATAAATAAATTATAAATGAATATAATAAAAGGTAATAAAGGTATAAATAATACTTGAAAAGCAACCTTCCAACTTGTCCTCAATGTACGCAAAGTGGAGAACGCATCATTTTGACTGTAAAACATATTTTGGCCGACTGCCCCACTTTACAACCCTTTAGGAAAAGGCTCAACCTTTCAAGAGATTTACAGGAGTTACTGGTTCTTTCGAAGAGCGGTTTTCAGTTTTATCAAATTTATTGGAATTTACAATGAAATTTAGGCCTTTTCCCAAATTATTTTACAACTGAATGCCTGCTAATGTCTGCATAAGAGTTGTGCGTGCATTTCTTTTTTCAGAAGTTTTTGAGGCTGCTGGAGTGGAAAAATAAAATGGAAGACAAAAAAAAATTATTGTGTTTTGTTTCTTTTTATTGTTATGTAAAATCATTCTTGAATGGAAGAATAAAAGGATAAAGATGAGCTAATCACGCTGAGATTGTTGCTAGTCTGACTCCATTATTATTATTATTATTAGCCATACAAGCCTATGGGGAAATTTTAAATTATGGAAAAAAACTCACAATTTTAATTTAAAAAAGAAAAAATGAAACAGAAATAAATTTTATAATTTTATTAAATTTAATGTAATTTGGCCTACCGAATTAAGAATTTGAAAAAGAAAATCAAAGCTTGGATGGCAATAGGATAAATTAGATTACGAGTGAATGTTTGGAGTCAGAGCTTTATAGCACTCAGAAGAGATATAGCTAACCTAAAATAGAGTGTTTAATAATAATAATAATAATAATACTTGAAAAGTATCAAAATTTTTATTTTTTAAATTCAATTCAGTTAGTAACGTCATAATACATTTAATGAAGTGTGTGAAGTGAAAAGGTAATATAAGTTAAAAAATACCTGAGCACTATCTAAATTATTCTTCGTAATGGGTATTTTACCAGATCCCTTTTGGCGTTTTTGTGAAATAAAAGAATAAACGGCAAGGCACAACCTCGCAGAGTGGGATAGGTATGCTAGGTCTAGATATGAAATATTTGAAGGACAGGACATCACCATATCACTCCCCGATATAAATTGGTCCAAAATCATGGAGTTTGTGAATAAGACCAAGAGGTTGACCTGGACCTTTCAGGGATGGAGTACGAGTCTACCCAGGCATTTAACCCCTCGGGTCATGTTGCCCACCATGCATAATAATGCATAATATGTATATATATATATATATATATATATATATATATATATATATATATAT
>CM077102.1:2876005-3030922 GCA_039619505.1 Cimex hemipterus
TATATATATATATATATATATATATATATATATATATATATATATATACATATTATGCATTATTATGCATGGTGGGCAACATGACCCGAGGGGTTAAATGCCTGGGTAGACTCGTACTCCATCCCTGAAAGGTCCAGGTCAACCTCTTGGTCTTATTCACAAACTCCATGATTTTGGACCAATTTATATCGGGGAGTGATATGGTGATGTCCTGTCCTTCAAATATTTCATATCTACACCTAGCATACCTATCCCACTCTGCGAGGTTGTGCCTTGCCGTTTATTCTTTTATTTCACAAAAACGCCAAAAGGGATCTGGTAAAATACCCATTACGAAGAATAATTTAGATAGTGCTCAGGTATTTTTTAACTTATATTACCTTTTCACTTCACACACTTCATTAAATGTATTATGACGTTACTAACTGAATTGAATTTAAAAAATAAAAATTGTGATACTTTTCAAGTATTATTATTATTATTATTATTATTAAACACTCTATTTTAGGTTAGCTATATCTCTTCTGAGTGCTATAAAGCTCTGACTCCAAACATTCACTCGTAATCTAATTTATCCTATTGCCATCCAAGCTTTGATTTTCTTTTTCAAATTCTTAATTCGGTAGGCCAAATTACATTAAATTTAATAAAATTATAAAATTTATTTCTGTTTCATTTTTTCTTTTTTAAATTAAAATTGTGAGTTTTTTTCCATAATTTAAAATTTCCCCATAGGCTTGTATGGCTAATAATAATAATAATGGAGTCAGACTAGCAACAGTCTCAGCATGATTATATGCTCATCTTTATCCTTTTATTCTTCCATTCAAGAATGATTTTACATAACAATAAAAAGAAACAAAACACAATAATTTTTTTTTGTCTTCCATTTTATTTTTCCACTCCAGCAGCCTCAAAAACTTCTGAAAAAAGAAATGCACGCACAACTCTTATGCAGACATTAGCAGGCATTCAGTTGTAAAATAATTTGGGAAAAGGCCTAAATTTCATTGTAAATTCCAATAAATTTGATAAAACTGAAAACCGCTCTTCGAAAGAACCAGTAACTCCTGTAAATCTCTTGAAAGGTTGAGCCTTTTCCTAAAGGGTTGTAAAGTGGGGCAGTCGGCCAAAATATGTTTTACAGTCAAAATGATGCGTTCTCCACTTTGCGTACATTGAGGACAAGTTGGAAGGTTGCTTTTCAAGTATTATTTATACCTTTATTACCTTTTATTATATTCATTTATAATTTATTTATTCATATCATTTGGGTCTATGTTGGCCAAGTTATGGCATCTGATCCCTGTATTTGACATGGTAGCAGTTCTGGGTTTGAATCCCTTGAAATTTTATTTGAGATTCATTTGTGGCAAAAAAGAAGTATTGTAAAGTTACTTTAATGTTCATAAAATGTAAAACTTTATTGTATTAAAAGTTAAAAAAAAACCATGTAGATTATTAACCTTTGCAAAAACCTGCCTAAAACAAGACTATTATTGAAACAGGTTTACACAAGTTTGTGTAAAGCAATTAGAGAATATAAAACAAGTAAATTATGACAATAATAATTTTTATTTATCCAAATTGAGGAATTAGTTAAAAATATGTCAATGTTTTGGAAAATTGAAAGGATTATCCTGTCTAAATTCCCTTTGAGATTTTATAAGTCATCCTATGGAATAATCTAAGCTTGGAATAGTAAAAATAAGACAGGTAGATAGTTTCTTTACTGAATTACACATTACAATAATAATTCTGATAAATCTGAGCTTTGTTGATAAGATAGAATATGTTATTTAGACACATACTCATCGAGTGAATCTAATTGTAATATAAGAAGATAATCTTACAGTTGAGATAAAGTGTACTAGAGCTATTAAGTAAACAGTCCACATTGGGAAATCGAAGAGTTAAGAAGTATAGTGTTGTTTAAAACTGTCGAGTGATATTTTATTCAGGGAAAATGGACATTAAGTTATTTATTAGATGTCTTCATACTTCTGTTTCTGTGGTCAACATCATAACAATGATTAGTGGATTATTTCTATTGGCTTCTGCAACGGTGACAAAAGCTCATTTATTTGAAAATCAATTTTTACTACATTGTTGGAACTGCCGAGGACTATATCTCAGTTTATGGGTGACGGTAAATAAATTTAAAATTTAAATTTTAAGTATTTAACAAGCAGAGTAAAATTGTAGTTTTTCCCAAAAGTTGATTTTCATTTGTTTTCAGGTAATTCAACACATTTATTTTGGAATATGTTCCGCACTCGATATTATTGATATTTACTCTCAAAAGACACAGTTATTACTTAAACTTCAAGATTATATGAATCGTATTGCAAGTTATCTTCTCTTCACAATCGTTTTCCCTTTTTCATGGGTAAGTTTTTTTGTTTTTTTTTCATAACATGAATTTGATTAAAATATAAATTTATTGCTTTCAGTCTGTATTCCTACTTTTTTGGTCGGTTTACTTCTGGGATAGAAACCTGATTTACCCACCCATTGTCGAGGAATTGTTTCCCCCGTGGATAAACCACGTTATGCACACTTTACCCGTTCCTCTTTCTGTGATATACATGATGACATCAAACTCAAAAGAGCCCTCGAAAATATCATCCCTCTCAGGGCTTGTGGCATTCCTTGCCGTATACTCTTATGTGTAAGTTAAACGGATAAATCAAGTTAATAACTGAAAATTCAATCAATCTCTGCTGTAGATTTTTTAGCTATTACAACAGTGAAGGAAAGTGGATCTACAAAGCTCTCGATATGATGACCCCAACTCAGCTCGGATGGGTTTTTGCATTTGCAGCTCTAGGTCCTGTCTGCTTTCTGTTTCTTGGATATAAACTAAATGAAACTATGGACTGTAAGTGTCTTTTTTAATTGATAATAATAAGTTGGAAATGAGTAAATCTTTTGCATGCGATGTTAGTTTGATGATTGTCGTAAAGAATATTCTTTTTTCTTTCTTTCTAACAGTTTGACAGTTGAATTGTTTTTTGTAAATTTATATTCTTACTCATTCTAGATAAAACGAATGGAAAAATCATAAAAGTATTGCCAGTATAATTTTCCATCGATCAAAGTCCAATAGATGATGAAATTATCATTAATTGTTATTCAGTAGATAATAACTTGTCCGCTATAATTTAATTTAATTTTGATTGCAGATTGTAAAAGACATTCGTCCTTGGTAATGTTTTCTTGAATCTATAGATCTACCTGCAAGTATGTTGTTAGGAAAAAAATTCAAATTTCTGAGTGCGCTTTAAACTTATACAAACATCTCAAGAGTTGTGTCATAAAAAGCACAATTTTATTTGTTAGTCATGTAGTGTAATATGTAGCACACACGGGCATTGAATTAATAAGTAATATTATGACCCCATTTCTCCAAATTAAACCAAATTATCATTCAAAAGATAGCCGAGTGCACATGCACTTAATGTTTTTCTGTTTCGTTTTTTTTTAATGTTTTCTTAAATCTGTAAGTCAGAAAAATTCAAATTTTCCAGTGCACTTCAAACTTATACAAACATCTCAAGAGTTGTGTCATAAAAAAGCACAATTTTATTTGTTAATCTTATAGATTAATTTTTAGCGTAACACAGGCATTGAATGAGTAAGTAACATTATGACCCCCATTTCTTCTAATCAAAACAAATTATCATTCGAGAGATAGCCGAGTGCACATGTACTTAATGTCTGTACTCAATGAATTGAATGGTAGATGTGGTGGACCTATTAATCAAATCAAGTGTGTGTTAAAAATTAAAAAAAAAACTGATTTTTATTTCCCACTGAATGCTAAAATATTTTATACAATTTATGTAATGTTGTAAATAAATTATTTATTATTTTTTCAATTTGTTTAAATTTGTTTGATTCCTTAGTTCTTTAAATTGATTTTTTTTTTCTTCAGAGGGGCACTTACATTTAGAAATTACTCTTATCAAACTTGACATTGAGCTAATTTAGTAATTGCACTTTTATTATTTGTGTAGTTGTAAATCAGAAATAAACAATTTACAAAACTTCTGATCCTCAATGATCTAATTTACAACATAAGCATACACTGTTCAAGATTTTCTTCTTTGAAACAGTACAAATTACAAATAAAATGGTATTCATATATGTATACTAAGGAAAAATAAAAAAAATTGAATAAATAAAATATTTGTTATTAAATAATTTACATTTTTTTACAAATTAAATGTTAAAATATATTTACAGTATTTAAAAAATATAGGACAATATTATTTATAAAACAATTCTTTGTTTTTTAATGCTTAAACCATGATTTCTAAATTATGAAACAGAATAAATAAATAAATAGCTAATAATATATTTACAGTATTTTCAATTTTGGTTTGTAATTTTTTACAACAGTTTTAATTTATTCCAACTTGACAGCCCTTTCAGGATAATGATCTATGTTATTTGCAACTCCGTAAGTGTCTGTGAGGTGGAGTATTACGTGTGATTTGTTTCTCTTGTCATATATTAGATTGAACACCACCTGGTCGAATCCCGGTGGTTTTGAAAACTCCACCCTGGAGGGTGTAGTGTGCACCACCTCATGTGAAATTTTTGTCGGCTCGATGTAAGGGTCTTTGGACGGTTCGACGTACAAGTCTATTGTAGGGTGAAACGGTTCTTCTATGGTAACGTGCCCCTTCGTGGGCTGGATGTAAGTATCTTTCGGCGGCATGTAAGAATCTTTTGGCGGTGAGAAAGGATCTTTCGGTGGGGCATAAGGATCTTTGGGTGGTGAGTAAGGATCTTTGGGTAGTGTGTAAGAATCTTTTGGGGGTGAGAAAGGATCTTTCGGTGGTGCATAAGGATCTTTTGGCAATGTGTAAGGATCTTTCGGTGGTGAGTAAGGCTCTTTCGGTGGTGTGTAAGTTTCATACGGTGCCAGAAAAACATCTACAGATGCCGGTAGCTAATAAAAGATATAAATCATACATCTGTTCATGACTAAGAGAATAAATAGGGGTTTGAAGTGATTACCTTTTCATCTTCAAAATTTGAAGAGTCTTTCCATAATGAGAGGTCAATGTCTGGTATTTCCTGACTTTTACAAGATACTCTTGGATTGCTTGAAAAAAAGAAAAAGAAAAAAGTTAATATCAAACTTTCTATCAAGTCTTTGTGACACCCACTCTTCAAAATTTGGAAGAAGCAAAGCCTTTCTTTGTATCGTTTGGATGTTATCTCCTGTATTGCAGAACAAACGAGATAGAGTGTACTTTTTAATCTCCCTCAGTTGACCTGAAATGGGCAAGTTATTGTTTTGAGTTAATTTAACATTAATTATAATTTCTTCATAATTGAGGGATGAATGCTATTTTTAAATTTTATGTATTCAATCATAATCAGTAATATAAAAATGGAATAAATCCATCATTTTTTTTTCCAAATAATTAATCTATACTTGAAATATTTTCTCATTTTTATCTTTGTTTGCATGCACATGTTGTTCTATCCAACATTGAACACGACAAAAATCATCTAATAAATGCATAAAACATGTGTATTTGCAAAATACCTGTGCAAAAAATGTTTTATTACAAACCTTTTGTAAAGGAATTCTGAAAGCCCTGATTTTCATACCAGAACCTATCCCCGATTTTCAGCCTTTTGAAAGTCATCGCAATAATGCAGGAAAAGACTGGGCCGACAATGCTGTCAGGAGATTTTAGTTCTGATACTCCTGCTGACCATAGATCAACGTCATCTGGATGGCTAGGAAAGCATGAAAAAAAAATGATTAGAAATGCATTTATTACATTATTACGTATCTACCTGTAAAGATTCAAATAATGTTTGACAGTGGTATTGGGTAAATGGTTCCACATGTCATCCCAGGTTTTCATGTCATCGAGACCGCAGAGTTTACGGTATGCCATGTAACCTGGAATTCCATGCTCTCTCGCCCTGGCAATGTTAATAGACGCCAAATCCCTACCAAAATGCTTGGTTGGCTCTTCAAACAGATGATTCGTAACCTAAAAATATGAATTTAAAATTAGACATAAACACTAGTTGCTATTTATAAAAGATATTCATTGTTTGTGTTGTTAAGAGATTAATTTAGCACTGTAGACAATAATATTTTGATACTCATTTTTTATATAATTTTTTTTATCTTTTTACAAGTTAAAAAAAACAGTAAGGAGAAAAATATATACAATACAATGCTTATAATTAACTCAACACTAATAAAGAATAAAACCTATACCATACATCAATGCAAAAGACAATAAAATCCTTTAAATAAAACAACATAAAGATTTAATTAAACACCCTGTATACATAGTTATAATGAATTGTATCACCGTATGTTGTATCATCATGCAATGCATCAAGGAGTGAAAAATCTGTTCCTTTATATTCAATGAAAATAATTTCTTATTTCTGAGCCGGCAAGGAGGTGCATAAAGATGGAGTTACCAAGGATTTCTGCAGAATCTGTACAATTATTAATTAATCTAGAAATACAAAATATTCTCAAAATACTATCTTTTACAGCAAAGATCAGAAATATAGAAGTAAGATTTAATGGGAGCATGAGAGGATTTATGATTGTGACGGTTTTATTTGAAATGTAATGAATGAAGTTATGTTGAATAGTTCGAAGATATCAATGTAGTGCGGATTCTTCATATGATTTAGGCATATTCAAGAAAAGTTTGAACAATGACTTCAAAAAGTATGAATTATACAGATGAACATAGCAAGAGGATTTTTGAACCAATACCAGGTAATTCGGATAATGAAGCCAAGCATTTTAAAGAAAGGATTTTGGATTTCTTGTAAATTTAGCTTAAAGTAAGATTACTATCAAAGATGATGCCAAGATTGCTTATACAAGTTACTCTTGTTAACATTAATAACATTGATTAATAGTATAAGAATGGAAAATAAGAGATTTTTTGTAAGAAAAGTGATAGTAAAACATTTAAAATTATTTAAGAATAGTGATTAGTTTGACAGTCAGAAAGATTGTTGAGAACGTTTTGTAAATTAATACAATCTAAGGCAGAATAAATTCTTGTACATATTTTAAGTCATCAGCAAATATAAAACTTGGTAGCTGATAGATCAATGAGATTATCATTAATGGAAAGGAGAAAGAGAAAAGACCCAAGTTGGGAGCTTTGTGGCACACCAGAAAAGGGAAGAGAACCGAGGCTTGATTTTAGCTATTTGAGTGTGTTCAGATAAATAACTGTACTGCCATAGCTGTAGATTTTGCTTCTAGATTTCTAAGTATTTTATGACCAATTTTGTTAAAGGCCTTGGAAAAGTGTACATAAACAGAATCCACCTGACAACCGTGAAAATTTAATTTTCGTATATTAGCGAATTAGTTACTGTAGATATGCCAGTATAGAAGTCATGTTGTTGGGGAATAATAACCTTTTTTGTAACATTTTTACAAACCAAAGATTCGAATATTTTTGAAAATTCAAAATGGAGTTTACAGTTACAAACATTGGATTTATTGCCAGATTTGAAAAGCGGAATTAGGAATGACAATTTTCAGAGCTGGAAAAATACCCATTGAGAAAGTTATTGAAGCTGTAGTACACAGTTAGTGACAAGAATAGAAAGAATATTGTCGGGCCTTGCTGATTCCTAGTATCTAAATGTGTAGAGATTAGTGACCGTTAACGGATAATTATTCAGATATCGTGAGATGCGGTCTGGTGTGATGTAGGTATCAGAAAAACATTTTCTTTATCGTACCAACGTTTCGATCTTTTATTGAGATCATCTTCAGGGCCAGGGATTTACAAACATAGTTTACATTTATAAAATACATATGGAATTTGGAAAAGTGAATTTATACAATGCAAAAATTATATTTTATATTCTATCAAAGTATTTCTACTCACTCAAAGTGTTTGTCTTCTGTGTAATTGTGCCATGTCGTGTTGAGAGTGCCAGTGAGATTTTTACTGTTTCATGTTTATATATGTTGGATTTTGAAGTGGTGGGGAAGGAAGTGGGTATAGAAGAGACAATTTAAGTCGTCGGCTTCTTTGAGGTGAAAAGAGCCATTTTTTAGAAATGGTTTACATCAACTAGGATAAACGCAGCATCAATTACAGCACAGATACATGCAAACTCAGTCGCAGCTACGCCAACATCATTAATCAAATTCAATACAGATAACATAAATATATCATCACATTACATTCCACACATCAAATATTTTTCGCATAGTCTAATTGTCCAACAGTCTAATTTTCCCTTTCCGATTTATCCCTTTCTATATAATCTTGAAAGAATAAAGTGGCCGAAACATTAGAAACACATTGTTTCCCTTTGTCGGCTCTTTTCACCTCAAAGAAGCCGACGACTTATACAAAATTGTCTCTTCTATACCCACTTCCTTCCCCACCACTTCAAAATCAAACGTATATAAACGTGAAACAGAAAAATCTCACTGGCACTCTCAACACATGACACAATTACACAGAAGACAAACACTTTGAGTGAGTAGAAATACTTTGATAGAATATAAAATATAATTTTTGCATTGCATAAATTCACTTTTCCAAATTCTATATGTATTTTCTAAATGTAAACTATGTAAATCCCAGGCCCTGAAGATGATCTCAATAAAAGATCGAAACGTTGGCACGATAAAGTAAATGTTTTTCTGATACCTAAATCACACCAGACCACATCTCACGATTTGTGAATAACTAGTATCTAAAGTTAAAATCACTTCTTCTATTTTCTCCCTGTGTATGACATATTTGTGAAAATAGAAGGTGGAAGTGCTGGAGTACAACAATTAGAATCAATAGTTGTAGAGATGAAGAACTATTGTTTTTGTGGAAAATAATGGATCCATCAGAACAAGAATTAACACCTTACTTCATATGAGAGGGTATAGCAGAAGACTGTTTAATGGAATTTGTATAACAACAAAAGGTTTTAGTATTTAATTGAATTGAGTTTTCAATAATAATTATAACAAAGAATTGAAATTGATTTACAATTAGCTCTAAGACTAGAAAATTTTTGATCATAATCGCTAATACATGTTTGTTTATGAAGTGAATGGCACATCTTTTTTGGTTTGATAAAATTAATTAGATTCTACATGGAGAGCGTTTTGTAAATTCATGCAATCTGTATTTGTAAACTATGTTTTACGTGATACTTATTATATACCTCAGATGTTATGGAATTATCCATGGCTTGTGATACTTGCCCGAGCATGCCTAAAGTGTAGGCATCCACCATCCCAGGGTGATACAAATCGAAAGGCTGTTGCAGCATTTCACTCAACTTTCTTTCACCTACATAAGCAACAATTATATTTCCCTATTCTGCACCGTCTCAGTTAAAAAATTACCAATTAGCGCATGAGTTGAACTTCTTTTCTCGATTGAAGATGGTAGAAGTGAATGGCCGAATCTGAAAGCTGCTGCACCAAATGCAGCCGGGATAGTCGCATCGACATTCGGATCATAATCAGTCGAATATCCCTGATAGAATTAAAACAGTTATTATTAAACAGTAATACTTTGGTAAAAGTTTCTACCTCCTTTTGAAGATTAAGCCCATACTGTTCCATCACTCTTTCACCAAGAAGGACGGGGAGGAATTCATTGTAGGTTATGTGTTGTATGAGTGCTGCTAAGATGTGCCTCGTTTCCTGAAAATATGTAAATGAAGAGTTCATCTTTTTTTATTAGGTTGATGCAAGTACCTGATAAATAGTTTCATCATCCCAATACGGGTTAATTTTGGCTAATTCAGTTGCAATTCGATTGTGCTCTCGAACAGTCAATGTATGGAGGACTCCTAGCGCAAGTTGCTCATTTACACGACTATCACCTTGTTTAAAAAAAAAATTGCTAATTTCACTTTTCAATATAAATTCCTTCCCACAAACTTTTAAAATGATCCAAGTAATGAAATTTTCCAACATTAAAATAGGAAACTGTTACATTCATGTGCTTTTATGTATTATTTTTGGAAGAAGAAACCAGGTTTAATAGTGTATTTATTAAAAAAGACACCTGCAAGGAAGCAATAAATATCTGGCGAGTAACGAATGCACCCATCATCAGGTTGTTTGGTCTTTAAAGGTAGAAGTGGTTTGAGTCCCAGATGGGCAAATTTGGGTAGGGTTTTCATCAAGCCTGACTGAAGGACTCTGAGAGAATCGGCAGTCCTGAAGTTTGAGCCATACATGAAGTTGGCATCAATGTAAGATGTCAGCATATTTATCTGCGTCCTGCTCCCTAAAAACATTTTTAAAAACCTCATCATAAAGGAAGCAAATTGTTCATTTTTGTACATATAATCCTTCTATACATTACAAGGAAATAACAATGAAAATGCTAACAATATTAATAAATTATTTACAATATGTAATGAGTTTAATACAAATGACATAGATCATGTGTCACGAGGAGGAATTAACAACCATTGCTGTTCTCCCAACTACACAATAATCCACATTTAGTACGTTACAAGGCCTTCTCTTTTTCAATCATCTGGTTTGATTTTATTGTATGAGAATTAGGTGACTCATTTAGGTTGAAAGGAGAGTTTATTGTAGAATGCTGAAAATGTTTTGGAGTTTTTTAAACTTTTAATTTAATTTTTATTTATTTATGTTTATATTTATTTATTTTTTGTTGTATGGGAAGGATTTTGAGGTCATTGTTAAGGGTGAGGTTGGGGGACGTAGTAAGGTACGCTGACTTAGCTTGGAAGGTTTAGCAGTGCCATAAAGTTCTAGTCCATACGTCCAGATTGGTTCTTTTAAATGTCAGTTTCTTTTTTGTTGAAACATTCAATTTGTGTGACAGTAGTCTGCAGAATTATTGTCACTAAAGGCTGGTTTAGTGCCTGTTGTTTTAAGGTTAGTCATGAGAATAGATAGAACCCAAGATAGTGGATGCTGTCTACTTTTCAGATTGGAGTATTACTAAGAAATGGTGTATGAGGGGGTTTGCTTCAAAGAGTGAATGATATGTGGGTGCTTTTGGTTTCATTGAGTTTCATTCAATTATTTGCCGGGCATGTACCTGAAGCTCCAAAGCAAATGTGGGAACGAGATGAGGGAATAGCACAGGTGTCATTGACAAGATGCAAGAATGATGGAAAGTGAAGTTAGGATATCTGCGGTATAGAGGGGGTAAAAATAATGGTCCAAGTACGTTGCTCTGAGGTACTTCCGTTCCCAGAGGACAATTGCTGGAGTAGGCTGATCCTTGGCAGACTCTGAACAATCATTTGGGTAGGTAGAGGGTATTTGGAAGGACGGACTTTAGTTTGTAAAAGTGGCTTTCACAGTCAAACGCTACACAACAGTTAATCCTTAATAACAACAAAGACACCAAAATCTAATAACAAAGACAAAATGTCACAGGGATTCAGGTCTGGAGATAATTCAATAAGGGAAACTGATTGATCAAAATTCCCAGCGGGAACATGCGGACCTGAATCAAGGATGATGACAAAACAGTTAAAGTTCAAGTTCAACTTTACGCTTTACTCGATTGAAGTTAAAAATGGTGAAAATATGAAAAAACGGCGTTGTTTATATGCCAACCAGCATAACCGGTCTGTCGTTCCGGCCCACTTAAGATCAACTCCGTGATAAACATTCTGAGAAAGTATTTCCTCCCGACATTAAGCAATTAATGATTCAATATTGCTAAAATTAATTAATAGCTAATTTTAAGTTGTAATTTTGAAGGATGTTTAGTAGTATTAATAGATTACAACTTTCAGTCACATATGTTTAATGTGCAATTATTTTTTAAGCCAAATTATATATTTTGTAAATTTTAAATGAAAGATTATGAGAGAAGGAGGCATTCCTGTGAATTTGAACTGAATAAATGCAAAGGTTTGAAAATAAAACGACGATTCACGGCGTAACGTAGCACCAGAACACAGATTTAAAACAATTCACAGAAAAACAATAGGCTCTTGTTATTAATTTAAATTTTTAAGTTTAAGTTTTAATTATAAAAAAAAAAAACATTTGCAAGGTTACAAAACAGGATATAGATGAAATGGCAAAACATAAACGGCTATTTTACATTAAAAAAGATTCATGACAACGGTTTAATCGAGCAAAGATTGGTATTGAGAACACCAAACCGTACAGAATTATATAAACCCCTCCTCCAAAAAAACCGGAAAATTGAGTCTAAAAAACTGGCCTTGCATGACAAAAAGCCGCTGAATCGTCCAACCAATAACTAACAAATCAATTAAAAGTTAAAATGGAAAACGTATCCGTCAGGAGGCTTTCCACAAACAAATGGAAATTGTGAAAAGGTAACAGTAAATAATAGTTTGAAATCGTTGGCTGTTAATTTTATTTAAACAGCGATAAATTTTGTTATGAATGTGTAAGCCGCATCTCGCAACAGCAGAGGTCATATAAACCCTCAGAGTGCCGGTGTTTTTGAAAAAAAGCCCATTTGTAAGTATTTCGGGTTCGAATGCAGGGCCGCTGGATTCTCACCCGGGACCTTTAACTTACATTGATGAGCGCCGTGTCAATGCCTAAACCGTTGCGGCCACCGACTCCCCTCTGATCCGCCTCACTGTAATATCACTGGGTAGTTTGTACCTCCCAAAAGACCTACTCCTGCGGGAAAATGTGGCACCACAGTTTATGACTAGGGTTGTTGGCGTCTCCTCTGCTTCTTTGCAGAATCTGCACAGGCCGTGTTTTGGATTGCACCTATCTTCTTCAGATGCCTATTTTAGAAGGAACGAAACAACAGAATGCATCAAAGGGAGTGGAAAAACTCACTCCTTGCGGGATTCTTCTTAACGGGACATTGAGGATGTAAGAAGATTGTATAATCCAAAACGGCATGTTGAGATTCTGCAAAGAAGCAGAGGACACAACTTAACCATAGAAGAAATTCAACCACTGAAACTTGGCCTACTAATCAAGTTCTTTGGTGAACTATAAGCTTTAAGAACACAACGGCACATACAATAGTGCTTAACGGACGCAGTGCACCATACACCTCGATTAATACATCTACCTAACCAGTGAGAATAGGAGGATAAGGTAGGTCGGAGATGCAGCTAATTGATAACTCAATTGTTCGCAATTTAAATAAAAAGAACAGCAAACAATTGGGTTTTCTCCCTATTCCATACTGTTATTGCCGATGTTACCTTTTCACAATTTCCATCTTTGTGGAAAACGTACCGGTCAGGAACGTTTTCCATTTTAACTTTAACTGATTTCTTAGTTATTGGTTGGACGATTCAGCGGTTTTTTTAATAATTCTGTACGGTTTGGTGTTCTTAAGAGAGCTCGACCAAACCGTTGCCGTGAATCTGTTTTTAAATATGAAATGGCCATTTATGTCTTTTCTTTTCATTTCTATCCTGCGGTGTACCTTAGAAATAGGTATTTTTTTCAATAATTAGCATTTAAACTTTGATTTCAATTAAGCACAAGAGTATTTTCTTTTTCTGTGGATTGTTTTAAGAGGATAGATCTGTTCTGGGGCCATGTTTCAAGGGTTAAACAAAGTTTGGGTGTTACATCGTGTAAAGTCGTTTTATTTTTGTCTATTTGAGCATTCAATCAGTTCAAATTCACTGAAAAGCCTCCTTCTCACTAATCTAACATTCAAAATTTAGAAAATGTTTAACTTGCCTTAAAAAATAATTGTACATTAAACATATGTAATTTTACAAACATTTGATACATTGAATGCATAATGTTGAGAGGAAATATTTTCCCAAAATGTTTAATCCTTAAGTGGACCGGAAGGACAGATCAGTTATGCTGGTTCTCATATAAACCACACCGATTTTTCCACATTTTTACTGTCTAACTTCAATCGAGTGAAGCATAAAATTGAACTTCCACTTTAACTGTTTTTTTTGTTTTTTTATCGCCCTTGATTCAGGTCCGCATGTTCCTGCTGTGAATTTTGATCAGAGTAATTGGCAAGTAAGTTTATAACGATTATTGTTTGGAATGAGGATATGTAAAAGTCGCAAGCTCAAGCAATGCAAAATGGTGAAGACGTAGGGTTGCAGTTATACGGGGAAAAAGCCCCCCTGGGGAGATGTGGACGAAGTCGGTGCTACCAAAAGTCTAGTTGATATTTAGTTGATAGTAGTGTATTAGTAAATCAGCAGTTAAGAGAGCCACTTGGTCACGAGTAAGTTATAGTTGCAGTTTAAAATTAGTCCCTGGCTAGTCCCTTTGTTAGATTTTTATGAAGTGAGCAAGCTTTGGAGGGAGAGCGTTTGCCTTCAGCTTAGATAAATCCTTTATTGATTTTAAACAGTTAATAAACGTTTTTTTGAAATGTAAAGACCTGGATTACTTTTTTTTATCGCTCCAATGACTGATTCGGAATAAAGGCAAATTCTGACGACTAATCGCCTTCTCGTTTTTCCCTCCGAAATATCCGTCTCTTTGCCTTTTAATCTGTGACGTATCTTTTGTCAATAAGTGATAGGCGTAAGTTCAAAAAGGCGTAAAAGGTAAGGAGGTTATTGTGAAAGAATATCGGATCTCCCCCAAAACACTGTCCCATCAATGTTTATGATCATCTGTTTCTTTTTAACTATTGAAGTATACAAATTAAAACAATTGTCACATCACAATTATTATTTGGCTGTTCGATGCAAGGAGAAAATTTTCGCAGTAAACCAGGAATGTCTTCTGATATAAAATGTTTGCAGGTGTGCCACAAGGGTCAGTACTAGCTCCGCTGTAGTTCACAATTTTTACTCATGGCGTACCCCTAAATAAGGACACATTTACCGCTGTATTTTCCCGCTCCCTTCATAAGCTATTTTATGTTACAAACTCTCCATCGACAGTGGAAAATTGAGCAAACTTTGAAAATAAATTCTTTCAATTAATTAACCTTTTTATGTAAGGTATTAATTGGAATGAAAAAGTTAGTGGCACGAGCGGGATTCGAACACACTACGACAAAGCACTACACTCGGACACCAATTCTCGATCTCAACCTAACTTTCGAATACTCCTATACTACGAAACCTACACCTTCTCGTGTAATTATATAAAGATTACTTAATTGAAAGAAGTTATTTGGTCAATCGGACCACGAGGTATAATAGATTTGGAAATAAAGTTTAAAATACACCATATCTTTCAGGATGAAGTTCATGCGATTGCTGAGAGATGTACTCAGTTCAAACTGAATAAAGGGTAAAAACAATAACATGACTATCACATCGGATAGCAAGGCAGCTATCAAAGAACTAAGCCCAAAGATCTTTGCTCGAAGACGATACTCGATTTAAAAATCTAAATTAAATAAACTAGGTGTGCAATATAAAGTCTCTGGATGGGACCTTGTATGAGTGGATGAGACGAAGAGCGGACGCCATTGCAAAGATGGCTGATAATGGTGTGGCCCTATATTTGGCACCTCTATTTAACCAAGATTCGTTTCAATTTCTTTTAGATGAATTTCCAGATGTAGCAAAGAGCTTATTAGGTGAGCAAAATAAATATAGAATGACACTAAACTGCCGCATACGACCCACATTCTCTGCAAATATTAACAGATAGATTTCAACAAGAATACGATCTTAGGCACATCGGTGGCATAGGGATTCACACTCTACACGAGTATCTTAGACAAAAATACAAACGAAAATGGGGGTGCAGTATTATTATATTTACATCTTCTATCTACAACCTTATAACCCAAAGTTTACATCTTAGACAGCTTTTAAAGTGGTAAAGTTAAATTTCTTGTCTGTGCCAAATCTCATGCTTTGCTTGTTTTGATTATTTATTTCTTGCTCAAAACATTAAATGGGTTCTAAATGATTTAATTTTTAGCAACTAGTACTGTATTTTGTCTTCATTTGAATTATTAATAAACTTTTGTTTAACCCTCAGGGTGCCGGTTGTTTGTCGGATTCGATGCAGGGCCTCTGGATTCGAACCCGAGCCCTTTATCTAACAGTGAAGAGCGCCGTATTAACGTTGCTATATATTAATAACAGATCAACCCTTTATTATATGATTTGTATTCTAGAGAGCAACTGTACATCCACTTTAATGAGTTGGATGGGAAAAATTTTAAAAACGAGGACAAGCAAGCTTTATGTAAAGTCAAACAGCACTGACGGATCAGCTGTTTAGAAGTAGTGGATGAGTCGACGATCAGGCTTAAAACTCGGGACCTATCGGCGTGCAATTTCCTGGCGCAGACTTTAATGAATCGCATTCGGAATAACGGCTTTCAATTAAATTAAACGATCCCTCCTAGATTCAGAAGTTAAGCGGTGAAAGTAATATTCAAGGGCGGATTCTGTAAAATCGTCGGAAAGAGGGAAGGCCATTCGAAGAGAGGCGTCGTAACATCCCGGGTGGATCTTAATTGCCTCAAGGGTGCCCAGGAGGGGCCGTTCTGTTATGCTATGACAGTTTTTAACGAGTTCCTTAACTGTTGGAGTAAACGGTGGAGTAATAATGATGAAATAACAACATCTGTTAAACGGAGACCGCACGCCTCAGGGTCTCGGAAAACTTCGCTTGTTTCCTTTTCTAGAAACCGCCTCTTTTCCTAACTTCAACTCTTAATTTCAACGATAAATGGGGTTTTTAAAACATATAATGGTTTGTAATCTATTGTATATAAAAATATATTATATTGTATATAATTTTATATAATTGATTATATACCACAAAATACATTATTATTATTTTTTAAACTTTTTTTTTGTAACTTGCAATTTTTTCATTAATTTTTCATTTTTCTAGAAACCGCCTTCTTCACTGAAGATGGCGTAATGCCGAAACGCGTTTGAGTAATCCAACCAACCCGCGAGTGAAGACGGACAAATAAGTGACCCTATGCCAGTTCGGCATGAATTTAGCCTAAGTCTACTACCATTCTTAACTTGTATACAAATCGATATTTTAGTTTTATAAATATTCCAGAACGAGCCAGCCAGTGCCAATTTTTTCCCTCCAGATACAACGATAATTTATTTTAACGACGTCGTGAAGAATTCGGCAAAAAACTCCCTCCGTAGCATCGTAGCACATTATGAAAATTTACGAGGGAAAAATAGTTTTATCAGATCCCAAACTTTCTCTCCTCACATGAAATTGTGAAAAACAATCCAAGATTCTCGTAAAATCCACTTTCTGCGAGATTGCTCCATTATCAAAACAATTATTTTTATGAAATAACCAATAGCATTTTATTAGATAACAGTTTTATTAAGTAACTTTCATCTAACATCGTTTGGCAGGAAAGTAATGACCTTTTTCAATTATGAGATTAATTAGCTCAATTGTTGTATTTATTATTTTCTTTTAAAAATACGCTTGTTTAATCCTTAAATTCAAAGGCTTTGTTTCTCCACAGTTTTTGTTTTCAACCTCTTCCGTTGTGTCGAATAATTTAAGAGGTAAACACGTCTTTGGATGAAACGCACTGAAAGCATTTTTATGAACCCCTAACGATCAGTTTTGACAAAAAATCTCTAATCACCGCGTGGACTGGAAGAAAGGGATCCCAATAACTTATTTGATTATTTATTAGATTTTTTTAAAGGATGATTTGATAGTGAGTTTACAGCTAATGCAGGGACAGTCTTCAATAGCCTATTCATATAACAAGGGACACATAGCAAGCTTTGTGCGCTGCTGAGCTAGGCAGAACTTCAGGAATGCCATGACCCAAATGAATCCATACAAAAACATTCTAGTCAAAAAATCTTGTAGAGCAAACTCGGAGAAAGGGATCCCAGTCATACATAGACGACCATATCTGGTTTACTAATGGTTACAACACCGATTATGGTAAAGGAACTGGTATTTATGGTAATAAACGAAGTACCAGAGTTCGCAGTAGGCCACTGTCTTTCAAGCAGAAACTGTGGCTATTAAACATTGTGCCAGGGAGATAAAAATACGGGGCGTTATAAATAGAAGAATAACCATTTATTCGGATAGCCGCATCGACGGTAAAGTCCAGAGTCGTTTGGGATTGCATTAGAGCCCTGTCGGACATTGGAGAACAAAATTACCCTTGTCTGGGTCCCAGGGCACATAGGGTAGAAGGGCAACGAATAGGCTGATAAGTTGGCCAAGGAATGTTCAATGAGGGTACCTCTTAGGCTCTGAACTTTTTGTGGTTTACGAAATTGCAAAACAAAAGTTTCGAAAATAATGGATTAATAAGTCCTCCGCTCAATGAGGCCCAGATATAGCCCAGGACAGAGGCATGCGAAAAATGTATCAAAGACTATCGTAGAAACTAACAGCAGTACTACTAAACGTAGAACGTGCCAGGACTAGAATAATAGTTGGACTGCTAACTATAGTCTGCAGACCAGATTGTGCAGATATGTCAAGAAAAAGGAGACACAGCGGAACACGTCCTCTGCTGGTGCTGAGGTTCCTAATACTGGGAGAGAAGGGGGCCCTAGAAAAAGCTTTGGGCATGGAAAAAACCTCAAGCCTACCGAGGAGATCAAGACGCAATACTGGTCGCGGTGCAGAGGACATAAGCTGGCTCCTATATAATCCATCGAAGCGTCTATCTTATTTTATGAATTCTAAACGGGTAACAACGCAAGTGCTGCTTGAAAAATTTATGTGGAGTGCTTGACAGTAATCCTGTAATTACGTGCATTACAGGTGGTTTACTCGATTAGAGAAGGTAATTTAGTTCTTGAAGATTGTGCTCGCAATCCGGAGTCCTTCTAAGGTTGACAACGATATATTGAGGCTAGCAGAAATGATGTTAGATGTTTCCGGTACAATCATTATATACTACATCCAAAGTCTTGGGATTGTTCAAAAGTACACAACATGGATCTCACACGACTCAGCGAAAGGAGGAAATTTGGCGGAACGCATCTCAATTTGCTGTTCACTTCCCTGTCGTCACTCGTATGACCCATTTATTTTCCCACAATGGTAACATGAAAACTTGGTCACACACAAAAACGTAGTATGGAAAAAGCTTATTGCCAATCCGGTTAACGGCTTAGTTGTTCCACAGCAACAGATGCACGGAAAATAAAGTTTACAGCTGTATGAAACCAAATTGTTAACTTAAATTTCGTCCCTTATACTCCTGCAATTTCACAGAGTAGTGGAAGACATCCTCGTCTCCTACGAAAAATCAAAGTCTGTCAAGGACTTTTCTCGACACCGAAAAGGAATTCGATCGTGTATCTTCTATACAAATTAAACTCACTTCTCCCTGACAAATATTATCGAATTGGCCGATCCTTTATTACCAACCGAACATTCCATGTTAGGTGCGACGAAGCACAATTAATAAGCAAAAAGTTAAAAGGGTCATTTAATCTTCTTAATCTGTATCCACGATCGATCTACATAACTAAACACAAAGAGAGACACGTTCGCATATGATCAGGGCATTGTTTTATTGAATGTGGGGTGGATTGACAGTTTCTTACAATTTGCAATGCGACCCGAATGAAATCCAATCATGGAATGACCGTTATGAATCCTCAAAAATCTTCCACAGTAACTTTCACTTTGAAAAGAAAATATCAAGCCAATAGGATAATTTTAAACCACAATCATATACGCAGGCTGATTCTGCGAGTTGCTTTGAATAAACCGTCAGAACTTTTCATCAAACATATAACGGATATACAAAGTTAAAAGAATTCGTAGGTCGCAGTCGTTTCAGACAGTGGCAGGACAAAGCTACTTCTTGAACTCTGGTAAAACAACGCCGAAACATAAGGCTGTAAAATTGAAGCAATGCATCTGAAATTGGCGTTATGGAAACCACCTTTGGTCAATTGTAAAAAATGCGTTTACAGAATTTGTTAACAATAAAGACTCAAAATTCTATTCAGAGGATATGGAGAAATTACCATCACGTTGGGAGAAATATTTTGAGTGAGATAAAGTGTATATTAATTAATAAAAAAAGTTCAAATCATTTACTTAATTGTTTCTACTTTATAATAATAAATTTGCACTATTTTCTGGACAACCCAATATTCGTACCCAAGGTTCGTACAACATAGAATATTTGTTAAAAATTTAGATAAAAATTAATTTACAAAAACCAATTATAAACATTTTTAAATGGCCGAAATTTTGAAAAGTGATAAGTCGGCTGTTTAAATGTTCCTGGACTCCAAAGACGTAGATTTTTAAACTAAAAGAATATACATGCTACGTGTGAAATATGACAAAAAGTGCCAAATTGGACAGGTTGGACAATACATCTCTGATTAGATAAATTCATGCCCGGTATAAAAAGATAAAAAATATATACGTACTATAAAAAATGACATTATTTTCTTGCCAACACCAACCAAAAACAGATAAAGAAAGAATTGAAAAGTTGAACTGTTTGTGCACAATTCTAGAGGGATAAAACGGGTTTATGCAAAAAAAATCTGAAGTTCATTTGAATCGTGTAAAAAAATTACTATGGTAAAATCATGTCAATGGTGAATTAATTTAAGATTTTTTAATAATGTACTTTAATATGTGATGTTTTGAAATAAATAATTGTAGGGTGATCTTACTAAAAGATTCGTGGCAGAAATTGTGTCAGGAGGTGGTCGTTATTACGAGAGGATCGGTGTCGGAAGGGACAAAATAAACAAAACTAGGGTTGTTGGGGGTTGTTGCTTAGATGCCGCCCCTTCTCCGGACCCACCCCGATACAACTAAATAAACAGCGAGCTCCTCGCCGCTTCTGGCTTCCTGACTTAATGTAAACAGGATCGGAGGAACAACACAACAAGCAGGGCCGTCACGTCAGGGCGAAACAACAAATCCACTAAGAATGGTCTGTGTTTTTCGGCCCTCGACATGTGACGGACTGCGGCGTGACAGGGCTCGAAGGGCCGACGATGGTTAATGCCTCGGGTGACTCGGAAATCTGGGGGGCCGGGTGTTTACCGAGGGACAGGCGTGTACGAAGGGCCAGGAGGTACTGTTTACTTAGTTGTTTCTCTGTTTGAGTACAGGTGGTTGAAGTCGGGGGCGGCGCTGTTTACTGGAGCGCAGGATGTCAGCATTCTGCAGAAGTCGGCCCCCTGTCGCCCTGTTTACCCAAATAGCAAAAGGAATCCTTCTCTGTTTACGTGTTACCAGGAAACCATAGGCCAGCAGCTGCCGGAGCCGGCAAGTTGTTTACTCTGTAAACAACTCGGGTACCGACGAATGTTTACTTAGTACCAGGCTCGCATGTGCTTTTCGGAGTCGGCCAACAACAACGGCGTTTTGTTTACCCAAACAACCCGACACGGTATATTACGCCTACAAAGATGCATTTTAAGGAAAAATCCATCTCGGGATTGTTTACCAGATACCAGGCTAACATCTTGTCTTAGGAGTTACCAACAACAGTGCGATCGATGTTTCGCTCAAAACCAACGCGCATGGTCTTCCTCCAAATTCAAATTCGGAAAACGGAAAAGGTCCGAAGTCGGAAGGAAAAGAGCAAGGCGACGGCCGGAAATGGCTTTTCCCGTTTGCACCTTGCAATAACGCACCAAGAAAAAACAAGACTAAACAAATTACACAGAAGGTATTTATAAAAGAGGGTGGTTAACCCCCGCGAACAGAAGGGTGGGTCGGCCTCGATTGGTTGGACCCCTTTTACGCGCGACATTCAAACCTTCAGAAGGACAGAAGAAAGTCAATATTGTTCCACCCCTAAATATAACAACGAAGAAAGCAATTAACCACCGGTCACTACCTTGTTTGTATTAGAATACTCTTTAACCTCTTTGTAATTCTCCCCAGACTAATTCTCACAAGAGTTCACGCTCCAGTCGTCACACACACCTTTTTCGGAATTCACAAGCCTGCACCTGACAGCTCGACTGCCTTTCACCCGAACACCTCGGATGAGTGGCGAATCGCCGGAATTCCTCCGTTTTACATCAATTTACATACCTTCTAACAACAAAGGTTTCGTGAGACTCCATTCCAGCGATTCGATTCCTGCCCAACTGTATCTTAAAAGAAACTTCCTTTAAATCCCTTTTAACCAAATGTTTATCTCAACGTTTGATTACTATCTAAAGCAAAGCTGTTACCATGGCCTTCGTAGAATCCAATTCATTTATTTATTTTAGATGATTTCTGTATTCATATTAAAACCACGTATTTAAACAAAAACAGATTAATCATATATATATTATTACTATTGAGGATAACTGTAAACTTCTAGGCACAATAAAGTTTAAAACAACAAGAAATGATGTGTACATTTTGGAAGATATTTGTTCTTTCATGTCTGTGATATTTATTTATTTATTGAAAAGAATGTATTTATTAGCGTGAATGGTGAGGCTCATCTCCCAGTTACCTTGAGGGGTAACGAGTTCTCTGGGGTAGTGTGAATGTAATTTATCAGCATAAATTGACGGGGTTTATACCCAGTTACTCCGAAGAATATCGATCATTCTGGAGTAGTGTGAACGAAATCTGTTGTGCAACTGTAATTTATTAGCGTGGATGAAGGGACGTACTCCCAATTACTCCAAGGAATTTTACATGAAATGTTATTTACATTTGCATCTGGTATTACAGTGAAATGGAGGGCTTATCCTTATAACAACTATGGGAAAAGGTGAATGATTTGTGATTTGTGCATATAATTTATTAGCGTGAATGGCAGGATTTATCACCAATTATCCCGAGGAATAGCAGGCAGGGGGTAGAGTAAAGCAAGCCAGACCACCAGGTTTTGTAGAAATGATGAATGATGGAGTGAGTACGGTGTTCAATCCTTTTTAAAAAGGCAGTTCCTACTCACAGTGAGTAGTTTAGCAACAATCCGGATTTCGAGTTTTTAGCTCATCATCAGTTTGAAGGAGTTCTACAACTACTTATCTCGACATGAACTCCTTCAATCTGATGATGAGCTAAAAGCTCGAAATCCGTATCGTAAAACAACCTACTGTGAGTAGGGACTATCTTTATAAAAAGGATTACCAAGTTTTGTGTTTTTATTTATTTGTGTTTGCTATTAGTGCTATTTTATACTTAATTGACGAGGTCCTGAGGTAGCAAAAGCAATAATATTTAAAAAAAGTTAGGCTTAGTTACCCTCAAAACAAAGAACATCATAACACGTCTCCAGAAACAGTATAAGAAATTAGTAAATTTATAAAGCGAGAAAGATAAGAAAAGAAATGCAAAGCTAAAAAGGGAAGACTGGTTCATCAATGTAGTTTTCCAAAAAAAGTTTTACTGTAAAATGCTTTTGAAGTCAGTTGCTCGGATTATGAAAATGTGAGATTAATTCTCTTTCAATTTGTTATTGTTGATAATGCGTCGAAACATTTAATCAAAGATGTTGCCATACAAAATTGAAACCTCGAAATGGTGAACCATAAAAATCTTGAAATACACATGAATGCGATAGCTTTACCGACTCCTACGTTAGCATCGAGTGGCACAAAACCTCCTCAATTAAGCATAAAAGCTTACAACTCAAAAAAAGTGGTAGTACTCACATCTATGAAAATAATGATACTTCTCAGACAGCTGCGAGTTCATTTACTTACTGACGAATAAAATGAAAACGAAATAAGTATCAATGGACTTTAAAATGTATTTAAAACAATTTTCGTTTATAAACTGCACGGAAAGTTTCTATTAAAATAAAATACAGATGAAACATTACATATCTAGATGGAAAGTTGGGCGTAAATTCTCCAGAGCGCCACTAGAATTCAGGGTTGGGTTTATACCCCCCTCGGTGGCGGCTTATTTTATCAATTCTTTAATAATGATTTTATTAATTTAAAGTAAATTTATTTTCTAGAAAAAAACCTTTAACATAAAATTGACTGGAATATTTATTCTATTATTTAATTTTTATTATTGTCGCTTTCCGAATTCCGTAGCTTATATTGGCAAGTTCTTTGATTACCACCAGACGAGAGTAACCATTTTCGTCAACATTCATTATAGGAATTTGCATTTAGTACTTAATGGAATGAAAAACAGTCATAAAAAATTGACATGCTTTCGACTGTTTTAATAGGTGTAAAATATTGGTTGAATGGGACAATTAATCGATCTTTTTTTTATGTAAGGTTTTGGTTGAAAATTCTAGACTCACGGGAGGGGGGTTTCCTTGACACTAGCTTCTTAATTTCAACCGAATTCTTTCATTAAAAAAATAATTAGTTGAAAGAAATAATTTCTAATAAATTTTGATGCAGTTTCTAATAAAAATGTTCACTACTGCAAAATTAGCAATATCCTCGTAAATTTTTGAGCTGTTTAGAATAAATAAAGTGTTAAAAAAATTAATAATTTGTATAAATATTTGATGTATATATAAAATTTGTCGTTCGTTAAAACAACGAGATACAATTCCTGAATACCGTTAGGTGTTGCGGGCTTAGCGTCGGGGCGGCGAAAAGGCGATGCCATCGTCTTTTGAAAACGTGAAAACTGAGGTTTTTATATGTACTATTATATATGTACCTCTTCTCCAAACATTTAGTGTACGCCGAATTAAGTAAATTAGAGTAAAATACAATATTTTAATGCCTGGTGATTAGTGACCGTTAACGGATAATTATTCAGAAATCGTGGGTTGCGGTCTGGTGTGATGTAGGTTTCAGAAAAACATTTTCTTTATCGTGCCAACGTTTCGATCTTTATTGAGATCATCTTCAGGGCTCAAAGTGTTCGTCTTTTTTGTAATTGTGCCATTCTTGCGTGTCGTGTTGAAAGTGCCAGTGAGACTTCCTTTCCCACCACTTCAAATCCTAACATATATAAACATAACGGCAATACCTCACTGGCACTCTGAACACGAACGAGCATCATTATTCTTTCAATGTTGATTTGTAAAAAGCTGTTCCTCAAGTCAAAGTGTTCCAATTTTGATGAGTATGAAATCAAATTGTAGCCGGAACAGACGAAAGACCTAGTCAAACTTGAACATCTCTTTTGCAAGAGTTAAAAATTGTTTTAGACATTTCCGAATAAAGGCAGGGAGTAATAACTCGGGTCCGGAATAATCACACGGTTGAGGAAAGCGCGAAGAAGAGCGAACAATAAAAAACGAGATATTCTAAGAAAGCCGAGGGGCGAGGGCTTTACTTTTTGAAATATATTAGACCAAACCGGTTCATAAAAGTGACGTATAGTGGAATTATCGGGCGGGAATACGGCCCTAATGTCTGGGACCGCATTACTATTCATGGGGGCGATGTGTGAAGGAGGCCCAATAGAGAAGCTCACTTGATAAAAATATGGACCTCTTTACGTGAGCACACTTCGAATCGTGCTTCCGAGTAATGTAATTTCCATTTTTAACTTTTCCACCCTCGAGCGCATTAGCAGGGGGATGAACGCCTATCGGCATTGACCCCTGGGCCTTCTTTAAACCGGTCTCTAGATTTAGTGCCTTTACCTGTTTTGAATTTGTCCCGTTTCAGGTAAGAAGACAGGAAAAAATAATCCCGAGAGACGATTTCGAATCAGGGTAGTGGGGGTTTTGAATTTCGGGTAGTCTTAAGGGAAATGAAACACAAAAAGAATCGAAAAACTCTGATTTACAGCCACTGAGCTTATCAACTCGAATCTTTTCCGGTTCTTACAATGGCATCCCTTAGGCGAAAAATATGGTCTTTTAGACCTTCCATTCAGGGGAAATATCGGCCGTTGGCATAGTTTTTTCTCAAAACTTTTATCGAGGTTCTCCAGCCAACACAATTGCGAATGTTTAGAATTGGCAAATCTAGACATATGTACAATCGGTTCTACTTAATTATAAGTATGTTAAATTGAACTAACAATAATTTTGAGGGATTGTTGTTATTGAAGGGCTATAGATAGCTTTTAAAGCTTATAATGTGAAGCCCTGTACCTAAACTGTCTGAGTCACTAGGATAAAAAGAGTTGTATACTCTGCAACTCAGCTGCTGTGGAAAATGTACTCTATTTCATTCCTGAATGCACAATCTTGGGGGAAAATCAATATTATATTATCTTTTGTGATGTACTGATGATATATGTATGTTATCGATATTAAATTTCTGCTACTGAATTACCACCTGTTATCCCTTTTGATGTAAACTATTTCTAAAAAGTTACGTTTTTTCTGTGTGTAATATTTTTGGATTGGTCAAGTCAAAATTGTGTTTGTGTTCAAAATGGTGGCCAGTGCTGTTGGATTTTGTTTCGGTTTTTTTCCATCATAGATATGTTGTTTTACAGTAAAACAATTTTAAAGCTGCCTCTAATTGTACAAATTAATGTTTTTTTCAGATCCTACATTTGGAAAATTTAAACCACGTTTATAAATCCCAGTTACTGAAGATGACCTCAATAAAAATCGAAACGTTGGGGAGGTAAAGGAAACGTTTTTCTAAAATTCACTAGTTTTTGTGGTCCGCTTGATTAAGTAATATCTTTCATTAAATTAAGGGTTTTGTTGAGATAAAAAAGTCAGTGGGCGAGATTCTAACCCACGATCTTCAGCTTGATACGCAGCTGCTGTACCACTTGAGCTAACGTGACCTCGATCCACTCGGACACCAATTTCCATTTCAACCCCACCTTTTGAATTTTCCTTTCCTTTTGCCATTTTTCAAAAAATCTACGTCACACCAGACCGCACCTTACGCTTAATAAAGAATGTACTTAAGAATAGTAAACATGAGTATTACTCATTTTGCCAGCAAACACCTTTCCTCGTCTTTTCTTCATTTTAACCCAGAAGTTTGCGATATTATTGTGAGGCGAGTCATCGAGTTCAGGGACAAGTGGATATTGCAGAGGCAGTTGGCGTTTCTCAGAGCGTGGTCTCCCGGGCTTTGGACGGTTCCGAGAGTCTGGCCAATGGGAGGCCTGGAAGTGGATTTCAGCACATTACGACGCTGAGGGAGGACAGAAATATTGCCATTGCTGGAAGACGACGGAACCATTTCCAAAGTGCCCGCCAGATCCTAAATGAAGTTCAAGATGTTTTTGTAAGGCCTTTATCAACACAAGCGATTCGTAAAAGATTGGCCTCACGTCATATGCCCTTTTAGACGACCTACAACAACAGCCCGCCACCTATGGTGCAGGGAGAGCCTAGAAGAGAACACCAACGATAGCAGGCGCTAAAGAGTCCACCGAGAAAAGAGGATGTACGCAATGCGCCAGTTAGTGGTCCCTTCGGCGAAGTTTGGAGGAGGTGGTGTCTGGGCTGGGATTTACACTGGAGAACGAAATGGCCGCCTTTATCATTCCAAACGATTCGTATTTGTTTGTGTGCAGTTGGCTTCACAATCCTATGCCTCTTTGAGACGACCTGCCCGCCACCAACAACTCAGAAGAACATGGTGAACCGGGCGCAAATCTGAACAAGGAATGCTAACAATTCCCCAATTCGTGCGCCCTTTAATGCAGTTTGGAAAAGGCAGTGTAATGATCTGGGTTGGGATTTAAGCCGGAGGACAAACTGGATTCCACTTTTCTGAAGACTACCTCATGAATAGGGTTATTTGTAATTTATTCTTATTCTATTAATTTTAATTCAATTAACCGACATACTCTTTTAGTTGGATAAAATAAAAGAGAAAATACAAACCGAAAAAAAACAAATCTGTTAATCCTCATTTTTAATTACAGATTTAGTTAAGAGTAGTAAACATAAACTGGACTCCGTATTGTTGAAGGCAACCTCACCGCAGTCCTTTATGTTCAAGAAATTATCGTTGACTACATCCCTCAAACCATTGGCAGGGATTTTCGATTTCTGGGTGACAATGCCAGATCTCATAAAGACGGAATTGTTCAACGTTTAGAAAAACCTGATGATTTCCCTTCCCCCATTGACTCCAGACCTCTCTCCCATTGAGCACACGTGGGATGCCTTGCAAAGAAGACTTTTCGATTATCATCCGCAGTTAACCTAGGACAACTGCGTGCCGCATCTACAAAGTGAAATTCCTTATGAAATGAATGACCCTATGACCCACAGTATGGTGGGGTAACAAGTAACAAGTGCCCAGAGGTTTTAGCTAACAGAGGACATTATACACGGTATTAATTGTTTAAAAAAATTATTGTGTTCAATAAACAAATTTATGGAATTAAAACTTTTTACTTTGGTATTTTTCAAAATTCCTTAATTAAATTTCCCTCAGTAACAGTAACAATTATTTCTAATAAATGTTAATGCAATTTATAATAAAAATAAAATAAAAAAGCTAGGGAATATAAGTACTATAAAGCTGACAATATCACTATTCAGTTTTGAGCAGTTGTCTTCGTTTCCTATTCCACCAAGGAAACGTGGATTTGAATGTTTCTGATGAGACAAAATCAAGATTCATAACGACGTACAGATCACGTCTAGGTATGACTTTATTCCAGTGCGTCCTATTGCAATTACAAAAGACCTAAACTTTTGGTACAGGAAAGTAGTAGAAGTGGTCGATTAAATATTCACAACGAGGGTCGTTCCTTAATCGTTCCCCTAACTTTTTTTATAAATTGCAAAGCTTTGTTAAAATAAGGGTCAGCAAAGTTGATTCGTCTCAGTCTCCAGGGTAAAAGGGGGGATGATTAACATTGGTGATTTGGCTGGCTCAAACATCTGTGCACGGGGCCGGCCGTTAATTAAAAGAAAAGCCACTCCAGAGTCAGACACAAATTGATTTCATTTTTAATTATGACTCACGTGTCTAATGAGAGAGAAAGAGGGCGACTAAGAGAGAAAGTGAGAGAAGGAAAGAGAGTACAGTCGTCATAGTCCGCAGTCCCGTGCTAATGAGAGGCTGGGAGGGAAATTTATTGGAACGTCGACTTGATTTACCTCTCTGTAAAAATCGGTACGTTGATTGGGCGCAATTTGATTATTGTCGCCTGGGAAATGTTTGCATTGTGCTCTCCCCAACGACTTCTTGGGGGAGACGACGGCTGTCTAAGTTTTTTTAATAAAGAGACTCGACCTCCGAGGGATTTGTCTTCCTCCAGCCCCTCCTTGATTCAAAAGTAAAAAGGTCAACGATTAATCTTGTCATTGTCTGAGTTACTTCGTTTTTTTTAATTTTTTCCTCCAATTTATTGGTTTTCATTTATTCCCCTATATTCTTATCTCGGCCTTCCTTATTCAGCACCTGTTTTTATTGTGTCTTGTAAAATTTATTACAAAAACAAGTGGGGAGTTGGCGGTGGCTTTTTGTCTGTAAGTGGGTAAACACACGTTAAAACTATCGACACTTTACTGGGCCCGTCTACTCTAGCGGGTTTAAATTTCACTCAAACCTGTTTCGACTTTTCGCCTCCATCAGTGAGGAAAACGTATTGGAAAATCAAATTATGTAACTCGTGTCACATAAATTAATCACAAAGCGTGCATGTGCAATTCAAAACTCTAGGAAAAGAACTGCTTCATTCATATTTTGCTATTTGTCATGTTTTCCTTTTGTTAAAAAAGTGTCGGCTCCGGTGGTTCGAGTTTTCAGGAAGCGCGCTTTAACGGCTTGCTCTTTGGTGAAACATCTACTTTTTCTCTAAGTTTAATTAATTTATTATATATTTTAGTTGACCCTATTAACCAGATCAATTACCTTTAATTATTATGCAAAGTATAGTTTAATCAATGCAAAAAATTAGTGTCACGAGCGGGACTCCCCATACCCGGAGGTCGTGGGTTCGAGTCTCGCTCGTGAGTTGCCTTCTTGGCTAAAACATACTTTTTAATTCTGCTTAATGTGCACGGTCCCTTCAACTAGAATATCCCTATTTTTCCTTGTCCCCTTTGGGTAATCATTTTGTCAACAACTTGGACTAAATTATGCCTGCTGTTACCTCCGGATATGGGTACTGATCTGCCGATATGGGATCGAAACCTGCCCCCGCTCGTGGCACTAATTTTTTGCATTGATTACACCATACTTTGCATAATAATTACATTTAATGCCAACGTATCCCTTAGCCCAGTATGTCTCTATTTTTTCCTTTCGTTAGTGTAAAAATGTTACCTACAACTCGGCTTATATATACATAGCTTGTTGTTAGATTAAACTTTCGAAGTTATGTTACTGTTAGAAAAGATACTCTAACGTGTTAATTATAGCTTTGGCCGAAATTGAAATAAATTCCTTAGATTATTAACAAATTCTCCCAAGTATACAAAAATAGACATCAATGAGTTAAAAGATAATCGGCCACATTTTTTTAACGAATGACAGAATAGGAGAGGGTATAACCGCAAAGAATCTTCACAAAAATATACATACCGAAATTACAAATCGCATATACTTCTATAATAACAATACTAGTGTGTAGTGAAGTGTCAGAGAATAAATAGCGTCTTAGAGGTGATCTTCAATAGACATGGACACTGAAAACCATTGTAATAACGTCACTAACACAGCTCATAAAAACCTAGGTTTCTGAAAAAATGGCCTCTGTTTTTTCAAATATCTTCGCTGTAAAAAGTACTAAGCCCTCATCCGTAGTTTCCATTCTAGACCATTCTATAGTAAAGGCTGCTTACTATAACATAGGTTTTTCAATGTTAGTGCCAGATCAAAGGAACTTAAATACTTAATGCATAACAGGAGGCACGGTTGCCTTGGCATTGAATATGAAGATCCCTCGGACTTTCAGTCGGAGTCTCTCACCCATAGTCGAGGTCTGGCATTTCTATTGGGTGAAGGGTGCACAATAATCTTATTGATGCTTCTGAGATTTTGACGTGTTTTCTCCTTAAATTGAACTGTGAGTGTTCAGAGTCGAGTTTGGGATCCTCAGAGTCTTAACTTAACGTTATTATTTTACTTTTTAACCTTTATGTACGGTATTGGTTGAAATTAAAAAGTCAGTGTCACTAGCTGGATTCGAATGCCGCACTCTACCACTTGATCTATCGTGACACTCGGACACCAACTTTCCACTTCAAGCCAACCCTGAATTTTACCTAATTTTTTCCATGCGAAGGTCGTGGGTTCGAATCCCGCTCGTGACCCCGGCTTTTTATCTCAACCAATACGTTACATAAAGAATAATTTTAATTTTATTTAAGTACGTATGTATGTTTACTTTACATTTACTGTTACACCAAAAGTTTTATGTCGCAAATATGCTCATGTATATACAAGAATAAAACTTAAAAAAAAAAACATGCTAACTCAACATTACTGAATTGATTAGATGTCGTGGAAAATGGTTCCTTAAAAAAATTGAATATTGAATTTGTAGAAGAAGAAGGTGAGTAAATTCGGTGTACTCTGAGGCATCTTGTACATAGTATAACAGACACGCCTAAAAAAATTAGCAGAATCCATGCCCTTTCAGCTCGTATCTTTCACCCAACTCGTTGAAAAATTAAACCGCTTTTATCATGTGATTTGTCTACATTTTGAAATTATAAAATTATAAAAAAACGAAGCAGGTGGCGAGACGTATGGGGCGGAGGGAAGTTTGCAAGGGGGCCAGCTAACACAAACAGGCTTTATTGAAACCGGGTTCAGTCAAGCTAAAACAAAGGATGACTTTTCAGCCTCAATAGAGACGCCTTGCTTAAACTTATGGATTTATTCCCGATTTTTTGTCTTTTCCCGTCCCCCGTCCCAGGCCGAAACTTTGAGATTGAACAATGGTAACGGGGACACAAAATAAATACCCTCTCTTGATTTGCATGTTGGCTTCATCCTGTAATCGTTTATTTATAACCTCAAACTTGGGGTCGGATCCCAGCTTTATCGACTGGAATGCGCTTCCACCTCGGCTTTTTTCCTTTTCCGCCCAGAGTTTTATGCAATTAACAATGCTAATCATCTCCTTTCACCTCAGAGATAAGAAACCCTTATTTTTTTAAGTAAATCCCTGCCGAAGAAGAAGGGCGATACTAATTTGGTTTCTTATTGCCCTTCTCGCACTGAATCCCTAATGTTCGAGATATTCAAATGTCGCCCGTGAACTGAACAGGAAATTAGCAGGGGTCTCTATTGGCTCAGACACCTCAATACCCGGCCAACTCCATCTCGAGATGCACGCGCCCATACCGTATCAATCGAACGTGATCCGACTCGAACTGATCTCCTTAATTTAATTCAAACTTAGGTTTTACCTAGTAAAATATTGTCAAACGCTTTTTCCGCTTTTCGATTACTTCATTCTTCCCCGCCCGCCCTTATGCCACTTTGCCGTCTGAATACTGAATATATTGCCTTTTTCATATCTTCTTCTGCTCTTATCAGGTATAAAACAAAGCTTAAACTAGAGGCCAGGGGCTTATTTCATAATGCTATTAGGGAAAATATACAAGTACATGAAGTACAAATTACAAGCACCAATACTTTCGGTTATATAATGGAGAAGAAGGCTATGACACTAAAAGTGATATTTGACAAGCAAAAAACTACTAATGTACAAGACAGCTGCACATTAAGAGAGAGAACCAGGGAATCAAACACATTCGCTATTTTAAGCAACATGGGTAGCTCTACTTACCGACAATTTAACAATCAATTTAATAAACAACTATTTGGCATAGCCATGGGTAGCAACATAGGCCTGATACTTCAGACATGATTTTGACCTGTCAATGACACACATGTCATACACGGCTTCCTTTCACATTACCCTTCCTCACTAAATTAGTAGATGATATGGTACAATTACTTATAACACTACAAACACTTTGCCTGAGTAGAAATACTTTGATTGAGTATAAAAAATATTTTTATAGCATTGTATAAATTCACTTTTTTCCACATTTTACATCTATTTGTTAAATTTAAACAATGTTTGTAAATCCCACGCCCTGAAGATGATCTCAATAAAGATCGAAACGTTGATTCGATAAAGAAAATGTTTTTCTGAAACCTACGTCACACAAGACCGCATCTCACGGTTTCCGAATAAACATTTATAAAAAAATCAAACCACCGAAACGTTTGAAAGAAGCTTTACAGAAAAACCAACAATGAAAAGATTGACTATTCAAAGATTTATTGTAAACAAAAGTGGGAGATTTTATCTGAGTATTATTGTTCAATGCTAAAATGCCGATGAAAACAAGTCCCAACTATCCAACTTGACTGTAACATTTTTATTATGTAACACGGATTTTATTACAAAAAGTAATTCAGAAAAAAGTCCACAAAAATTATGTCAAAATAAACCAGACGATTAAAAAATCCACTTGAAAGAAAAGACACATTATTTAAATTTGGCAAGGGGGTCTGTGGGAAGAACTTGTTTGTTTGCTTCGCCTTTTCATTTCTGTCTGTACCGACGATGGCGAAAAATGCGTCTGATAAATTAACAGCAAATATAGAATCAACCGTCAGATTTGTATTATGGCTATTTCAAAATTAAGTGGGTTTGGGTAAGATATCCCCTGGCCAATATGACTAGGAAAAGATAAAATCTAATCAAGCGCAATTTAACAATTTTAACAGGCTGTAAACGATTGTAACGAGGAATACCTGAAGTCAGGTGGCAATTAAACGTAAATAAATGACTATGGGGAAAGGAGAAACCCGATTTCCAAAGGATAAATTTTTCTTCGGCGGCTTATCGTAGATAATAAATGACTTCTGGAACAAAGGGGCTGGCTATTGACTTAAGTGTATCAATGCGGTCTGCTAAGTGGGAGCCGGGAGAATTGAATTGTCGAGGCCCTGAGTTACATGAATATTACACCGGGACCCACTCCGCTAAAGAAATCAATGCTCAAATGGAAGAATGTAAATAGCGCAGAAATTAATTTGCCGGTCTGGGTTGTTTGCTTTTGGAAATGAAGTGGTGAGGAGCAGCCCCCGCCTCCTTCGGTGTCACCCCTTCTACTTCTACCCCCTGCAATTCAGCTATTGCCCCCAAAAAGTACTTAACGACCCTGCAATATGTTAAACATGACCTGCTTCATCACAACGATAAAATACCTACACTTCCGCCGTAGGACATCTCAGCGATTAATAAACAAAATACAAAACAGTGTTTCTTTAAAACATCCGTGTAAATTTGATAAATCGGTTTGACAGCATACGGGCAGATAAGATCAACATCGAACTTACCCAGACGGCATCCTGGTCTGACTCCGGCCAGAGAACGTGCCATGTTCATGCAGGACTGATGTTTGTCGCTGTAGAACGGGTCATCCTCTGGTATCTCGATCGGCATACAGTTCGGGTGACGGCCGATACCGCCCCCACAACAGTCGATGTCCTTTCTCGTATCGGGATCTTGAACACAAAACAAACACAAATGTGAACCCACGTTGTTTTCACTTTTTAATTGACGTATCCGCTCTACCACCTGCGCTATCGTGACCTCGTATAATTCATTTGTCGCCGACAATCAAATAGATTACATGACATTTGAAAAATGACAAAAAGGAGGGAAAATTCAAATGGTCGGGTCGAGATGGGAGTGTCCATGTGGATCGAGGTCACGATAGCTCAAGTGGCAGAGCAGCGGCGTATCTAGCCCAAGCTCGTGGGGTTCGAATCCCGCTTGACCCATTAACTTTTTATCACAGATAAAAGCCGTAATTAATTGTAATATATCAATTGGTCAATCGGACCATGAAATTAGTGAACTTAAAAATAATACTGAACCATTGGAGGGGGTAACTCTAAGTTGCTCTCCCAAGTGAGGTTGGAATAGTGGTGGCAGTGGATTGAAAACAGCTTGTACCTTAAGTGATTTTTCCTGCTATGATTGAGAGCGGGATGATATTTTTCGATAGATACTTATCATCTTGGCCTACCTAAATTCGCTTATTTTTGTTGGTCCAGTCGTGTTTCAGATATCGCTATCTTCAGTGACAAAACCAGTTGATAATACAAACAAACTGCTAATGCCCAAATCGCTTCGCAAATATCACCCAAACACTGAAAGGATGGCGAATTACCGAAACACTTCTGAACCAAAAAGAAAAAAAAATCAGCGAGGATAGGCTGGATGGTAGGTTACTACACACACAGCTTGTAGCTCAGCCGGAAGGAACCGGTCGCCCGAAACCGATACAGAGCTTAATATCCGGGGGTGGTGAAAAGTACGTTTGGAAGCCACAGCAATGTCTTTTTAAAAGATCACCCTTTTTGGATCAGTTTTGAACCTGTCCATGCATGTTAAATCTTTCTGTTACGATCCGAGTTTTACTTATCGGGTGTCTGAGTAACCCCGGGACGTTAAAGATCCTCAGTCTGAATCAACTAAGCTGTATAAAGTCGGGAACATCTGCACATTCAGCCATAATTGTAAACAGAAGTATTGATTTCCTTTAGAAGTAATAATTGCAAAAGAAAACCGGTTTCTACCGACGTTCAATTTTGTTTCATTTAACCCACTGTTATTTGGCTAAAAAGCAATAAAATTGAAAGCAATAAAAAGGATATAATAACTGTTTGGAAAATGTACGTAGTATGACTGTAGCCGACCACAATATAGCTTTGTTTCCACTAATCCTCCTCCCAACCCTATATAGCTTGTATTAAATCTCTCCTTATTAATAGAGTTGTGTTTAAAGCTCTCGGAACGATAATTCACGGTTTAGCTTGTTAATTAAACTTAACGAAATAGTCGAAGTTTAAAAGCTTTCCGACTGATTTATTGCGACTGCTATAAACGTATCGGTCAAAAATGAAAGCAACTGCTAGACATGTATGACTTAATCAGGCATAAAAATAGTCTGCGCGATATGTATATGTCATTGAAATAACTTGAATTAACATAAACCAGTTTCCTCGTCTTTAATCAACGACCGTTGATTAGAACCATTACTTCGCGATGATTCATCTAAAACAAATATGCTTAACAAAACCGATTTTTACCATTCTTGTGATTATAAGATTTAAATTGTAGTCTGTGGGTAATATATCTGTAGCGTTTTTGATCATAGTTCACAGAAGAAATACCTGAAGATAGATAGACCAGAATGATCGAAAACGACCTAACTAAAAGTTCAATGTTTCCCTCTCAATTTGGAACCGACGTAAAATTAAACTATGAAAGTACCGCGAATCGTCTTTACTAATTGCCAAATCAGCCAGTTACTTTAAGATGGTACGATTACTGAAAAAAATTCAACTCAAGTAAAGATTCGTTTGATCAAGCGCATTTATTGGTATCAATAAAGGTTTTACTCACTTACAGCTCTATCAAAGCTGTAAATATTACTTCTGCAGCAATTACTCCAGTAGCTCTCAAAATCAACTTACCAAAAGATCCTGAACCTAATTTTCAAGGTTATTTCGACACCGGTATCGTAGAGCATGTTGATCCTCGTCGTTCTACTTCACGTTCTTTCAGAAGAGGCTTTACAACTTTCTGAGTGTTTTTTTTTTATTTCTATCAAGAAATCGTAAGACATATCTGTCTTAGATGATGAAGTAAATTACGTCACTAGTCCTCTATCGATACTAAAGTCAAGTAAATGTTTTCTGAACTACATATAAACATCTAAATAAATTATGTTTTCCAATGAAAGGTAAAACGTGCAGAATCTGGCCGAAATCTCCCATAAATATTTAATAAATATAAATAAATATTTTCTAGGTTAGTCTGTATTTCGACCAGACTTTTACGACTTTGTCAATTAGTTAATTATACTAAGCAAATCCCAAGACCGGCAATTACAAATATAAATCTGAATGTTATAGTAAGATCTCATATGAAAAAGTGTTATTTTTTGATGGGAGATTTTTTCAGGATTTCTGCTTTTCCAGTCATCTTCTTTCAAACCATCCCCAGCCATCCATCTTTAACTTTGGTTTTCTCGTATTTTTTCGGTTTTCTTTTTGATTTCTTTTTGGTGGGTCGACTATACCTTTTAGTCGATTTGGTATCCGTTTTAAGAAAGCAAGCTTCACTCAGCCTTGATATCGTTTTATTTAAATACCATCATGTTAAAGGTTAAGGTTAAAAAGGCCTCTTTATGACCTATGCACCGCTACAAGTATACGTCTTTTGTGCACTCTTCATTATTATCTAAAGCTCTTCATTATGCTTTTTACCAATTCCCAAAGCTTTGTTAAGGAGTCCCGTGTGTATCCTTTAACCCTGACCTTTTCCTCTCCCAGAAGTCACTCAATCTACCAACTGAGAAAATATTTACTCCTTTGTCTTTCCGGCTTATTTGCAAAGGCTCGTTTCTGCTACTCCGCAGTGTCTAATCTGCAATCTATCATTCTATTCCTCCTAGACTTAGTAGTTTTGCCGTTAGTCCCTGCAATGGTCCTTTGATGCACCTTTGAGCATGCCTCTGCCTCTGTCCTGCAATACTACTGTAGCAACTTGAACTTATTTTAAATCCAGTGCCTGATGGGTCTTGGGAATTTTGATATGCATCAAAAGGGTTGAGCCCCAATTGGTCAATCATACTTTCCATTTCCAATTGGCCACTTTGTTGCTCCTCCGACGGGAGTGTCCTCCCGCCCTGACAAAGATAATTTGTTGAACAGGGCCCTGATGAATATTTCCCAATGTTTATATGAATTTAGACCTTGTTTTTCTTTTTTCTTTTTTTGCTAGCCAGCTCCTGACACACTCTTAGAGCCTTCTGTATACCATATATATTCGGCATAAACCACCCCTTTCTCCAGTTCTACTCTATCGCGTATCTTAATTTGAAATTATGATCAAATCTGAATTCTCGAGTCATAACGACAACAAGCACCCCCTAGAACCTTTCTTGCGCGCAGGTCCTCCCGATGAATTAATAATTATGTGCTGTTATGCGAATAAGCTATTGAAGAGTTTCCCTGAATCACCCTGTGAATTGTGGTGCGAGCCTCTCCCTAGGTGAAGATGTGTAGTAATGGTAGGTTCAGGGGACTCCAGGGCAGATAGGATCATGCACTTCACACTTCCCGGTCAAGAACCAGCCTTCAAAGAAGGAAAGCACTTTTCTTTCAATTATTATATTTTGTATCTCTATTTTCTGATGTTTATACATCGTTTAGTAGCTTTCTTGACCATCATCTTCTTTATACGAGTAATTTTTGTTTAAGGTTTACTATTCACATAAAATAACACTGTAAACAACTTCAGTAGGTATTCAACAATGAAGCAAGAAATATGGTCGTTTATCTCCAATTTTATCATTTGTTTTCTCAAATCTAGCAAAGACATTAGCAAAATAATTCTCATTGCAATTGGAAATGTAGGAAATGGACAGTCAAGAGGACAAACTGTTATATATTCATGAGTGAAATCGTAATGGTAATTGTACAACGGTAAGGGATTTTGGCAATAGGAAACGAGCTTTGTTCCCGCCGGATAACATTTATTCAGAATTGATCCGAGGGCATCAATAAGTCCTCCGTGTAAATCTCTTAAAGAGAAAAGCTGAGTCAGACGACTCGGAATTGAATATTAGACACATCTCCCCGCGTGTGAGATAATGCTGTGGGCAGATTTATCGAGGGGTTGTGGACGGATCCAATTATTGGCCCTGTCCCAGGATGCAAACCCCGTTTCCGTTTCGACTAAATGTTTCAACCCGACGGTTGTTGTCCACCTTCCCTCCTTCTTCCTTTCTAAATGACCCTTCCTCTCCCTATAAACACCTCAGAGGGGATCCCGTGCTGAGTCGGGATATATTCCTTCCCTCGGACCCTAATGTTACTCTTTTTTATCCCCTTCCCGTCATTCCCCTGCCCCCATTATCTAAACACTTTCAGCTATTGACACAGGGAAAATTTACCCCGTGTCTCTTTCTTTCAAACAGACAATTAAGCAATCCAAACAGCCCGGACAAAGCTTCATTGTATTTTTAGCGGGCTGATCTCGCCCTCCTCGAGAGATAATGATATTGTTGTAATTTTCTAGATGAAAAATCCAAACGTTGGTAAAAAAATGGACAAAATGCTTTATTATTTCCAAATTAGCCTAAAAGGTAAAGTGTGTTACGCTAATTCTAACAGTCCTCCAACAGTCAGGCACGTTAAGAGTTGGTCTGGAAAAGATCACACCAGCAAGGATATAGGCAAATAAAAGTGCCTGTCTATAACTGGCCATCACTCCGCAGAATATTTACCGATATGTAACAATGTTGTTGGATATTGGCAATGGTTGATTATTGATTGAAAAAAAGTTAGTGGCACGAGCTGGATTCGTACACACGACCTTACGCTCAATTCGCCGCTGTTCTAACTTACTATGTTCAGATGGGAAGTTGGTGTCTGAGTAATGATAGCTTAAGTGGTTAAAGCAGCGGCGAATTTAGCCGAAGATCGTGTCTTCGAATCCCGCTCGTGACAGTAACGTTTTCATTTCAACCAATGCCTTACATAAAAAGACTAATTAATTGAAAGAGGTTATTTGGTCATCGGACTACGATATATAATGGATTTCGAATAATGTTTTTAAACCTGTAAACTAGTTAGATTTTGCTATTTAATAGTAATCAATAATAACTAAGATTGTCAAAAAAAATATATTTCTCTGGAAATGACATGGTACTTTATGGACATGGTAGCAAATGAATTTAACTTTCACGAAAGCAATACTGACGATTCGGGGCCAACTGCTTGCTTTAAATTTAAGAAGAAGAAGGACGGAAGAACAGCATGATTGTACAATGTGTAATGTTGGCGCGGTGGAAGATGTATGTCCCTATGTCTGCCCTGTTCTAAACGAATTTGGAATAAAAAGCCTTCGGGGACAAAGTGTTATCACGAGAAAAACATCTTCAACACAGAATCACACAAGAATCGTAGTTGGGAATTTTTATGCTCTTCATGTAATGGCTTGGAGCTACACGAAGTGATCGATATATAATGGCAATTATCTAAAGGATTGCATCATTGTAATAATGTGAAAATAATAAATAGCTAACTAATGTAGATATGTGAGATAATGCGTATATAAAAATAATTTAAATAAATATCAATCGTGTAAATCCATTTAGCGGCCATTTTTCATCTCAAAAAAGAGTCTCAATAAAGAGAATTTTTATTCGAAATAACTAAATTATGTAGGTGCTTGTATATTAATGGGGTACACCAGAGCAGCTTGGATTTACAGAAGTGATTTGGTTCAAGAATTTAATTTTAAAGAAAAGCAAAATGGGAGATATCTTTTCATAATTTTTCATTGTATCACCGGTGTCGACCAAGATTCATTTGTTTTTAGAGAGATTTTTCTTTTGATTTTTTCGGCTATCTTCTAGCGTACGGAATTTCCACCCCGTATCGTTTATTTATGTATTTATATTCATTAAATGTAATGGAAAGTAAAATACACTTTATTATTATTCGAAGTTCGTGAGAGGCGGTCTTCTGCAAAATATTTTCTTTATCGTGCGCGTTTCGAGCTTTATTGAGATCATCTTCAGGAACTGAGATTAACAAATTGACAAACACTGTTTAAATTTAACAAATGCATGTAGGATGTGGAAAAAATGGATTTATACAATGCAAAAATTTATATTTAATCGAAGAATTTTTACTCACTCAAAGTGGTGTTTTTTTTTTTGCGTAATTATGACATTTTTGTGTGTCGTGAAATTGAGAGTGGCAATGAGATATTACTGTTTTCTGTTTTACAAATACTTGGATTGAATATATATTTATTCTGCATTGTATAAATTCATTTTGTTCAATATCCTACATGTATTTGTTAAATTTAAACATGTTTGTATATCCGACGCCCTGAAGATGATCTCAATAAAGATTGAAACGTTGGCATGATAAAGAAAATGTTTTTCTAAAACCTACTCACACTATACCGCATCCCCCCACATTGACTACCGGTCACGAAACACCACACATTTATTATTATTATTTTTTTATTATTACTTCCCTAATGCAGCTGCTTCATATTTATCTTGCAATTTTGTGTTTTTTTTACCTTTTTGAAAAAGTATAAAGGTTGACTCCGGTGATTCGAGTTTCTAGGGAGACAACTTCAATGGTTGCTAAAACATATTTTTCCCTTGTTCCGATTGTGTAAAAATGTTCCCAACAACTTTAACTAAACTATGCCTGTTATGTTAAAAATTTCAAAGTATAGCTACAGTACCTAGGCTGTCTGTATAAATACAATTTTTAAGATAAATTAGCAGCGTACTCTAACGCTTATAAAAATAGAACTCCTCCATAAAATGGCAGGGGAAACAACGAATTCATAGATAATTGTGCGTCCAAAATTTTTAATTCTTATAAATGTAGTAAACACGCCTTAGTAAGTAAAAGTTGAAGCATAGTATAAGATATATAGACAATAAAAAATTAAAAACTATATATCTCAAATGAATACTAATGTCTTTCTCTCTCACTGACCGCCAAATTAAAGGCGACGATCATGACCTTACATTGTTTCTTAAGTTACCACATTAAAAAATTCATATTCTTATATGTTCCCTTGGCCAAAGTTTTGGGTCTTTTAGACAAACAAGATGTGACGAAAAAAAGAAGGAGCATAGGAACATGAACCTGGGGATGGCAGGACATACATGACCTCGGACTGCCAACACTGAATGATTGAAAAACTGTTTGCATAAAATAACCATTAGTCAGTTCGATCAAGACAAAAAGTTCAGGCCGTGCCCAAGTTGACTTGGTTTTGTAGGATTTCCTCTAGAGTAATTTTTTTAAGTACCTTTTGTTTCTGCAGTGAGAGTGAGGTCGTGATCAATGAGCTGGCCCCACGCCGGGAACATGAAAGAAATCCGATGCTCATGTCGTGTCGATGTGTCGGCGTGGACAGTCGAAGAGACGAGTCGCGGCGAAGGAAGTGGGAATCCGTCCCGCCCGGCTCTCGGATCAGAAACATCTGCAATCGCAAATTACTGTAAATATGAATTTTATAAATCCACTATGAGACAATTATTAGTTTTTGTGTAGAAAGATTATTTAATTAAGAATTTGGTTAAAAAAATGTTGGTTATTTTTATGTACTCAACTAAGTCATTTCTGCTGTTGGTCATTTCAGACCATTCTGTACATTCATGTTTTGATACCTCGTTTCACCTTACACGTATAAAAGGAACTGCAGTAGAAACGGAAAATAACATACAACCAACCATTGAAAGAAATCCGCCAGACAAAACCGGCAAGAATCAGACCAGAATGAGCGGAAAGGACCATTGCACCATCATTGCATTGCAGACCTCAAAAAGAACCTCATAAGTGATTTCTATTGAAGAATATTAACACACATTACACCCATAAGATTTCATTCTTTATTTCGACCCGTTTGAAACTTTCTACGAAAAGAACTCTCAAAGTAAAAATGTAAAAAATAAAAGAGTTCTTTCAAGGATGTAAGTTTCTCTATCCAATTGTTTTACCATGGCACACTACAAAACCATGCTGTTCACTTCAGAGACGGTGAATTTGTAACGGGTCAATTTCTGTCACGCCAAAAGGAGAAAGAAGAGCAAAAGGACAAAACGTCAAATGAGAAGAAAAAACAACACAGGAGTGCAAATTTTGAAATAGTGTGTGGTGGTTAGTGACCGTTAAACGATTTCGGAATTATAATTTTTTAAATGATAAATGGAGTAAATATTAACGATAAACGTTGGGATAATTGTTAACATTTGAAGGGTCAAGAGGTGAATGAAAAAGGTTAAAATATGGCTTATCTTTATTGCTAAGATGCTGCTCGTATTGTCACTTATTCAATATCAGATAATTTGTACTTACTTTCAGAGGATAATTCTAAAAAAAACTTGAGGTCAATTGTAAACACCCGATTATGGAATGATTTTCCTGAAGTCTTCATAAAAGTCAACTTTACTGTCAGTAAGGATAATGCAAGTTAGTTATGTAGGAAGAAAAATGCCTTTTTTTAACATACACTGCGTAGATTTTTAACAAATGCCCCGCAATTTTTTTTTAACCGTTCTTTGATAAATCTTTCCAAATCTTTTCATTCCAGTCAACACTAAAATTGTGTAATGCGGTCCTTGTCGTGCAGTGCCTGAACAATAAAAATATGTGCTGGGTGACAGGCTGCAGGCGGCACACATTTTGCCAGTTCCTCGTTTCAAATGGAAAAATTGACGGTAGAGCTAGTAAAATTTCATGACAACTTCTTCCTTTAATAAGCTTTCCAGCTGTATACCATTTTCTTTAATTACATCGAACCAGATTTATTGAGCAAAATTTATTCCCCAAGTTAACTTAATAAAAAGGCACAAAAAGAAATAAAAATGAAACGAAACACATCAAAAAACGTAGCGAACAACCAAAACGGAAAATTTGAACAAAATAAGTGCACTAAACACAGAAAGAGGAAATAAAAGAACAATAGTAGTTATTTTAAAACCCAACTTTAACCTATAGAAAAATAAAATAAAAATCAACTATGTCTACATTTAAAGCTACATTAAAAATTCCTTTTAAAAAAACTAAATTTGCAACTCGATAGAGAAAATCACTGAAAAGCTTGGCAAATTTTATAGCAAATTCTACGTTTAATAAGCTTTCAAGCTGTATAGTTATTCCTTAATTTATACGGAACCAAAACGCAGAAATGTTAAGCTAAATGGGGAAAAATGGTAAGGATGTGGGAAATGGCGATGAACTTAAACCAATATTGTCCTCGACAAAATTTGTTTTTATACTTTAACTTAATAAAAAAATTACTTAAAGACAGAAAAATGAAAAAAATGTACAATAAACTTAGCAAACAGCCAAACCAGAAAATGGATAAATTATCTACACTAAACACGGACGAAAGAGAGGAACAACTTTTCAAAAACTGTAAAACCTATCTCTAACAATAAAAAGAGCAAAAAAAGAGATAATAAACACAGTGAGGGGCGCCGTTGATAGAAACGGTTTAGGCGTTGACATGGCGCTTATTACTGTAAGGTAAAAGTCCCGGGTTCGAATCCAGCGGCCCTGCATTCGATCCCGATATAATTACAAAAAGAAAAATTATTAAAAAACATAGTGATCAATCAAATTAAGCTGTATTTTATTATTTTTTGTAAGTACCTGTTACATAGACCAAACATGTTTGATGCTTTTTAGACGAAAGAAGTTTGCATAAGGATAAAGCAATAAATTTAATGGCGACATTTCTTCCCCTGGTTTAAAATTTACATCGAATATTTCTAATGTAATTATAAATGAGAAATCGCTTGTAATCCGAGACATGGTGAACGTGTTCGAAATTTTTCGATCCTTTTTCAAGTATAAATCAAGGGTTTAATCAGAGGGTGCTATTTCTTATTGAACCCCTCTTCTTCCTTTTCTTAGTTTATCCCCTCTGATATTTATACCTCGCGGCTGTCGATTAGCCGCAAGTTGGCTGACACGCACCGCGAGCAAATTACCCGACCGTGGTTGGTAATTGTCTTAAAACAAACATAATTGTCGGGTCCCCCTATCCATAATAGATGTAGAAAGTTATCCAATAAGGAGACGGGGAGCACACATTGCGGGACTTGTCTCCTTTGTTCCCCTTTTACCACAATTAGACCCGGTCGGCTTGAATAATTAACAGGTCTTCCTCCAATCCGAGCCGTTCCTAACAGCGCCTCCGCAATATTATTTTAATATGCTCTCCAATTTTTCATTTAATTAAATCAACTATTCTATTCTCGGATTTACATTCTAGTCATTTTCTTACAATTAGGCTTCAAGATATTTGTATTTAAACCGCCCTATTTGATGGCTTTTGCAATCGAATTGACCTCAAATCGTTGTATTATCTCTAATCGCAAAGTATGAACTTGATTAAAAATTAGGCCGACTTTCGACTAATTTTTTGTTCTACTTGGACTCCGTGCTTATTTAAATTTTTGTTCCGTTACTTCTGGTTCGTAATTAGGTAGAAGTCGAAATCTACAGCAACCAACGAAAAGTTGTTCGTGTTATTGATTACTGATTAATTATATTATTAGCTCAAATCTGCTCACACGTGTACATAGTTCGGCCCATCACTTTTCGAAGTTCAACGGCAACTTCAACTTTGGTCATTTACAATTAAGTACCGGAAGGCTAGACAACCATTCATTCAGGGTGTCGGCAGTCCGAATTCCGACCTCAGTCATATCCTTCAACCCTCAAGGTTGGGCTCCAGAGGCTATCAACGGCTAAGTCATTTCATCCTCCATCGCAATCAGTTCCTAAATCCATTTACACACTTTTAAATACAACCTTTCTAAATTACCTAAATTTACTCAGCAGAGTTCTTGATATTCCTCCATTTTATACACTTATTATATAGAATTTGAGGGGTTGTGAACAGCTAAGTTAATTCAGTACACGATGCGTCAGTTTCTAGATCCAGACCCACTCACCCTCATAAATACATCCTTTCCTATTTACTTGCCATTCACTCAGTTAAGGTTATCGCCCTCTAGTGTTCTCAATATTTACCATCGATCCGTCGCACTACAAATTCACACCGATAAATGGCTTCACTCTCAACGCGCTACAGACACAAGATACTCGCTGCCATGCTCAAACAGAATTCTCCATCGGGAGGCATTCCTAAGATCTCACTATATGGAGCCAAATATAAATTACATCCTTCAATCAGGTGGGATACAACGAGGCTTGTCTTTAACACAAAATTAGGCACCTCGCATGGCTTATTCTCATTCGGAGGATACTCCTACAAGTCACGTCCTCATAGATCCATCTATCCATTTGGTCGAGATATTCTCACCAAATGATCAAAATATTTACAATATTAATATACAAGAAACCAAGTATTAACTTTCTTGGCTTAGCAACCAAACTGAGACCTAATAATCAAAAAACCAACAATACACTACATTCGACATATACAGAAAACTAATGAGTAGTTCGAACCACCCTCCTCTTGTTCTGAAAGGACAGCACTAAAATGCAAGACAGAAAGCCTAATAAAAATACCACTAACTATGAAAAAATGCAAAAATTAACTAAAAACGTTTAAAAAAAACACAACAAGTCTTGAACACAAACAGTCAACAAAAGGCTAACACAAAAATCAGTTTCGTACACATAGAGCAAGGGACATGTACAAACTTACTTGATCAGTTTGTTAAACATAAAAACATCACTTAAGACAAACAACACTATTGTTTGTAGATAATTTCTAAACAAAAGCATGTGAATTTTTGTTTAATACTGTTTATATTGTTTAATGTATCTCGATCTAGCTGCCAAGCGACCTAATTAAGGTCATCAAGGCAAAATTTTAAAAGAGTCTGTAAATTGACATAATTAAGGTTTTTCAATTTTTATAAAGACAGACATAGACCAGCATTTCCCAGGACTGTAACAATATTGTGAATTATTAGAAATTTTTTTACGTCAATTTGAATGCAACGTTTCATACAAACGTTTGAATTACGATTGTTGTGCCGCGATGATTACCTTAAAAAATTGAGCTTATTTTTTCTTGCAGGCTATACTGGCTTCGGATTCAGTGAAATAGAATACACCCAACAGACATAGAGAAAATAAAATTCAGACACATAAAATCATTCAGGGGTACAGAAATTGTTAAAAGTGAAATCTATCAGATTTTGAACTCTGATGAAATATAAACAATTGCACTCTGAGCTGTTAATTTTATAAAGTATCTACTTATAATTGTACCATCCATGTAAAAACAGCCATAATAATTATAAAATATTGTACATCACTTTCGCGGTCTGAGAGCATGGGTGATACTGTAGAGATGGAATGGCGAATCTTAGATGATGGTTAATTTTCAAGAGATTGGAAGGAAAACGGAAAATGGAATCGGGATTTCCGGTTAGGGAAGCGTAACGGTTTTGACGTGGCTGATGGCGAAGGGGGTCCGGAGCTATAGTCTTGAGAAGAGTCCATTATTCAGTCTAATCCGGCTTGATGCATGGCCAGTCGAGATATCCCTCCATGCCAACCCCTGATTTAGCGCACCTTAACCCCGGACCCATATTAAAATGCCCCATTGTCTACCGGGAAACTTTTTCACCCTTAGGATTTATTGTCAACGCCGTCGTATCTCATGTAAATATTCTTTTCCACGAAGACAATATCTCCTGGGCCCCATCTGAAAGCTCTCTCTCCCCACCCCTTCTACGAGTTCTCCACCTTTAAATTGTTTTATAGCCGGAAAATTATTGGTTCCCGAACTTTTTTCATAATTCCGCATCTCAAGGGGCTTTGTGTCACAAAGTTAATCCGCCTGGATTATTGGTCCCAATTAAATTTCAGAAGGATAAGGCTGTTTTTTAGTTTGTTTTCTATCTGACAGCACTGTCAGCTTATAAAGGGGGCACCGAGCACGGTATTTTGGTGCGCGGCGACCCTCCGTTTCCTGGACGAGGACTTTGCACTTACGGCTTATCGGATGCGGTTGAGCGTAACAATGTCACAACTTAAAGCAACCATGTCTAAACAACAAATTCAACAAATTAAACGAGCATTTTTTAAGAAATCAACGATAGCCCGATTAAGAAGAAAATGTGTGGCGTTGAGGGACCTTTACTGGCAAAATTATCAGTCAAAACATTAATTTACACTGATCGGTATCTTAGGGTTTTAGAATCAAAAAATGAGGTCTAATCGAAGATTTGACCATTTTCTGACTTATTTTGCTTACAGAATGCTTGTTAAAATATGTAAAACAGCAGTTTCTTGTTGATGGAATAAAACATACCAAATTTGAAGATTCGGCCTCGTAGAACATTTTTATTTTTATATAACCAACAGTGAAATTAATACACTAAAATTATATTTTTTCAAACACTACATAATGATGGAAATATGAGGGTTTTTATGGAATTACTTATTTCCATTTGACAACAAAGACTCTACTTTTCGAATAACCTCGTATTTATTGTAGCCGGGATTAAAAGTCGTAGAGAATAGTTCGAAATTATTTTGGTTTTGATAAATTTTGATAGTTTTTACTATTCCCTAACAGCTCCACGATACATTGAAGATAATTTGTCAGATATTACTTATGTTCTATTAATTTTTCGACGGTTTTATTTTTATGCTTGACAATCACAGCTAGGATCGTTGGTGACATGGAACGAGCTTCAATTTAATGCTTGGGGTGGCCAGCATTTGATCTCGACTTAAATCCTATTGAACAACAATGGGACGAGTTATCAAAGAGCGTAAAAAGTCGCCCAGTGATGCCAGAGAATTTTCAGAGATTATGAACGGCGCTATTGGAAGAATATGAAATTATTCCATTCAAAACCTCAAAAAATCGATGCAACGATGGTCAACGCAAGGGGAGGAAATACTAGGCACTGAATTGAATATTTTCTTTATTTCTTCCAAGGCAACATTTTTGGTAAAATAGTTACACCCAGTTTAATTTTTTTTATATAGGTATATTTTATATTTGTCTTTAAAAAACAAAAAACATAAACATTATAATAATTGAAAGTTTTTTCTTAAAAAACAAACTAAAATTTAACCGACCAGCTAAAACCCAAATTTCAATAAGTGCTTAATGTGTAGTGTTTAATGACCGTTACGTAATGATTATTTGATTTACGTAATTACGCGCAGAAAACAAACACTTTGTGTGATTAGAAATACTTCGATTGAATATATATAAAAAAAACTTTTGCATTGTATACAGTTACTTTGTTCCACAGTCTACATGCATTTGTAAAATTTAAACAATGTTTGTCAATCTCAGTCCCTGAAGATCATCTCAATAAAGATCGAAACGTTGGCACGATAAAGAAAATGTTTTTCTGAAACCTAGGTCACATCAGACCGCATCTCTCGACCTTCAAATAATTAACAGGAAAATGTTTTTTTCTTAATTAGTTCCATTCTTAAAGATGGCGTTTTAATACAAAAAAGAAATACAGAACAGTCGACCCTGTTAATTTGATAATATATTTAGTAGATAAAATAAATTAACAGCCCTTTCAAAAACGGAGGTTGCCCCGGATTATTTTCCAAGCTTCCCCTTCGGTAACAATATTGATAACGGCCGGCACTTAAATATTCCGACGTCTTTGTATTCAGCAATATCGAGCCGTTAAGGAGGCGGTGGAGGGTAATTTTTGCCGCCCCCGCCGCTAATTGTGTAATAGACACTTTGCCGGTCATTACTTGGCTTCCGGCGAAAGTAATCTGGTTACTTGCCTGCGTAACGGAGGGATCCACAACGGATTTATGAGCATACTTGGAAGGACATTCCGAACCGTCCCTCATTGTCTACAACTAGGTAGAAACCAATGCCCAACTGGTGGAATTATTCCATAACTTTTCAACATATTGATCGGTTACATTGATACTTTTGCGAGGGGCTATTATTATTCGCATCTTGGTTTATTTATGCTGACTAACAACAGGAAAAACAGATAATTTTTTAATAACTCCTTATTATGTCAATACCATCGATCGATATTATATTACTTGCATGTGTATTTGTGCGTGTGTGTATATATATTATATTACAAAATATCATGAATTTCTCGTAAAATGTAGAAAATATGGCTTGTAAAAAAAAAGCCATTAATAAAGTCAAACCCAAGTTAAAACTACAATACTATTTTCAGTTACAATATATTTGCAATATGCTTCAAGAAACCATTGAATATTCCCACATTTCAACCTGACAGTTACACTTTATTTTTGTAGTGAGTTCAATTAAAAAATACCTGAATAAAAATAAATAAACGACACACATATCATATTTTAATTAAATAAATAATGTAAGTAAGCTGAATTAATTTATGATTAGGCCAAGCAATAAGTATGAAGAAAGCAATAACTCAACAAGACGCTGAATTGGTCCATTAAAAAAAACTTACTTTAGTATTTTCTTCTTATTTAAACGGTATTATATCTTCAAAGATTAACAAGCACTGGTGATTATGTGAAAATTAGTGCAAAACCAGATGGAAAAAAATCCCAAGAATGAGGCATGCGAAGAAATTCATAGAAATGCCATTCGCTAAAATTACGGAGGGATTACCGGAAGGTAACAGGGACAGGGATCTGGTTGGACCCTAATAGGATGTCAGCCCTAAGAAGGCACATACACCGGATAGGAGGAGTACAGACAGAAGAACACTCTGGCAGAGCCTGGACGAATATGAGACGGCGAAACACGTTTTATGTTTCTGTAACAGTCTATTTAGGTGCAGATTCTTGCAAACTAGGAGAAGAAAAGCCTCAAGCCAGATCGTTCAATAAGGAACCATTGGCAACCTGAAGCTGGTCGGTGGCCCGGCACTTTCAACACGACACGCAAGAATCGCACAATTACACAGAAGACAAACACTTTCAGCCCTGAAGATGATCTCAATAAAAGATCGAAACGTTGGCACGATAAAGAAAACGTTTTTCTGATACCTACATCATACCAGACCGCATCTCACGATATCTGAATAATTATCTATTAACGGTTACTAATCTCTACACACGTTATGAAAATAGTTATAAAAGAGAAGCATAATAGGTCTACTCAGGTGGAGGTGAACATGGCCTTGTGGTAACCTTTTTTAAGTATAAATATCATTATCAGTAAATATAATCTTAAGGTGCAATAAGCCAGAAGGCTGCAGTGCCTGGGGTACACAAACCCGCTTCTTAGAATCCTTTTCCAAATATCATCTTAAAACCAGAAAGCTTATAATTTTTTCAAAAACGTATTTTTCTTTATTTGAAATTGTATGTATTTCTATCGTTATATCGACTACAACATACTTAAAAAATAAACTAAATTTAGCTAGATCAGAAAATCACAAGTTTTAATCAAACTACACTTTTATAAAAACTTAATTATGATGATTTGAGAGAAATTTCACCATATTAGCCGAAAATCGTTTAGTAATACCTTAAAACTTAACTAAAAATGTGTTACTTGTTATTACTCTTATCAAGCTTATTACTTCTGACCTCGCTACATACCTTACAACTACCTACATTTATTGGATTTTACCTTGAGAAACACAATCCCATTCTTATTCTTTTGAACGTTTGTTTGAAACTGTTCAACAATTGTAGGGTCGGCGAAGGAAATCTAACCAGCCTCTTTATCATTTCCATAAGAGTTCTACATAATTCGTGTCAGGAGAACGAATTGGCCAATTGTGGTATTCCTTATATCATCCATGTAATGAGAGACAACTCGTGCTACATGAGGTCAAGCGTTCTAATGCATTAACACGAAGTTCAGCCCAATATGGAGACAATGGGACCACAGCGTTCAGAAGAACTTCCTGAATGCACCTTGGTGTAGTGAATGATCCATGTGTGATAATCAGTACCGGACATGATTCCTCCCTGTCCCATAAGTCACTCATGTTTGGAACATGAAGCAAAATGTTCTCCACACCGATCCCGGTCATCTCTTCGCTACTAATCGAACCTGTAAAGAGAACAACCTTCCATCAAATACCCAAGCAAAATGTTGATTTGCGAAAGTCTTCTTTCTACTCGATGCATCTGCAGTAGTAAAGGTCCTGATGCGGGACTCTTCTGACGACAGTTTTTCAGCTCAACGTTACGTTACGAACCGTTTGGAGTTGACTGGCCTTCAACGTAGCCGTTAATGACTTTCCGTACTGCGGTAAGAGCAATAAAACGAACCTTCCTAGCCGTCATAAATAACGATCAATCACTACTTTCTCTTCAATCATGTCTTACGGTAACCCTAATTCGCTGAGGTCCATCGTGAATGTGAGAGTGCAGCACAACCGGGACTTGGACTATGAAACGACACTTCCTCCATCATTGGCCCAAGCATCTCGACCTAATTTTCAAAGAAAATAATAATAATTAACTTTTTACCCAAGCTTATTGTTTGTCCACAGAAAACGGATTTAAATAAACAGTCTTCAACCTCAGAGAAAACAATTTGAAAAACTTATTAACTCAATCGACAAGTTGGCTCTGGAAAGGATGAAATTTGATTTTCTTTATATCAAAGAGTGAAAATTTATTATTAACACTATAAAGATCAACAACAAATTATTAATGTTGTGTTCATATTTTAAGTCAACTATCAATTTTAATACCTAGTTATTATGAAAAGTAAAGACACAAATACAAGTGTCCGATTTTTTTTATATTTGATCGTGTAAATCAAAATGTATCACTGAATTATTTTTAAAATAATTAACTTTTCGAAAGGCCTACAAACTATGGCCAAAAAAATGGAATATACATATAAATATTTAATTCATTTAAGTGTAGGTTTATCATTCAAATTGTTTCTAACATTAAAATATCTCTTTCCCTATTTCATATTATTAAGAACGTGTGGTAATTACTGACCGTTAATCGATATTTATTTAGAAATCGTGAGATGCGGTCTGGTGTGATGAAGGTTTCAGAAAAACATTTTCTTTATCTTGTCAACGTTTCGATCTTTATTGATATCATCTTCAGGGCCTGGGATTTGCAAACATTGTTTACATATAACAATTACATTTTGGATGTAGAAAAGTGAATTTATACAAATGGAAATTTTGATTGAAAATATAAGAAAATATATATTTTGCATTGTATAAATTCACTTTATACCACATTCTACGTGTATTAGTTAAATGTAAATAATGTTTGAAAATCCCAGACCCTGAGGATGATCTCAATAAAGATCGAAACGTCCTACGATAAAGAAAAGGTTTTACTGAAACCTACATCAGATCAGACCACTTCTCACCATCTCTAAATAAATTATTAAGAACTTATGAGCACAAAATACTAATAATTGCATAGTAAATTATATACATGTACTCTAATTTATGAAAGTTACTATTTTAATTGTATATTTGTTCTTTACTTGTATTTTCACTATCCTCAAACAATATCCAATCCGGTCTGATTTTTACTAGGGACCTGCCCTAGTTGTAGCCGTTAGTCCTATCGCCCAGTCAACTGCTTTCTAATCTAAGCTATTTGTAATGTAACCACAAATTATTTTAAAATTCTAGTGAAAGTCGGCTATGTGACAAGTTTGGTCTGCCTATCCTCGCTGTTTTTCCGCTTTTTGCTACCTTCAGCGTCGAGTTTATGTTGTTTTTCTAAGTCGAATTCCTTTTAAACATCAGTGATGGGTGTGACACAGAGCATTTCGTTGTTATTTTTGCCATTTGTCAAGTTTGTAGGATGGTTTTCGTTTTTATTTAGTGATGTGTTTAGAATGGAGTAATTGATTGCTGATTTTTGAGTTGATCAATTTCTTGTGTTCTATTCGTTGGGCTTGTATATCTCTAATTTTCAAGTATACTGACTTGCCGTCCTTTTTGTAGGTCAGTCTGTTATTGAAGGTTTTGGTGGCTTTGGGTGAAATGAGCTTGATAATTTGATTTTCGGTTTTGTCTCTTGTTACTATATATGTTCTTTTGTACCTGTCTAATTTCTTTCGGTTTTTCCATGTTTTGTCCCAGAGGTTTTCTTTTAATGGGCATCTTTACTAATGTTTTCCTGTCTAATTTTGTAAATAGATTTGTTTATTTCTATCCTTCACTTTCTATATGAATATGGACTATTATCTTTTTCTTGGGCTTAGTCACTGTTTTATAATTTTAGACTGGTACTGCTATTTTTTGTTTTGTGGCTGGTTTGAGTCATCGTCAATGTTCCTTGTTTTTATTATCGGTTTTTGTAATGGTTAAGATTAACGGATTTTATTGTGAACTAATCGACACTTGATCACTTTAATGCGTGGTTTACCCTACTCCCTGATTTACGGTTTACTGATTCACGCTATCTTGCCAGGAATTATCACAGTTCTTCTAACAAACGTCGATCATAGTTGACGCTGGGTTGCAAGTCGGTTAACTCATCTTGAATCGACATTGTGTCTTTTATTAGGTCCATCATTGCAAAACCGAATCGCGTTCGATTTCAAGAACGCGGTAGTGAAAAGCACCCAAATGACAGCAAAACATCGCTGTTTTAGGAAGTTTTAATAGCACTTGACTTTCATTTTATGTACTCCTCAGGCCAAGAGTATAGTTCAGATTCGTGGTATTTTCAGCAGTTTTGCTGGTGAAGAAGGGCGCGAATGGGATTTGGTCAGTGTGTTAGGTACGGGATCTTTATCTTGCAGACTCATGAGCCTGAATAAGTAAAATTAACGATAGTTACCCTCGGACCCCTGACCGCACATATTTGCATTAAAGACCTCATTACAGTCCATCTCGAGCTCAGCTTCGTTTGTAATCATCGCTTTTATTATTCGATTTTTAAATGAATTTGCAAATAAAATTGATATCCTTCATAATATATTCAGTATCACTTTTGCATCATAAAAAATAAACAGATTTATGCAAGTAATATGTATTCTTGTAAATCGTGCATCTCCGAAATTAACAGAGAAAGCTGTTAATTAAATAGAAAACTATCTTCGTGCAGTAAAACGCTTGTCAATTAAAAACAAAGAAAACTGATCGTATCAAATGTCCCATAAGGAATTTCGACAAAATTGGCCATTCCTTGTTTGCCCGTTTGAGAGGATGTTGTAACTTCGATGTGCCATGGATTGAATGGGTTAATTACACCAAGGCGACTATCCCTCTTTGTTTTATGGGAATTTTCTTGACCGGGTAAGTATTGTTTGCACGGAAGAAAAAAAAATACCCGTCAATTAGTCACGATTCGCAGTGCTGAACACCCAGAAACTTTCTTGCACAAACCTTACACTTCTCGGTTTGTGAATCTACGCGATTATATTATACAAAGGCCTTTTATTTATTTATTCAATTTAAAAAGTGATTTTGTAAATCTTAGTCAAAACGCGATTAAATAAAATCTCTTCGTCTAACATAAATATAATAAAAGACAAGTCCAATCTTTAAAATATAACCAACATTCAGCATTTTTACTTATTTATAAAATATAATTGTAATATTAACAAGACTGATAAAACAGTACTTGCTTCCAATATTTCAAGTACTCAACTTCAGACAATATTATTTATTTGTGTAATATAAATTAATATAATAATACCCTTTTAAATCCACTGTTTTAAACCGCAGATCGGGCAACTAGTTTTTCTCAGAGAAAGAATATATTTTCAATATCGCCATGGAAAAAAATCAAAATACTACGCTATAACTGTAACGATTTTTGAAATTTTACCTTGAAAACTACACACTTGTTTTTCATTGAACCTTAACAAAAGAACAATGCATTTATTAGAATTCAACTAGCGTATAAAACTGACAGGGAACCGTAAGCTTGACCAAATTGGTAAACTGGACTTGCCTCCAATATTTTCTAATTTATTTATATGGGATAACTAATATAACGAAACTCTATTTAATCCAATATTTGTAACCGCAGATGACCAATGAGATTTTTCTTTATTATATTTGTAATATCGCCAGTGAAAAATTGGTGTACTTCGCTATACAACTTCTTCTTTTTTTTCACTTGAAAACATGTCCATAACGCTCTTTTTGCTTTGAATTTATATCAAAATATTATATTTGTTAGAATACCATGAACAAATAAAACCGAGAAAAAACGTACTGTCGATAAAATTGGAAACTGAACGGAAAAATAAAATCTGTATTCCAAAAGCTATTAATATTTTCAAAAAAAATCATGAAAGTATAGTGAACTTTTTGGTTTTTACAAACACAGTCATCCTATCTTATAGTGTAATTTTTCTTGTAGACAATTGCACACTTTTATTTATAATTTATTAAAAGGTAAAGAGTAACAGGGGAAAAAAGGAGTGAAAGTCGACCTGGACAAATCGAAATTTCTTTTAACTTCAGAAGCAAGATATCCTTTTCTCTGAATCAATATTATATATATTTTATCCTATCATCGCAAATTATTGTTGTCAATGATTAGTGAAAAACCATGTTAAATGTATAAATGAACGTAATTTTACATTAAGATCATTTGGCATTTTGTTGAATTGAATCATTGAATAAAATCGTCTGAAAACACCAAGAGAATTTCAGAAAACCGGGACGGCTGCACCGGAATTTTCTAGTTCCTTGTCATCCATTTCAATATTTTGTTAAATTTCCTTATAATTTTTGTTTTATCATGTCAAGACAATAAATTATTTTCTAGTTGTCTCCATTTTCAACATTTTTCTTTTTAATTTGATTTACAATACAATTTACTTCTAATTCCTGTTTTCTCATGTCAAGAAAATAACTAGTTTTTAGTATCTTGCCTTCACATTAAACATTTACTACTTTCACTTAAGTCCATTTTACTTCTAACTCTTGTTTCTTCATGTCAAAAAATAACTATTGTTTTAGTTTCTCGCCCTATTTTCAACATTTTGCTAATTTTATTTACAGTACATATTACTTCTTGTCGAGAAAATAACTTATTTGCCAAGGAAATATTATTTAGATGGATTAAAGATTAGTTTCTGAATCAAATATTATACATTTTCATGAACTACTTAAGATCTAAACCTACATCATTATTCCGTAAAATTAAAATTAAGTTCTTTTAAAGTTTAACTAAATTAAGATAATAGATTAAGTTTAGTTATAAATTAGTTATCTAAATAAAAGATAGTATATTTGGGGGTAAAGAAAAATCTTTCCTAACGGTTTTAACAATGACAAAAAAGCATTATATTTCGTATATTATATTCCAAAATGAAAGTTTTTTTAAAAGATTTGTTTACTATGAATCCCCAAACACTAGTTTATCGAGAAAATTTTTTAATCAATGGAAATTCATAAACCGTTTTAGAAATATTTTGCCAATATTATTGTTTTTATTAGTATTAAAATTTAATTTCTTCCCTCATTTCTACTGACAACACAAGAGAGAAAACCAAGATGTGATAAGTTTTATATTATAAATAAACAATTAATTTATGTGTAGAGATTATTGACCGTTAACGGATAATTATTCAGATATCGTGAGATGCGGTCTGGTGTGATGTAGGTATCAGAAAAACATTTTCTTTATCGTGCCAACGTTTCGAACTTTTATTGAAATCATCTTCAGGGCCTGGGATTTACAAATATAGTTTACATTTAGAAAATACATATAGAATTTGTAAAAGTGAATTTATACAATGCAAAAAATTATATTTTATATTCCATCAAAATCTCACTGGCACTCTCAACACGACATGGCACAATTACACAGAACACAAACACTTTGAGTGAGTAGAAATACTTTGATGGAATATAAAATATAATTATTTTGCATTGTATAAACTCACTTTTACAAATTCTATATGTATTTTCTAAATGTAAATTATATTTGTAAATCCCAGGCCCTGAAGTTGATCTCAATAAAAGATTGAAACCTTGGCACGATAAAGAAAATGTTTTTCTGATACCTACATCACACCAGACCGCATCTCACGATATCTGAATAACAATTAATTTTTTCTATTATTTACATTTTTTTTATCCGATGCTCTTCGGTCAGCTTTTTTTATAAGATAGCAAGTATTCTCTTTCGTTTTTCAAATACGTTTGGAAATATTCAATGACAGGAGGAATGAAGAATACGAGATGATGGATTTTCGATATTCGAAAATTTATTTCTGAACTTAAGCTTTACAACATTTCATTATGAATACGTACACCAAGTATCCAAGAACAAATTTATTTTAAACAAGAATCAACAGCTTTTTTTTTAAATTATATTTTGCCTACACAGTTCTTTTATGGACGGTGAAATTTAATTACATTCTATTATAAATAGGAAACTAATCAAAGTAACGAGGGGTTAAGCAGCTAAATTTGATTATTCAGTTATATTGTTATTCGTTATATATTAAATTTAACTGATGTTAGTCATTTAGTAGGAAAATTATACAGACGACAGTGGTTTGGATGAGTCAAATCTTGTGGCACTACACCACAGTGGCAAAGTTTTTTTTAACAAATAATATTTTCTATTGTAAAAATTATTGGTTTTAAAATAAAAATTGTATTTTTTTAATATTTTCGATACGTTTTTGCAAATTGTTTGTAAATTTTATGCCTGGATGATTACAGCCTCTGGGGCCGACAAGGCATCTTCATTCCACGACTATTTTGTGAATGGGTAAATAAATTTCCAAGGATCTACAGTCTTACCTTTAGTGAAATATTCAATGTCATGCAATGAAATTGTGAAAATAAAAGATTTTAATGTTTAAGATGAAGATGAAGAAGAAGAAGAAGGCTGAGGTACTCACCGTCGGCGTACTGTGGCAGGAGAAGGCGCGAGAAGGGGAAGGAAGCTGCGCCCCATGCGGGCCGGTCCAGGTTGTTGCAAGTGCCGTCGTGCCGTCTGTAGCGCTCCTCCTGGCACGACTCTGAGGCGGAAAGTGCTCGGGCGCAGAACGGACCTATCTCGCTCAAAGAGACATCCAGCCGGGGGAGGGCCGCCTCCGTCTCGCGCCGGCTCAACCTGAACCTGCCGACCCACCGAAACTGCTTATTCACCAAAGACAAGTCTCTCACTTATGGCAAATCTCTATGACGAATCCCAAACGTACGTTTACAAATTTGACCGAAAAGACCAACGGGCACCACAAAAAACTGGCTTTTTACGAGCAACAAATCACAATTTTGTCGAAATATTGAAATGTTAACGAAACCTCACATAATTTGACGGTATAAACACAGGTCATAATAGTCATCATAAATGGATACTCATAATATCTAGGGGAAATCATCCGAACAAGCAAAAACCAGAATAATTAGTAAAAACTACTACAAAAAGTAAAAACTACATCATAACAAAAATTACAACATAACAATTAAAGAAGGTGTCTCGAAAGCCTGAAAAGTCCAGGGGCAAAGCTCTAGTGTCTTTTTTTAAGAGTTACAGATATTGCATTTATCGAAATATAGAAAAATTGACCAAACTTCACAAGATTGGAAGACATGAAAAAAGTTCATAGTAGCAATCATAAAATGAAATTTATAATCGCTATGGAAAATAATCCTAACAAGCAAAAACACATAAAATTTGAAAAAAAAAAAACTATATAAAAATAAATCGCAAAAATAAGCAAAATCCATCATAACAATTAACGGAGGATCCTAGATCCTTTGGATGAAAAGACCAACGGGCAACACAAAAAAACTGGCATTTTTAAATTACAATTTTGACAAAATATTTAAAAGTGAACGAAACCTCACATGACAATTTGACGGCATAAACACAGTTCATAATAGTCATCATAAATGGAAACTCATAATGGCTAGGGAAAGTCATCCGAACAAGCAAAAAATTTCATAATTAGTAAAACCTCTATAAAAAGTAAACGTGAAAATGAACAAAATCCATCAACAATCAAACAAGGAGCCTGGAAACTCCAGTGGGTAAAACACAAAATCTGTCTTTTTTGAAGAGCTACAAATCGTACATTTGTCAAAATGTTGCTAAGTTGACTAAATTTCACAAGATTTGGGAGTTCAATAAAAGTTGAAAAAGTTAGTAATTATTTTAAAACGAAACTCATAATAGCTAGGCAAAATAATCCAAACGAGCAGAAACATCATAATTAATAAAAACTACTGTAAAAAGTAATCTTGAAAATTAATAAAATCCGTCTTAACGAGTAAAAATTCTTAATTACTTTAAAATTTAAAACAGAACTGTCCATGTTTATAAAAAAAATCTGATCCCCTATTTTTTTGTAGGTCTACCATCGCTTATAGTCAATTTTACCGTCCAGCAGAATTAGTGTTATGCATCAAAAGAACAAATTTCACAAAACCATCTACCAATCAACGAAGAGCCAGAAAAGCAAGGAAACTCAGCGGGCAAAACACAAAATCTGTCTGTTTTTTAAGTAGTACAACTCTTAAAGTAGTCAAAATTATGCTAAGTTGATTAAACATCAGAAGATGTGAGTGCATAAAGAAAGTTCATAATAGTCCTCATAAAAGGGAACTCATAATAGTTGGGGAAACTCAAGACCAATGACTGAATTCTCGAGCAAATGGGTGAAGTGCAATGCTCTTTGTGTTCTGGTCAATTCCGGTCCTCTTAAGAGGCGAAAAGTCATCAATCCATCCTGTTTTATTATCCTTCGGGCAGTGCGTTCAGAAATTTGGGCACCTCGAAATTCCTGGAGCAGATGAATGGCTTGAAATACAGTAAGGTGCCGTTTTTGCGAAATTTTCGATGTAAAAATCAACGGTCATCCTGTGGTTCTGTTACCCTACGGGGTCCAGAACCGGGCTTTTTTTGGTAGGCTCAGGTTGCTCGAAAACATCTAACGTCGTCAAGCAGTTTTCATAGAGAACTCGGTTGATAATAACTGCAAATATGTGTAGAGATTAGTGACCGTTAACGGATAATTATTCAGATATCGCGAGATGCGGTCTGGTGTGATGTAGGTATCAGAAAAACATTTTCTTTATCGTGCCGACGTTTCGATCTTTTATTGAGACCATCTTCAGGGCTCTAAGTGTTTGTCTTCTGTGTAATTGTCACGATATCTGAATAAATAACTGCAAGCCTGATGTAACGTCCATCATCAATAAGTGGCACACCACGCACAACATTCTCAACTTAAAGTTTAAAGTTTAAAAATTGTAATAAAAAAATATGAAAACTAAACAGTTTACAACTTCAGAATTCAAGTGAGATTATATAAACATTTTAAATTCCGTAAAAAGAAACATTGGTAGATCCTTTGTCTTTCTTTTGTGTCAAAAATTAAGTGTGTTTACATCTAATTGATATTCCCAATTTAAAGCATAGAATAAACAAATATTTATTTGTAAAAATGTTGAGACAAATTCAGTGCAGAATTTTCTTTTATCGACAAAATGAAAAAATAAACAATTTGGTGGAGTTTTTGCCTGCCAGGGTATATACATTGTACTGAAATCATATAAATAGACATTCATTCATTTATTCGTTCAATACAAGTACAAACCTCGACAAATGACATAATAAAAATAAATAAGCCAGAATGAAAGATGTAAATATGAGAAACGGTCGTCAAGATGAATATCAAAAGGGACTGTTTACACGATGTAAATTGAATGAACGTTGCCCGCAGAGAGAGATAGACGGTAACAGATGGCAGGTTGCCAACTCTAGATCTGATAGAGTGTGGACCAAGTCAGCAGGTCCAGAGGGGCCATTAGCAGCCCTTATCTAGCATCCCTTGACCGCCCCTGGCTAAACCTAAAGCATTGCCAATACTTTGTACACCTACCGACACCCCGACCAACTTCTTAACAACTCACTTCCAGATAAATCCCTGAATCTCACCACCTACAGTCGTTCCAAATCCTCTCTTCATCAATCCTTTTTTTCTGCTAATAACACTTTTCCTTTCTTTCAAATAATAAAGTTAAATTAGCCATATTCTGTCATCTTTATAATATACTATGAAAGGAAATTTTTGCTTTTTTCCAGATTACCGAACACTAGAACTTTTAATTTAAATTTTACTTGTGGTATTCCTACTGCTTGTCATTTGTATCAATCATATTTATGTTAGTATTAACTAAACTTTGTTATTTTATGTTATCATACGTAGGTTTAATTGTATTATTTGTTAAAAATTTTCTTAATATGATCAATGTCAATGAACAATAATTTGTTTTGCTTTCATAATTTGATTTTTTCTAATGTTTTAATTGTCCTTATCTAATTGCGTGTTGTGTTGAGAGTGCCGGTGGGATTTTGCTGTGTTATGTTTATATATATTGTGAAGTGATCGGGATGGAAGTCTCTGGCTGCCACACTCAACACAACACACAAGAACAATTACACAGAAGACAAAAAGAGAAAAGACACTATGATTGGATATAAAAAAAATATATATTGCATTGTATAAATTCACTTTTTTCCACATCCTACATGTATTTCATAAATGTAAACAATGTTTGTAAATCCCAGGCCCTGAAGATGATATCAATAAAGATCGAAACGTTGGAACGACAAATAAAATATTTTTCTGAAACCTACATCACACCAAACCGCATCTCACGATTTCTGAATTCGACCAACGGTCACTAATCACCACACTTTACGATATTTATTGAAATCATCTTCAGGGCCTGTGATTTGTAAACATAGTTTAAATTTTACAAATACATATAGAATGTGAAAAAAATGGATTTATACAATTCTAGAATATTTTAGATTCAATCAAAGTTTTGTACTCACTCAAAGTGATTGTTTGCCGCGTAGCTGTGTCATTCTTGCGTATTGTGTTGAGAGTGCCATTGAGATATTGATGTTTACATCCTTTGGATTTTGAAGGGGTGCGGAAGGAAATCGAGATAGAAAGACAGTTTTATATGAGTAGTCTGACAATGGGAAAAAACGTGGGTAATGGTTCTGCCTGATTATCCTTTCAGGATTATATAGACGGGGATAATTATGGAAGGGAAAGGCAAATTGTTGAAGAATTAGACAATGTAGAAATGTTTGATATGTGCAATGTGATGATTGTGTTATATGTTATATGTTGTTTTACATTAAAAAATTCTAAAATTGTCTATCATTATATAAATTTTTTTCACGTCCTAAATTTGTTAAATTTCAATTATGTTTATAAAACCCAGTTACTGAAGATGACCTCAATAAAAATCGAAACGTTGGGGCGGTAAAGAAAACGTTTTTCTAAAATTCACTAGTTTTTGTGGTCCGCTTGACTAATTAATATCTTTCATTAAATTAAGGGTTTTAGTTAAGATAAAAAAGTCAGTGGCACGAGCGAGATTCTAAACCACGATCTTCGTCTTAATACGCCGCTGCTCTACCACTTGCGGGTGCCGCAAAGGCAAAAAAAGGGAAGAACCTCCAACAAAACAACAGCTTCACAACTCCTACGATGGAGTCCTGCCTATTAATTAAGAAAAAATATAATGACTTGCAACACCTGACAAAGTTTCTCAACAACAAGGAGGTTTTACATTAATTTGGTCTCAAAACTCAAGACGATGTTTATTTTGATTATGAGCTAGACGAATGGTAACGTAAAACGTTTTAGCTGAGAACTTTTTAACTTTTTTCAGTTTTGTTTTTACAATAATTAATCTAAAATTATGACCATATATATCATTTCAGAATTTCCGTTTCACTTTTTCTGTTCAACTTTGAAATTAAAAATAAAATTTGGTAATCATGGTATTTTCTTATTAGTCGTGGGTGCAAAATGAGGGTTTAATGGCTTTTGGATCATCATACTCAGAAAGAACTTTAAATGTTATTATTCTTTCAATTAATTAAGCTTTTTAGTTGAGATAAAAGAGTCAGTGTCACGAGCGGGATTCGAACCCACGACCTTCGGCTTGATTCGCGCTGCTCTAACACTTGAGCTATCGTGACTTCTATCCACTCGGACACTCCCATCTCAACCACATCTTTGGATTTTCCCTCTTTTTTGCCATTTTTCAAATGTCGTGCAATCTATTTTATTCTCTGCGACAATTGAAATGATCCTGTACAGCTTTAATGAAGTATACTTCATTTTAACATATTAAATTCACTAGTTTTCTTGGTCCGCTTGATCAATTACCATCTTTATTATTAATAATTAATTAAGGTGTTTAGTTGAGATTAAAAAACGGAAAAAAGGAGGGAAAATTCGAAAGTTGGGTTGAGATGATGTTGGTGTCCCGGCGGATCGAAGTCACGATAGCTCAAGTGGTAGACTTGCGGCTTATCAAGGCGAAGGTCGTGGGTTCGAATCCCGCTCGTGACACTGGCATTTTATCTCAACTAAAAACAAGATATCAATTAGTTAAGTGGACCACGAAAACTAGTGAATTTAATAAGTTAAAATGAAATATAATTGCGAATAGAATTTAATAAAGTTATTACAATTACTGAATCAAACATCAAAAATTTAATTATTTCACCAGTAGTCATGAAGCTTTAGTGTTTCTCAACTGTTGCATAAATGGAACTCATCATTTTTCCACTGGACTCTTCTTATTATTGTATAATTAACCTAATTAGGATCGATGGGATACTCAATATTCCGCCATCGGCCGTCTACATATTACATCTACATGTTAGGAAGGGGGAAAAAATGATTTTGTTATTTTTCAAAATCTCTTAATTAAATTTGCCTTCAGTAAAAACATAATTTCTAATAAAGGTTAATGTAATTTGTAATAAAAATAAAATAAAAGTGCTAGGGAAAGTAAATATACAAAATTGGAAATATGCCTATTCATTTTTGGCCAGTTTTGAACGATAACGTACCAATTTTAAGTATGGAAAGGTTTTATAAATAACAATTACAATTCGTTCCTACTGTTTTTTCATTAAAAAATTGCAAACATGACATTATTATTATGATAATCGTTGTGAAAATTGTAGTAGCTGATGTCATATATTTCTGAGTCTGAAAAAAGACAAACCAATATAATGTAACTTTCGTTTCGAAGATGATTCTGTCTATTTTTCATTTTAAAATGTTTGAAGATTAGAGTGGTTCACAAAGTTTTGAATGAAACCACACCAGACGAAAACCGTGCTGATAAATTTTACCCTACGTAAAATTATCAGTTATCTGTCGTACAGTATGTATAAATGGAACCATCTCAATTGACCTTGTACATTATCTTGGACTCTTCATGGATAAAACGTTGTCTTCGAATAAGAACACAAGGTAGAAACAAACTGACGTTATAAATTATTAAAAAGACTACTTCACACACGAATAGAAGTGGAACAAATTTACAATTCACAAGACAATTATAAGGCCTGCCTGGGCAAACGCGAACGGTGGTGTAGTGTGTGTGTGTGTGTGTGTGTGCACGGCCTCATCAAAACCAGCTATTAAAAATTTCATCAATGACTGAATACTATAATCTATTAGTATGAGAGTTATCACTCCCGACTCATCCGAAAATCTAATTGAGTGAAGATTTTGGGAGTGAAGGAACTATTCAGCAACTTCTCCTACAAGAGGCACAAATAGCAAATTTAGCATAGATGAACATATTTACTTAATACAATATTTGCAGTTGTAAATATGAAATAAATGTAATTAAAAATCATTTTATGTAAGGTTTTGGTTAAAATGAAAAAGTTAGTGTCATGAGCGGGATTCGAACCTACGACCTTCCGCTAAATACGCAGCTGCTCTAACCTGCTTGAGCTATCAAGTAGTTAGAGCAGCGGCGTGTTGAGCCGAAAGTAGTGGGTTCGAATCCCGCTCATGACACTAACTTTTTCACTTCAACCAAAACCTTATATTATAATGGTAACTAAAAACTTTGATACAGGAGTTTGAAATTCAGAAGGGGATAAAAACAGGAAATCAACATTTATGATTTTCCACTTCCATCGACTTCAATATTCAATAGGAATCATCATCAGGTGATCTCAGAATCAACGTTTGGTGTGAACTTATCGGAAATAAATTAATTTGGCCTTATTTCTACGAAAATAATTTAAATGATGCTCAATTCATCAATCTTTTTGAGGGAGGTTTTACCAACACTATTAGATGACTAGAGCTTCGTCTGCAACAGTGACAAAAAATGATTCTCCAGCTTGATGGATGCCCTAATTCTTTGCCAATGAGTCGTTATTTGAATCCTCACTTCCAGGACAGGTGGATTGGACCTTATGGCCCGATATGTTGGCCTCGTCGTTCATCCGATTTAACTCCCCTTGACTATTTTCTATTGTACCATTAAAAAAACAGTGTCTACGCCAATCATAAACCAGTAACCTCAGTTGAAGAACAGCGTCGACGGATAGAAAAAACTGGTCAATCCATCTCCTCTGACTCATCGCTCAGACAACCGGTGAAGAGTGATTAAATAGAGCAAATCTTTGTATTTTTACGCAAGGCAAGCAATTCGAACATGAAATCTGATTAATAATTAGGAAACCAAATGTCTTATTTTTTTTCAACACCTTGTGACATAACTTGGTCATTTCTTGACCGATTTAAAATCCGATTGCACCGTTGTTTTCAGAGAAAAAACCTTTAATCTGTCGGGATGTAGAGGATTTATTTTTCACCAAAAATGGTAAAAATTTGAAACTAGACTAAAAACTATTAAATATATATTATCGTATATATTAAATACGTTTCTCCTTTTTTTATAGCGTCATTGGATCAAAAGAAATTCAGCCGGGCCATCTAAAAAAGCACCCTGTATACTTTGTACATTGTTTGATAGACACCGCGATACCAGTCAACCTGCTGGACTAGGTCTTAGTAACTCGAAGATCAATGAGTGAATTGTTTCACTTTTAAAAATTTCTATTTTAGACTCATATTTTTTCCTTATTTGTCCATCCACTTAAATACACAAACGAAATTATCTTATCATGTGTATTCAGTTCAACATAAAAAGTACAAAATAAAGAAAATATTAGCCTTAGCATTTTAAAAGTAAATTAACATAGTTTTCCCTCTTTCTCTCTATATATAAGAAATATTTAAGGATACGACCATTTTATTTCGAACAACTTTCACCTAGTTAGTTTATTTATAGGACATTTCGGAGACGATTGCTTTGTTGATGTTTACACGCTTCTTTTGACAAAGGTATGCATATTAGTTGATTGACAAACAGAACGATTATCAAGCACTTTTCCGCCTCGCTTAAATTTTAATTTTTTTTCTTTTGTAACTGTACAAATTAGAACGACCAGTAATTACACTATTCAAATTGAAATATAAATAATTGAAACAATTTTTATGAAAAGGAGGTTGAAACGAAAAATTGATATCTCGAGAAGTTGAGTCACTAATTTTTCAACACAACCAAACTTTTTACGAAACATCAATTTAAATAATAACTTTGCTTACCTAGTACTAACTAAAACATTAATACACTAATTAAAAAGAAGCTTTTGTAAAAAACGTTCTATTGACGAAATATTGCAGGTTTGTGAAAAGTATATAATCGAATATAGATCTACATGCACTGACAGATAAAAATTCCACCCAACTGTTTATTTTTTCATATTGTCGATAAAAAAAATTCTGCACTGAATTCGTCACAACGTTTTTACCAATAAATATTTGTTTGTGCTATGTTTCAAATTTGGAATATCAACTAGGTGTAAACACGCTTAATCCAAAACAATGATTTTTCAATATTTACTTTTTACGTAATTTAAAATGTTTATTGTCTCATTTAGATTCTGAAGCTGTAAACTGTTTAGTTTTCATCTTAGTTTTTTTTTTCATTTTTTAAACTTAAAAATGCGACTTAGTGCTGAGGATGTTGCACGTGGTGTGCCATTTATTGATGATGAACGTTCCATCAGGTATGCAGTTATTACTAACCGAGTTTCCTATGAAACACTGCTTGACGATGTTAGACGTATTCGAGCAACTGGGTCCTACCAAAGGAGGCCCGCTTCTGAACGCCCTAGGGTAACAGAAGCACAGGATGACTGATTTTTGACATCTAGAATTTTGCAAAACTGGCACATTACTGTTTTTCAAGCGATTCCACTGCTCCAGGAAGTTCGAGGTATCCCAATTTCTAAAACGCAATTTCTTAAATATGGACTGATGGCTATTCGCCCTGTAACCTGAACACATTGAAATGCACGGCTCGCATTTGCTCGAGAACCCAGCTTTTGGTTCTCGGACAATCGGTCTGCTTTAATTTTTACAAGTGGGAGTAGATTTAATCAATGGTCTCCAAATGGCGTGAAAGAGTGTGAAAAAAAGTTAAATGAACGGTACGAAGAATGTGATTTCCCAGAGCCAAACCTTTCAGCTAGTGTAGATGTGTAGCTCAGTGATGGTTTGGGCGGGCATTTCATTGGAGGGTCGCACAGAGTTGGTTGTTGTTCGTGGCGGCCACTCGGTATATGGATGAAATTTTGGAATATCATGCGTTAACTATCCTCGATAAAATCAGCGACAATACTATTCTAATGTACGATAATGCGCTCCACATGTACCAACGCACCGTCTACAGCACAATATAAGGATCTTAGCTCGTTCTACAGACACCATCGAACATTTATTGGATAACTTCAGAAAACGAATAAGAGCATGTCCATCACTTCCTGATACACTTGACTATCTTGAAAGGACTCTTCGTGAAGAATGGGCTAATCTCGAGCAAAGAGACATTTTCGGATTGGTAGAAAGTATCGCGAGTCGTCTTTGAGATACAATTAAGGCAAAAGAAGGGAATACACGATATTGAAATTTTAACTAATAAAATCTAAAACAAAATTAAAAATAATTTTATATATCCATCTTTTTTCATTTTTCTTTGCAACTTACATTTTTTTAACTTTTTAGACAAAGACTCCATTATTAAACATTAAAAAACATGAAACTTACACTAATATAGAGAAATCGAGTTATATTACAAGTGGGTGGAATTTTTTGACCTGGTCAATGTATTTAACATTTAACAAAGAGGATCGGTTAAACAGAACACGATACGTCTCGAACATGCTAGGATGAATTTGTTCTCTCTGTATGCACTAAAAAAACTCCTCATAAACCCCAGTCCGAATCTAACCGTAAATAAACTGTCAGGATTTGTGTTTTTTGGATTTTTTGACTTAAGCCCACTAAATTCTTGATAACTTTCGAATTAATGACTACAGAAAAACCAGGTCGATGCCACCTGAAACATCGTCAAATTTGCTGTATGGAAACATTCAGATTGCAAAGACGATGATAAATGCTGCTCGAAAAATGTAGAAAAACAAAAAACGTTGGAATTTGGAATATTTTGAAAATGTTGGATTGATAACTGTTAATAATTAAAAACCCTTCGAGCCTTGCAAATTCACTTATGGCCTGTCGCCCTTTATAAACTTTTTGTTGAACATAGAGTTATAATTATTTACAAAAAGACTTGCAATAATCTTGAAATACTCGGAGAAAAATTGTATGGCCGTAATATTGACTTGTTAAAACGTGTGCTAGGTCATTTCCAACTGATAACGGATCTCGAGTATTCACACGATAATAATCGATTATTGATCGGTTCTGAAAGAGTAAATATCTCAGAATTACTTAATTTCATTTCATTATTGTGTTAATTATCCGAGAGTATTGTGAGGCGTCGCACAAGAATTTCTGAAGGTTGAAACGGAGAAGACGAGGGTGGGACGCCTGGGATGAAGTTAATGAAGCGACCGAGTGTGAAATGAAAAGAGGGCTGAGTGGCACGTTTCAAGCGGTGAAACAAAATGTACGATAAAGGGAAATGAAAAATGTTCGGAGGTGGCGAGTCAGCGGATTAGGAAGACCTCGGGGGCAAATCGGGGGCATTTGTCACGAGGTTATACCCTGGCAAGCTGTCGTCGCCAATATCAAACCGGACCTTCTTATGAAAAAACATTTTCACTTATATCCATTTCCATATTCCCCTCAATTCTAGCCTTCGGGTTTTACAACTGAATCACAAAATGACCCGTAGCAATTGATCACAAAAGTTATTTTTAAAAAAACTATAGATTTATATCTTTGCTGAAATTTTTCTCAGATTATTAGCTACGTCTTATCGTTAAGAGGTTTATCACAAACGATAAGAAAAATATAAACTTTTAATTCATTTCTGATATAGACATAATAAAACATCGAGACGTAATCTATTTTGTATAAATGTCCAATCTACTAAAACAAAAGGTAAAACACATTTTGCAAAACACTTATTTTTTAAACTGATATTCAGTTTCACGTAAACTATAAAAATAAATATTAGATAGAGTATGTCAACATTCCGCTTTCAATGCATGATTTATGTAAATCACACAATTTTTAAATGTTTATACAGTTTGTCTCATGTTTGTATGCGCTTATGTTGTATTTATGTTGATTTATGGGAATAAATGTAATTTATTAGCGAGAAAGTTTTTGGTTCAACCCCGCCCCGAGGAATATCGAGTATTTTGGTGGGGGGCAATTTGACAAGATATGTTTGTATCGAGTGTTGTGTTTATGTTAATTTATAAACGTAATTTATTAGCAAGATTAGAAATGTAGGTCTTGTATTGTAAAAAAAGTTTTTAAAAAATTGCGATTTTCTATAAATTAGTGCTGCTTTAAAAGGAAATTGATAGTCATATCATTAAAATCATAATGCACTTCTAGTACATGTTAAAATCTGAAATTTGGTACAAAGGTAGGTCTTATATCCAAGACGACGTCCACAAAACTGAATCATACAAAAAGTGTGATTCCCCCCCCCCCCAAAAAAAAATCGCGAAAAGAGGCTCAAGTTCCAGATCTCCTGCAAAAACCAGTCTATCGATGTAACAATATCCACACTGCCAAGCCCGTTCTTTTTTTAGTCTATAACATTAGAGAACTCAAAAGAAAAGATAAAAGTTTCAGACTACCTCCCAAAAAAGTTAGCCTATCAGAGTAGAGATATCTACATTGTGGTCAACCTCATTCAATCTTACATTTATGACAAACATTTTTATTGCTTAATACTTGGCCAGTTTTTAAATGAGGATTAAACAATCAGAACCATGTGTGCTCAAGTGGGTGAAGGGAAGTTAGAAAACTAAGAAGAAAAGAAAAACGTCCCAGACAATTCATCGCACATATTATTTTGATAGGCTTTTTTTTCATTACATTGAAATACCAATTTTTTTGGAAGGGGTCTGGAACTTTTTTTTCATTGTTACGTTTTTATTGAAATTAGTATTATTATGAATAGCGTAAGCTTTGATTTTTATTTCACTTATTCTTCCGTAAGTGAAATGGCCTTCGCTCTAATTGGATCTTGATAATTCGTGAAAAATTGCGATGCGAAATTCTTATTGTTTGTAAATTGCAAGATATTTCATTTTTTACAAGCGTAGGCAATTTTAACAACATAATAACGAATGAATGTTTTACATTAAGTTAATCATTTTGATAAAACCAAGTTTATACAAGTTGTCTTCATTGTGAATTTAACGATATTGAGTCTATTTTTTCTAAAATTAGTAAGGTCGCTTGGATAATTAAATTTTATATACTTTATTAGGTTTTTTAACGTTAAAAGTTGGGGGTATCGGTGGCCGCGAGGTTTCGTCTTTGACACGGCGCTCATCACTGTAAGGTCAAGGTCCGGGGTTCGCATCCAGCGGCCCTGCATTCGAACCCGACATACTTATAAATGGGCTTTTTTTTAAAAAACACCGGCACCCTGAGGGTTTATATAACCTCTGCTGTTGCGAACCCTCGTAAAAAATCAAAAAAAAAAAAAAAAAGAAAAGTTAAAAGCAGGAAAAACTCGAACAAATACGAAAAATGTTGGTCGTTTGAGATTTTGTTGGTCATCCCGTCCTCTCTGATTTGGCCTGTTAATAAGAAAACTCCCTCAGAATATGACAAAAAAGCCTTCGCGTGGTACAACAAGGATCAACACTGCTGTGATGATCAAAAACGGTCAGACAACTTATTCTTAAATCATAACCCAGCAAAACCACGAGAATATTCTCGATTTTACTTGGAAAAGGGAAGTTGGTGTCCGAGTGGATCGAAGTGATGGAGCAGCTAACCGGTCGTGGGTTCAAATGTTCAAATTCAAATGACGCTAATTTTTTCATTTCAATCAATAACCTTCCATAAATATTAATTCTTGGACAGAAGTTATTTGGTCAATTAGACCACGAAATATAATGGATTTACTTGTAATATTATTTTTACGTATTTTTCTATTATCACATTGAAATGGAGAGCTTTTCTCCTAATTACCCCGTAGAATATCGACTACTCTAGGGTAGCGTGTATCAGTGCTGTGTGCATGTAGTTTGTTAGCGTGAATGGCAGGACGGTTCATCTTCAATTACGCCGAAGAATATCGAGTATCCTACGGTAACGTGAACGTTCACCAGACTTTCATGTTCTTACGATATTTCTATGTTTCTGTATATTTGCGTTATTTATCCACAATTGAGGGCCTGAGGTGTAGAGAGGCTTGGTTTCAATAGGAAGAAGAAAAGAGAGAGTTGGTTATCGTTATATCATAAAACATCACAACTTGGAAACAGAAACAGTAAACGAAATAAGTAGGTTTAAAATGCTACAAAGATAAGAAACGAGAAGCCAAGCTAAGAAAGGAATGCTGGAAAGGAAAAGGAAAGTTGAGCACATTTATATTTTTGATTCCATTAGTTTCATGAGAATATTTAGTCGAAGTACTTGTATGTTTGATATAAAAACTTATTTTGCCACAAAATTTGTTTATATTTTCCTTCCTTTAGCACAGACAAATCCACCCACATTACCTTCACTCTCCGCATAACGATCTCCCCCTGTTTTCTTAAATAATATTCCCTACCTAACTGCGGAAAAGGTGCGATACACGACTGAACCGTGAGATTATGATACGATATAGAGCTCTTGCACGGCCTCTTGACAAACGTTCTGATTTACCTCTCAGAAATAAAAGGCTGCTTTACAACACCATAATTAACCCGATATGGACTTACGGACTTGAAGTCTGGGGATCAGCCAAACAGTCCAACATCCGCCCCATTCAAACTGCCCAATCCTTAATCCTTCGAATAATACTATCGAACCTAACCACATATACAGACTTATTTATCCCGTATACTCGGTCGTCCTAAAAAGGACAATTAGGATCTTTAACGTCCGCACGCTCGTCCATTCCGAGCGGTCAGGCCTGCATTAAGTACCAGACCGTATATCGCGCGCAAAGCGTTACCTAAGCCAGGTCTCTCGCGCGGACCCCCCCCCCTTGTAACAAATGGTTGGGAGGTGTCACAGGATTGAATGAAGGAACCTGGATTGAGAAAGGAACGGGGATGTGGACTCGAGGTGCCCTTTTCAGGTCCCCTGCATTAACCAAATTATACCACCCGTCGTCGCTGTAGTTCCACATTGAGTGAGTAACTTCTTGGGTATCCCTTTCATATAAGATGAAATCCGATCTCGTTATCGAAAATTTCACAAAAACCTCCCAACTACTGTCATTTCCGCCGACTGAGATCTCTTAGGATGTGATAGTGAACGTGATAATGATTTTTTGTAAATATTATCTTGCGCATTGTTGCATGTTATCTAAATAGTACCAGGTAGTTGAAATCTACGACAATTATTTTTTTTAATAGATTCCTTCCTAAAAAGGCTAAAACCTATGTAATAAAAAGACTCGATAAAACAGGTTAGATTCGGATGTTTTTTACGAGGGTTCGCAACAGCAGAGAACATATAAACCCTCAGAGTACCGGTGTTTTTGAACAACAAAAAAAGCCCGTTTGTAAGTATGTCGGGTTCTAATGCAGAACCGCTGGATTCGAATCCGGGACCTTTACCTTACAGTTACGAGCTCTGTGTCAACGCCACCGACCCCCCAGAAATTTGGATTTTATTTGGACAAGTTAATTTGAGATTTACAAATTAAATATAAAAAAGTTAATCGATAGCAATCAAGAAAGGGAGCCAAGAAATTGCTTCCATTCCTGAAAGTTTGCCTGAATTGAAAAGAATGTCAAATGGGCTTGCAACAATGGTCGGTTGTTTAATTGATTATAGCTCATTAAAAGGGGCCGAGGTGGAATAAAGGGAAGGGTTTTGCAGTGGCATGAAAGATACCAGCATCTCACGCTCAGCTGGCACTGATTTAATCTGCAAATAGGCAGACCTTTGCTACGGGATATCCCACCCTCCCTTTAATTACAATGTTAAACAATGTCTGTCTCTTCTGCCGTCTTTGTGTCAACTAGACCGCTGGCCTGATTCCTTACTTCATTAATAAATCCACAATTAAATCATAATTTATTCGCTTTGTATTAGTCAGCAAGTAAATATTGTTTATAAAGTCTGTATGTACGTTTAGTAAAGCATGCAAACGACAGCAAGAGACCAAAAAAATGCCAGCAAATTTGTATAAAGATCAAATTGTCCTCAAGGCGGCTATAACGTATAATCCATAAATATATACTGTTTTTTGTTCTTAAATAAAAGGAAATGGGCTAATTTTAATTTTAAATTATTAAGTAAGTTAGTTGTTTGTTTTAAAACCTGCAGATCTATATATTGAGATTTGCCTGTCTAGATCAGATTGTTTTGCGTTCCTAGCGTGTGTAGAGAGAAAGAGTAAAATTATTTATTAGCGTGAATGTGTAGAGAGATAGGGGAAATATTGAGTACCCCATCGACCTTAATTAGGTTAATTATACAATTAAGCATAAATTGTGAAGGAGTATCAAGTACTCCACCCAAACTGAGTGAATGGTATGTAAATAAGAAAATAGAAAAAGAATCTATTTAAAAGTGTTTTAAAATATGGATTTGGAAAACGATTGTGAGCTGGAATGAGCTAATCTACGATATTGTGGAACAAAGTATAAAATGTTCAAAAAATTTACAAGAGATAAAGCAATTATTTATTAATATGGCGGTAAGAGTAGGTGAAAAAGCCATTCCTCTCGTTTTGACAGCCAAATACGACATTCTTTATTTCTATAATTGCAAAAATTTCAGAAACCATAACTCTTTTGCAAAAAAAAGATAAAGTAGAAGTTGTAAAGAATCCAATTTCTTTTTAATATCATGGGATAAGTTTTTACCCGTTTATCACAGCATATCTCAAACATAGAAAGACGTAAAATTCAATTTAAAAGAAATTCAATATTTTCTTCCCCTGGCATTTCTATTTTATTTTGGTTATAAATCGCATTAATATTTATTAGAAATTTTTCTAAATATTGTGTTTTTCTGAAGGAAAATTTGACTAAGGGATTTTGGAATCTACAAAATCAAAGGACACATAAGTGGTTTATGTCTGTTTATCCAATCAAACATGAAGTGAACAAAGATTTAAAATTCATTTTAAAAGAAATTTGATTTTCTGAAAAATTCATTTCGTTACCATTTGAAAAAATTAAACTGTTTCTGAAATAAACTGCTCAAAAAAGAATAGGGATAAAGCCAAATTTGTAATTTTTCTTTTCCAAGCATTCGTTTTTATTACATAATTTTGTTTATTGAGCACACAATTTTTTATACAATTAAAACGATCCTCTGTTAGCTAAACGAGGGCGTCACTAATTCCATAAGGAATTTCACCCCACATATGTCACAACGCTGCACTCAGTTGTTTCAAACCAACTGGCTGCAGACGGTGACCTAAAAGCCTTGATCCGATTTTTAGGAGAAACGCGTCTGTTTTAGTATTTTCAGTACTTTACATGACATTTCCTATTCGGTCTCTTTACGTCTATTCAGAATGAATGTATTTATTAGCGTTAATGTGTAACGTAAAAGGGTCGATGGGGGAATATTGATCCTCAAATTAAATTAGTTATATAATCCGGTTCCGTGAGAATATCAAGTTCTCCACCACCCAAACTGAGAGGCTGTACGTGAATAGGTAAGAATTAAAAGTGAGTGAGAACATGAATTTGGAACTGTTTGCGAAGGCTGGAATGATCTAGAGGTAAAGAACACACAAATCCAAATAATAAAAGAAAATTCAGATAGTGATAACGCCAACTCACTTATTCCACCTGTAGCTAACTTATAAAAAGGACACCATTGAAATCAAACATACCGACCTCTGAGGAGGGTGAGAAGTCCAAACCCGTCAGAAAGACCAGACCGGCGAAGATAAATTGATTAAAATGGACCGAACCCATCACCCCACAACCCCATGAAAAAAACACATTTTTCAATTTTTATTATTTATTTATTTATTTTATCCACATTCTTTAGCAGTTGCAATTTTAGTTTTTTTACTGAATTTAAATTGAAGTTTCTGACGAGTGCCTTCTTGAAAGAAATTTAATGCAATTTGCAATGCATTTATTGGATTTCCACAAAACTGAATAGTTCCAAGAGCTACTCCTAGCTTTATGATGAAAACCATAGATAGTGAAAAGAAACATAAAATTTTTAATATCTGCGAAAGAATCGAGAATCGTACCATGGTTTGTACGGGGTTTGCACTTCACTTGGAGCGGAGAATATGCTGACGAAGTTAATCTATAAATTAAGTAACGTAAAGTGATTACTGGCATAGAAGAGTCCTTTACGTCCAATTACCTAGTTTCGAGTGATATGTCAACACTTTTATTTTATTTTCAATTCCCAAAGAAAATTTCAATAGAAATGCCGGGTTTTGAATACAAAACGTTAATGGTGCACATACGAGAGACGGACACCGCCGTGATCCTATCAGTTTTACTATCTAAAGACATACGAAGAGATTTGCCAAAAATTATTTTCTTAATTTCTCATAACATTAGTAAAAATGTTCGTTTTTTAGTACCTTCGTGATAGGATTCTTGTAGTTTCTTGGAGTGCTGTGCCCAAAAGGGAGATGGTCTGATCAGTGACCGTTCGTGGCGGATGACGGAGGCCGACCTTCTGCCTGGCGATCGTGAAAGCCTCGTTGACATCTTCGTACGTTATGCATCGATTCCGACCGCTGAAATTCAGAAGATCTCGGTGAAAAAGAGAAGAAACAAACAAAGAGAATAAACATGAAATATTTTAGTAATTAGGTTAGTTAGGTCGTTTCCATCGTACCAAAAAACTAGGACAGGCGGGCCAAATGGACTGCAGTCTCATACCCGGCCAATTTCAAAACGAAATCTCATCAGAACAAAACACACGGGTTTTTTCACAATTGGTACTGCTAATAGTGCTAAGTAGTGAGTGATAGCAGTCTGGAAATTTAGCACATGATCAAATTAATTTAAATAACTTTACCTACCTAAATGGACTACCACTGGCGTTCCCTGTATCATATTCCTAGTTCATAGTGTATTAGTATCCGGCTGTACCGTATGAAATGCCAGTTTTGCTTACTTTCAATTCCCTGTTTACAAACATAGTAGTTTGCTTTCATTAATGAAACATCTCTGAGAAATAAATTATTATCAACAATAATCACCTCGCAGGAATTATGCATAATTTGTCGGTATGAATTTAAATCGGGCCATACCGCTGCTGAGGAATCTCGTACTAAGGATAAGTAAGTCTCGTAATAAGGATTCTCCGAGCGAAATTATTAGCTGCGGTTTTCAAGAGTTCGGTGTGGCAATTTTGAACTTAACAACAAGCAACGAGGTAGGCTGGAAACCGAACCGGACAATCTCCAACTGTTGGCAGCGGTTGAGTCGTGTCCCTCAAAAAGCAATGGGAGACTATGCCAAAGAAATGGGATTAGGTGCTATGCCCGTTTCGAAGGATTTAAAAGAACTTGGGAAAACGAAAGTTACGCAATTTGTTCTTCGCTTTTGCTGCGAAATCGCAAATGAAGCATTTTTGAACCGGATTCTCATTTGTGGCAAAAAGTTGGTCCGGTAAGAGAATCAGACAAGGACAGCTGGTTAGGTTGGATAGGGTTGAGTCGCCCCAGCAGACGGCAAAGTGAAGCCTGCTCCCCTCCTAAAAAAATGCTGTCTGTTAGGTGGGGAATATGTAGTTTGATCCATTTGAATTTTTTTAAAACAACAACGTGTTGACAAGAGTCGTAAGATAGAAAGGGACCTACACTCCTCCATGACAATGCTTGTCCTCACGTTTCAAGATAGAATGCAAAAACTTCAAGAACTAAAAATTGAAGTTCTTCCTCACCCACCGAATTCACCTGACCTCTCTCCAACTGACCTCAACCTTTTATATGCCCTGGACCGTTTTCTAAAATATACAATTGTTCAAACTTGTGATTCCATCAAAACAGTAATCGAAGAATTACTAATATCTCGAAATCCAAACTTTTACGAGGAGAGGATAAAATAGCTTACCACACGTTGTGAGAAGTGTATTTCAACTAACGGAGAATATTTTGATTAATTAAAGATTGATGGGCTTTATAATATTACCACAAATACTGACATTTCGTACTGTACCGGATAATAATTGTCTAAACTAAAACGTTTTTAGATGGATGGTGAAGTTGATTGACTTTAATTGGGAAGCATCTGTAAATAGGAGAGATGATTGGCTTTGATCACTATTGAAGAAAAAACATAGTAACTAATCAGAAAATTTTGTTCTCGCGTACATTCCGTCCTGTGTATTTATTGCATGATATGTAGAACAGACGTCATGTGTATATTGTATTCACTAATTTCGTGTTCCGCTTGGCCAATAGAAAAATAACAAAAAGGAAGGAAAACTCAAAAGGTGGGGTTGAGATAGGAAGTTGATGTCCAAGTGGATCGAGGTTACGATAGCTCAAGTACAAGAGCAGCGGCGTATCAAGCCGAAATTTGTGGGTTCGAATCCCTCTCGTCCCTACTAAAAAACTTAATTATAATGTGTATTGTATATTCTTTATACAAGCAGAAAAAAATGTGTGCTGCCCAGAAGTGTTTATATCCGAAGTTGACACTGAGATCATTAGATAATGTGTGAAATGCAAGCAATTTTTTGATTACCATCTGAGATATTCATATTCTGCTATCGAGTTAAATTACGTTTGGCCAATAAGTCCATAAGTCAATATTTCTGTTTTCTTTTCTTGTGTAATTAAACCACATAATTTCAACGTGTCCCCTGGAGGTTTTTGGAAATTCCAACTTGTTATTCGTCAGGGGTCGGCGGTCTCTTCAATTCTAATAAATTTCGGTACGGTTAGGAGACAGGAAGTCGGTAAACACATTTACCTCCGCCCCTAGCTCCGACGGGAGTCGAAATGAAAACAATTTAATTTATTGCCGCAACTCCTTTTAATTGTTGCCGGCCCATTTGTCTGAATTACCTGTTCCAAGAAGAAGGAGGCAGGAGCAGGGCGCAATCGGACCGATCCGCGTAGCTTTTCGTATCCTGTGAATCTCCTGGTGCAAGTAGAGCGAATAGGGCAAACCACAACCTGAAAAAAGTTTTTCTGTTTTACTTGCCGTACCACAGGATGAAAGTACACGCAAAAACCGCAGCATCCCGCTCTGTACCCCCGGCCGAGACATTGAGGGTACAGGTCGACCGCACAATTACAAATCGTTCTATGATTGTTTGAAGAAAGACGAAGGAAAAGCGCATTACCTACTATTTAAAGTTTTTTTTTTCTATTTTAAGAAAAACGGTCCTTCGAGGCTCAAGGTGGCGCATCTTTCTAACTCCACTTCCTAGCAATGATGTCATTCGACCTCGGGTCGGGAAAAAATTAACGTCGGAAAAAATGTCTCTTGTGCTATTGTCTGACGACCATTTATTTTTTATTTATTTTTTGATTAAATCGGTTTAACTTTAAATTTTCAAAGCGATGATATACGTGTTACATGAAAACAACAAAAAAAAGTTCCCTGAAGAAAAAAAAGAGATATGCTTAGGGCGATAGTTTGATTATAATATGATATTACATATTATTTATTATGTCCTGTAAACAGACGTTAATAAACATACATATAACAGACGTTACGTATACTACATCTCATGTATACTACATTGATGGCATGCTAGAGTTTTCACTTTTCACTCACCTTTTTTCCATAGAGTCTTCTGTCTCTCACAAAACGTTAATCGTACAGTAAATTTGATTACAAGAATTGAAAAATCCGTGAGATCAAATCAGAATCCCTCAATCAAAAATTGATATTGTTTATGAGTTGTAGTGCAAATATTCTCATTTTGTCACCATTTACATTTTGGGATTAATCCTTCTTAACATGTAAATGATCTTTAGCTTTTCTAGAAAATAACTAATTCTTGAAATGGTTCAATCTTCTTTCTTTATGGTAATGTAAATATTTATAGAACAGAGAAAAGTCTTACTTAAACTTTAGGCAAGTCCTTTTAAAAGTCGTGAAAATTTATCTTCTAGTGTATTTTGTTTATTAACGTTACAATAAATAAACAGATAAACTTCATAGGGTATTTTTGAAGTTCTTTCTATTGATGTAATCAAATTCGTATAAGATTAACATTTTTCTTGATAAGGAAAACTATGGAAAAAAATTGTGAAGGTTGAAGAAACCTGTTAAGTGGAGTGTATCGAATAGAGTTGAGAATGTGACATCGAACAACAGGATTTTTAAGTTGATAAATAAGTTAAAATTGATCTTTGGCTTAATTAAAAACAAGCAACAAATAGTTTTAAAGTGATAATATCTTCTGTCACTATTTTTTCAAAACATAAAAATTTGATTAAACAGCATGAATGTACTGAATGTGCATGAATTAGGCCGGATTTTAGTACGATGGTATATCATGATATAAATCTTTTATTTATTTATTTATTTACGCAACCTAAAGGTTTCATGAAATATAAATGTATCTTCATTGATGATTCGATCCTAAAGAGTCAACGGCATTGTCCACGGAGGAAAGTGAGGGTGTGAGGACTTACCGAGTCATGTCTTCAGCTCCAGAACACTAACCGGTCCAAAGGAAATCCCGCAAACATTATTAGCATACAAAACCCCTCCATCCGCTATTCCGTTCTCAAAGAGCTGTTTCATTCAGTCTTCATCCCCTACTCCTCGGATGCCCTTCTTCAGCCCCTCTCCTGAAGCACGTCCTTCCCCTTCGGATAAGCCGAGATCGGCGCAATCCGCCGACGATAAGCACGGTCCATCACGGGCTCTTCGCGAAACCGAAATTAGGTCGACCGGTTTGACCCGTTCATTCCAATTTCATCGGGATATAGGTCGTATAAAGATTTACGATTTCTCGACAGATCGATAGAAGAATCCATCTAAGAAGGCATCCGAGTGTCAATGCCAAATCACACCCAAAAAAAACTTTTAAATTTTTTTCTTCACAACTACATTTCCTTACTCAAAGAAGTGCCAAAATTCAAGCACAACCATCAGTCGTCGCTCGGAACTGGAGTGCTAGTAATGGTTTAACGGCAGTGCATAAAATTATTGTGTATGCGAAAGCAAAACCTACAAAGAGGAAACCATTTTCAACTTATTCCTTTCTGACCTTCAATTTTTTTTTTTTTTTTATTCTTTACAAATATATATCTATATATATGACAGCCCACAGAATTGGCACGGTATTGAAACAATCGGCAATAGGTACAAAACATTGAATTTTCTATGCCTGGACGAATTTAAATTTTTAGGTAAATTACTTGATTATTATCAATTTTTTAAACTATAAACTTTTCAATCTTAATTCAAATTGTTCTACCACAATGGCAGTAGATATGCTAAAATAAAACAAGACTTAATTAATTATCTATTATTTAGAGGTCGTGAGACGACATTTATTTATCGTACCAAAGTTTCTATCTTTATTAAAGTCATCCTCAGGGCCTGGGATTTATAAACATTGTTTAAATTTTACAAATAAATGTACGATGTGACAAAAATGAATTCATGTAATGCTAGAAAAATTTAGATTAAAAAAGCAAAACAGAAAATTTTCTAGCATTGAATAAATTCATTTTTTTAATCTAAAATTTTCTAGCATTGTATAATTTCAGTTTTTTCTCCTCTTGCAGTATTTATCAAATTTAAACAATGCTTATAAATCGCAATAATAAATAATAAAGATCGAAAAGTTGGGACGACGAAGAAAATGGTTTTCTAAACCCTACATCAACCAGACCGCATCTTACGATCTCAAAATAATCATTACGTAACGGTCATTAAACACTACACATTAATTATTTATTGAAAATTTTGGTTTTAGAGCTGGTCGATTCAATTTCAGTGATTTTTAAGAAAAAAACTTTCAATTATTATAATTTTTATTTTTTTATGTTTTTTAAAGACAAATATAAAATATACCTACATTAAAAAAATTAAAGTAAGCGTAACCATTTTACCAAAAATGTTGTCTTGGAAGAAATGAAGAAAATATTCAATTCAGTGCCTAGTATTTCCTCCCCTTGCGTTGACAATCATCGTTGCATCGATTTTTTGAGGTTTTGAATGGAATAATTTCACATTCTTCCAATAGCGCCGTTCATAAGCTCTGAAAATTCTCTGGCATCACTGGGCGACTTTTTACGCTCTTTGATAACTCGTCCCATTGTTGTTCAATAGGATTTAAGTCGAGATCAAATGCTGGCCACCCCAAGCATTAAATTGAAGCTCGTTCCATGTAGTCACCAACTATCCTAGCTGTGATTGTCAAGCATAAAAATAAAACCGTCGAAAAATTAATAGAACATAAGGAATATCTGACAAATCATCTTCAATGTATCGTGGAGCTGTTAGGGAATAGTAAAAACTATCAAAATTTATCAAAACCAAAATAATTTCGAACTATTCTCTACGACTTTTAATTGCGGCTAAAATAAATACGAGATTATTGGAAAAGTAAAGTCTTTGTTGTCAAATGAGAATAAGTAATTCCATAAAAACCCTCATATTTCCATCATTATTTAGAGTTTGAAAAAATATAATTTTTAGTGAATTAATTTCACTGTTGCTTACATAAAAATGTTCTACGAGGCGTAAGCTAATTTGGTACGTGTACGTTTTTGTACACATTTCAACAAACATTCTGTAAGGAAAATAGGTTAGAAAATGGTCAAAACTTCAATTAGACTTCATTTTTGTGATTTTAAAACCCTAAGATATCGATCAGTGAAAATTAATTTTTTGACTGATAATTTCGACGGCCTTCTTGCCAGACTACGTTCCTAGTGCAAGCTCTAACATTATTTTCATGGCTGGTGTTTTAAAAAAATTTCCAAGTGTATTTTACAGCTGCATCAAACATTCGAATCGGATTGGAAGAACGAGGTTAATTTCTAACAAATAATTTTGCTATTTTATGTATTTTCTAACATTTATTTTAATGGAACAAATGTCGTCTACGTCTCTGTTCTTCAGTGGTCTGTTTAATGTTAAAATCCTTTTAGCCATTTTTGAATTATCACCGTTCCGATAACGACTTCTCGAAAATCGGCAAAATTTTAAGGGTCAAAATTCTAACAAAAAATTATATTTGAGAGTTTCTGGAGGTGTAACAATGAAATTTCATACTAGTTTTAAAAAAATTATGTTCTATTTACTTGAAAAATATTTGGTTTTTAGAATTTTTTTTATTATTTATGAATCAGTTAGATTTCGTACTCCAATTGTCGAAATAAGCTATTTCAATTAATTAATCTTTATGTAAAGTATTGGTTGAGGTAAAAAAGTTAGTGTCACGAGCGGTATTCGAGCTCACGACCTTCGGCTCAATTAATTTATAAATAAATTTTTCATTTCAATCAATATTTTACAAAAAGATCAATTAATTATTCATAAACTTCAATAGCTATTATATTTGTATTGCAAAATAATGAAGATGTAAAATGATATATTCATTAGATAAGAGTAAGTAGATAGGCGAAATAAAAATATTAAAAGCGGAAAATTTCAAATTAAAAAAGTCTGGTGTAATGTAAGTTTCAGAAAAACATTTTCTTTATCGTGCCAACGTTTCAATCTTTATTGAGATCATCTTCAGGGCCTGGGATTTACAAACATTGTTTATATTAAATTCACTAGTTTTCGTGGTCCACTTGATCAATTAAATCTTTCTATTAATTAAGGTTTTTAGTTGAGATGAAACGCCTCTACTCTACCACTTGAGCTACTATTTTGGCATATATTATGGAAAAAAGTGTATTTATACGATGCAAAAAATATTTTTTATATTCGATTAAAGTATTTCTACTCACATAAAGTGTTTGTTTTTCAAAAAAAAAATTTTATTGCATTGTATAAATTCACTTTTCCACATCCAAAATCCCAGGCCCTGAAGATGATCTCAATAAAGACCGAAACGTTGGCACGATAAAGGAAATGTTTTTCTGAAACCTACATTGCACCAGACCGCATTTCACCATTTCTGAATAATTATCGATTAACGGTCACTAATCACCTCACAATAAAAAAAAAAAAATAGCGAAACCAGAGCTGTTCACGGGAAGTGGCGATGCTACGGGTCCGATATTTTGGAGTGTAGAATCACCAAAAAAAGTTTGGTCCAAAACCGCGACTCACCAACCTGGTCGCGCCGGTTCAGCAGAAAGTTCTACTAACTTACATATTTTCCTTGGGGAGCATGTGGACTAGAAGACAAAGCCTTAATTTTGGTTCTGCCCACCCAAATTCCTTCTCCGTTCAATTCCTTTTCGAATTTACAATTAATAAGACCCATAACAGATCGTTAATAAATAAAGAAAAATTTAAATTTTAAATTTCAAAAAGAAAAGGTTAAGTCTTGGTTTTATTGTTTGAAGTATATCTCTTGCAACATCACGTGCCTATTATTGTGTAATTACTAACTCATTAATAGACTTTATATTTTCTCTTGTAATACGCATAAATAACTATTTTTTCGCGGTCTTCCCAAAAATATTTTTGTTTTTATAAGTTCTATGTGAAGAGGTAATTTTTAAGAATTTGCCTTAAGCCCTGTGTAGAATTAGAATTTGTTCCTTAATGGGCCCCCGGTTAATTAGTTAACGACTTCTAAGAGGGATCACAGGGGGTCAGAGTAGATACCAATCGACTTTATCCCCAGGTCAATAAATATGCAGTATCATCCTCGTTCAGCGAAACCAGACGACTCAACGATGGAGTTGTTATTTATTATTCATTGTGCTTCAACTTTAGCCAATATATTGAACAAAGAAAACAACGGTTAATAAATCAATATGAGGCGAGGATATATTTTAAGCAAAAGCAATTCCGTGCCGTCAAAATATCTATTAAAGCTAGAAATAAAACGTCAGGTTTAATTCCCAACCTTTAAGATATTACGCATTTAATAATCAGCAGATCTGCGATCGAATCAGATCGTTATAAATGGACCAGAGGAATATTCGTCAGTATAAAATTTAATTATTAGATTTCTCCGTGTGGTCTGCGGGTTGATTATATCTTTAAAATTCAACTCTAAAGATGGCGAAACGCCCGCATAAGTAGGCCAAAATTATCACACTACCATTACAGTAAGTTATACATTAGATTATTGAGATGGCAAAATCGTTGTATTGTGGGACAGAAAATGCTGTATGGTGTAGCGGAGAGGTTACAAGCACTTTTGAAACTGTAGGAGTAAAACAGGGCTGCTTGCTCTCACCCCATCTGTTCCCGTGGTTTGTTAACGATTTGGCCTAGTTTTTGAGTAGTGGTTTGTTTCTCCAGGCATTAAATAAATAACTGTTTATTGTATACTGATGATATCACTACTGAAACGATTCGACTTTAGAAAATGTTAAACGAATGGAATATATCAATGAATTTAAACAAAACTTAAATTACGGTTTTTAAAAATGACAAACCTTCAAAAAATGATCGATGGTTTCTGGAAAAGGAAATATAAAGAACGAGGTGGTAAAACAGTACAAATAAATGTGTGAAACGTTATCTTCTCTACTTCTTGTAATACTGATTTGGCCAATAAACTGTAATATTAAACATGGTTTGAATACAACCTGGAACAGTAGATAGGATGTTTTTCTGAAATCAAAGTTTTAATATTTTTAATTCCTTCTCCAGGGCTGGGTTGTACCATACGAATCAAGTGTGAGGTCATCATCGATATAAAGAAGAGGAAAAACTCCATTTTATTATTATTATTATTATTATTAAGAAGCTCTTTGGTGCTCCTATAATTCACATTATTTTACTTACTCTGAATTGAGCTTAAACTTTTGTTCATGCATGATGACCTGGAGACCTCCTTGCATCTTAATGCGGAAACAAGTCTTTCATATCCCAGAGGAACCGTATGATTAGGGTCTACGGAAACAATGAGCGATATATTCATATTAGAAGTTTGGGTGTATCCTGCAAAGGTTAGCTAGTGCCATGGCTTGCGTCTTCCTCTCAGGCAAATTCCTGGCACCTAGGAGACTCCAATAGACCCTTCTACTACTAAACTAAAGGTGGTTTTCTAGGTACAAAACAATAGCTTAGCCTTGAGAATACACTCTAAAGCACAAGATTTACCTGTTTCCTGGAGCACATGATCGCCTTAAGCACCCTCTGCTTGTATTTGGATGATAAGACCAAGGAAGCATACAGCATGCGAGGTCTCAAAGATGCATCTTACTATGTGCATAACGAGCGCAATACGACGCATTAGCAGTCTTCAGTAGCGTTCTAAGTGGGAATGGATTCGTCGTTCGCCGTAAATGAGACCCCTGGTGGGCACCTAGCGAAGAGGCGGTTGTTGTTTGGTTGTGCATGCAAAGGCTTCCTTTACCGAAACCGCAGCCGGGATCCGGTAGTTTCGACGTTGCCGGGGCACCTACACACTTAGGGAGATAGAGTTGAATTCTCTATCTAGGAAGTGCGTTGAGAGACCAGCTGATGCATTTCAGCCCCTTTGGGTATCCCTTTACGCGCGGGCACGGTTAAGTGCACAATGGTGACCCACCCTTTTGGACGAGACAAGCGGGCGAAGTCGGCATGTCTGTCTAGTCTGATGTGGTGGCTTCTATAGTGAAGCTCACGGTTTCAGACTATCTACCGGAGGTGAGTCGCTCCCAACTTGAGAATCTAAACGTGTGATAAGGCAGGTTTATGTGCTAGGTGCGCACGCTAAAGACGTCATTGTCTACAAACATTGCGTTCCCCCATGGGAATCATGCAAGCCTGAACCCCTACACCAGTATTGCTGGTTTCTCATGGCGTGTGTTCGCCAGGTGCCACGCTAGCATTAGTGTTAGTGCTGTGACCGTGGAAATAACATATTACAATCACATTACAAATAATAAACATTTTCAAAAAATTATTTATTAAAATATAATGTTCTGAACGTTGGCAAAGTATATACACTAAATATTTTTACTTATCACTTAATGAGACTAGATTTTTCGCATGTTGACAAGTGATAACTAACTGTAAGTTTAATAATATTGAAGAGGCGAAGGTAGGTCGTCAAGGTATCGATCACTTGAAATTTAATTTGATGTTTAATCAGTATTATAGTCAAGGGGTAGAATTTAAAAAATCCAACTTTGCCAATCTTTCGACCCTGGCTTCAAGGTTATCATCAGGGATTAATAATAAACAAATAATAACTGTCAATTTTGGCGCTATCAACGCGGCCGTGGTTATTTGGCTTTTACAAAGATGCCATAAACGGTTTTTGTTTGAATTAATAGTTGTTTATATCATCATAAACCATCATTTGTTTGTCATCCCACAGATTATAGACAAAGAAAGTACATAGAAGAAAAGATAGGTCTGGAATTAATTCCAAAGGCATAATACAAAGTAAATAAAGGGTAATAAAGAAACCCGACCTCAATTAAAGATATATTATTTATTTTGTAACTTTTACGACCTTAATATTATCCCGTGTCTTAGAGTGTTTTCACCGGGTAAGAATAGTTTAGTTTTTAATGACTGGAATACTGTAAAATGATGAAGGTCTCACGTTGCAAGGAAGAATGTAAAACGATATTGGATGCGTTACATAACACAGAAAAGACTGAAGCTAACAGATTAGTCCGATACTTTTACATCCAGAGGGAAAAATCAGTTTATAACACTCCACATTTTGCGAGCAAATAAACTGTACAAATTTTTTATAATAATTATATTATTAAAAAAAAGTTGGAATTGTGAAACATGGTCGATGCCACAAAGATCAAAGTACAAATGAACTGACGATGTTCAAAACGTTAACTATTGCACAAGACTCTGACCATGAAAATTTACGTATAAGTGTGTCATTATAAACGAATCACACGAGGCAGATAAAAACGTAATAGCTAATTTAAGAAATTAAAAACGAAGCTAAATACCTAAGTGCCATACAAAACAAACATGGCATTTAAGGAGCATATTGGTACCGCTGTCAAGAAAGTATCACGAGCTTTGAAGTTGTGGAGAAGGATAGCAGGGAAGAACTGGAGATGAACATCAGAAACCTTGCTCTGTATGTACACTATGAAAGTGAAGCATATCCTCACATATGGCTCAATAGCCTCGGATGATAAATTAGAATAGAGATCGTGCGTTTTTATAAAGGGAAAAATGAGAACATGTCCCACAGCTGGTAAAAGAAAGTATTTGGATTCAGCTCTCCACCATATGGTCCCATGTTGTAATCAGAACAGCATAGAGAACTATCATCAGCATCATCAAAGGGAAACCTCTATCACGACTATAAATAAAAGGGGGATAGAAGCAATCTAACGCAAGCACATCTCACAATCATGGCTTCGAGAGGCGAGCATGAGTATGGTAGCAAGTTAACTTAAGCACAATATAAAAAGAATAGGAAAGGTATCGAAACCCCAAGTATATGAATGACACCATCTGCTGGTATACTGACGGATCAAGAACGAGCTCACGTCAGGTAGCCCAGGAGCCATCAAAGCGCTAAGCTCAAACATCATTAATTCAAAGAAGGTGCTGAATTGAAGAACTAAACAGAAGAGGTACGCAAATCAGTCACCCTCTCCTGTGTCTCATGTGAGATTAAACGGCAACGAAAGAGCCATTCTTCATAGGGATTATCAACGACCTTACACAAAAATCAAAATGAAAATGAGAAAAGAGTGGAATTCACTCCAACCGCCCAATGGCCCAAACAATCCAAGAACTTTCTACAAAATATTGGAAGAAAAACAACATAATGCAACAAAAAGAGGAGGAAAAACTGCGGATCTTGACGGAATTCTTCTTAACACGACACTGAATAGGCATCTGAAGAAATTATATCTGTTCGGATAATCCAACATGGCAGATGCATATTCTGCAAAGAAACAAAGTTGACACTAATACACCTACTAACTATCTGTAGTGCCACATTTGCCCGTAGGAGTAGGTCGTTTGGGAAGTATAACTTAACCATAGAAACCGGGACTACTAACCAAGTTCCTTGATGAAGTACGGTTTCCGGTGTGCTTTCAGCACAGAACAGGAGGCACAATAGTTCGTTCTTAAAGAGAGTACATCTACCCTGATTGATGCCTCTACTTCTACACCTAGCCAGTCGATGGATCAGGGAAGTCGGAGATGCACCTTATACATTCATAACCCAATTGTTCGCAATTTAAACGCAAGTTCGCAAACAATTGGGTTTTCACCCTTATTGCATACTGTTATTGCCGATGATACCTTTTCACAATTTTCATCTGTTTAAGGAAAGCCTCCTGACCGGTACGTTTTCTATTTTAACTTGAACTGATTTCTTAGCTATTGGTTGGACGATTCAGCGGTTTTTTTGGTTTCGCAAGGCCAGTTTAGATATAATTTTCCGCCAATTTTTTCTGTCAAAGTTTTTATACGGTTTTGTGTTCTTAGAAAGAGCTCGGCCAAAGGCATCAAAGATTCTGCAAAGAAGCAGAGGACAAACCAACACACCTACTAATAAACTATGATACCTCATGTAGGCCGCGGAAGTAGAAAGGGGAATTCTTTGCGATGTACCATATAACCAATGAAGAAGTTGAGCCACTGAAACCGGGCTTATTAATCATGTTCCTCCCTCCGTGAACATGCAATAGCTCACAACGGGTGCAGTAATACCTGCAGCAGTATACGATCCACATTTACATTATTTATATAGTCGTCGTTGAATTAAAATGGGTCTGTGTATAAAGAATCGTTTTACTTTTATGGCACAGTAGTAAGAAACTGATAATCTGACAGAAGATATATAGTTGGAAGGGAAAATATAAAACAACGTGAGTTTTGTTTTGTTTTTTAATAAAAACAAAATTGGTAATAAGTTAAAAATTACAACTTGTAATGTTTATCACAATGCTAAATGTTGGTTAAGTAAATAAGTCGAAATTAAGTAACACTTTTCATGAGAAGAAAGGATCGTTTTTGTATTTTGAATATTGTGGAAGGTCAAGCTCACGTTGGGCTGTTTGAATGTCGGTTTTGATGGCAGCGATGAGTTCGTCGACGGATGAAAAGTCGGTCATCGGCCTGATGTAGTTGACGGCGCAGACTTTCATCTCGGCCCCGTAGAAAGGCTTCTCGAATGAGTGTAGGATGTGGATTTCCATTGTTTTCTCTTTGTTGTTGTAGAAGAGGTTCCAACCGACGCTCATGACCATTTTATGAACTTGGCCGCCGGCGACCTGGGCCCAACCGCCGTAGACACCGGTCTCGAGGTTCGTCGGCAGACTCCTCACCACTTCGTCTGAGTAGTTGGCCGTCGGGATGCCGAGCTCCTTGGAGCCCCGGCCGAAGCCGGACGTCACCTTCCCGCTCACGTACAACGGCAACCCTTTCTCGGAATCCATTCAGACCGGCTACAATTGCGAAGTCCGCATCCCGAACTGCAATCGCCCTCGTCGAAGAGCCAGGACTCGCGACTCCCACCAATTCTTCGTCCTTGCTTCTTCGGCCGCCCCACCAAAAACGTATTTCGACCGGTATTATCACGTTCTCGTGGAACCTTCCAATATTCGCACAGACACCGGCCCGACCCGCACAACGCCCCGACCTTTTCAACGTACAACGTCAGAGAAGTCCAATCTGTGTCAATTTCGAAGCAGTGGCGGATCCAAAGAGGTGTAAACGGGATTTAATCCCTCCCTGAAGCGAAGAGAAAATTATGTTTCTGTTATATGTAATAAGTCTTAGTTTAGCCTTGATTAGGCGAATAATGTTTCATGATTATATAAATCTTGATCTGTTCTACTCTACCACTATGTTACCTCTAATAAACTTCCTTAAATTAAATCAGTTTCCTCTTAACCGGACACGCTATGGCTTTCTTGTCATCCAGTTCGATATTGCGATATCAAATAACCTGTAATTTGATGTTTAATTTTAGGTAGATTTCTTTCAAAAATCTATAGCTCTCTGGCGGTTCAAATTTGACAGATTGATAAAGAATCCTATTTTCTTTATCCTTCTCTCTTTGACTTTTTTTGGCTAATAAAACACATAAAAAGGAAGAAGGAGGGAAAGAAAAAGGGGAATAAATAAGTGGATAAATAAATAAAAGAAGTAACTATACTAGAATATATCGTGCGTCCTGCGGGTTTGAGTCGGTCCGCGTGGGTGCCGTTTTTGAACCTCTGAGATTGTGAAATAATCATTGGAACAATCATGACCCTTGTTTTGGGTGGTACGAAAAACAATGCATCGTTTTCTCTCGATTTGCGCGTTTTTAGGTTCTCTGTGCTTTAAAGAAAAAAGAAAAATAGGGTATAGCTTCGATTTTTTTTTATAAAGGATAAAAAGTTTGGATGTTACATTTTTTATGCAGGCGAAAGCTTTTCTTCAAAACATCTCTGGGAAATTTTAACCTTGAAGGACTAACTTATGTGTGTACCAAGCAATGAATTTCTACCCATCTTTAAATCGAAGTTTTGAGTTAAAAAGGGATGGCGAGGCTGCTTCAAATCCTTATGTGGAAATTCTTTAAAAAAAAAAATGAAACTGGTAGGATTAAAATTAAATTAAAAATTGGGAAATCAAAGCTAATGAAGAGAGAGCTGGTGATGGCCAATGTAGTTTGCCAGCCTTAAAACGTAAACAAATATTAATCCGCATGTTTAAATAAATAAATTGGCGTATTTGTTTTGGGTACCTTTTTGGTTCAAAAAGGCACTTTTAGTATAGAAAGCGATGACGATCCTTGGCAATGACGACATTGTTCTGTTTCCTACGAAAACTTTATTTTGTTACATAGGCCGAACGCGAATCTGCTGATATCAACTCGATTAAAAAATATCTTCTTGTTTCTAATCTAATGTTGTAAGTGTTTCTAAAAAATTGTTATGATTTGAAAGATAAATGAAAGCCATTGTGTCTATCGTACCAAGCGAGGTAGTTGCCAGAAGTAGAAGAACGCCAGGTTATAAAGTTTGGTCTATAAACTGATCAGAAATGGAAGAAGAAACCGAAATAGAAAATTCTGAGGTTTAAACTTCTCAATAATTATATCCGTTTGTTATTTCAACTATATCTATTGTTTGCATGTAACATACCTTTATTTTATTTTATTGTTGTCACAATTTACTTACTAAACAAACATTCAAGTATTCCAGATTTACTCTTCATAAATTATAAAGAATGGTAAAATGTCAGTATACAACCTATCCAAATTCAATGTTTTTCATTTGGGATTTTTATACAGACTGGCAGGGCAGTTTATTTGATATTGCCTACCAGCGTAAAAAAAGTAATAATCCGAAAATAAAAGTTTCCTTCCCTTTTTATTCCTTTACACCAAACTATTAGCGATAAAGATAATCGAAATTAAATAGACACTACAAAAGGCAGGAATTTACTTTTGGCCAAAGCTCATGTGCAAAGAATGCATTTACTTGGCTCCATGTAGAGCGCATGTAGGAATGCCACTCGATATGAGATTATAGTTGAGCATGGCAGCAAGTATTTGGGTCCCCTGTTTCGATTTTTAGACAACAAGATTCCTTTACTGTTTACGGTACTTTATAGATCAACAGTTTGTGTTTTCTTCCAACAGCAGAGGTATCGACCATGGGGTGCTGTTTTTGAGAAAAGAAAGAACCCAAACCCGGAAACTTTACCTTAATGTGATGAGTGCCATGTCAACACCTTAATCATTGCACCTACCTCTTGGAGTAAACAGAGTTGTATAGTACATGATACAGTACTAATAGTTTAGTGTGTGAGGTAGCAGTATTGTCAATGGCCGCATATTGAGTACCCCATCAAACCTAAATTAGGTTAGTTGTACAATTAGTTTTGTGATGGTGGTATATTGAGTAGTCCTCCATGCTGACTGAATGGTAAGAAAGAATGTATTTAAAAATGGGTGAGAATGTGAGTGGGTGTGAACTTAGGAAGTAACTGCGTTGGGGGCTACCTAGCATATGATAGTCCTTGAAGCCCAATCTCAGCAGTTGGGCCAGATAGACTGGCGTCTGACTCTGGATGTGGGAATATCGAGCACTCCACACTCTGGATTAATGATCAGTAAATAGAAAATAATGAATTGGAGAGAGAGTGAATGAGTTTGGATTGAGATACTGGAAGCTCTGATTTGCCAGCACTCGGAATGTGTGATTCTCGAGGCCTACTAATAATTTATTGAAAATTACACAAAAACTGGACTTGGCAGACTGTGAGAAGTGATAAACCACATGTGTGCAGATTTGAGCTTTTTCATGGCCTTATGAGTTTGCATATTAGCAGTCGGAGGATGATTCCATTGATTATTTCATCTTATATAGTTGGGAGAAGAGTGGAATGAAAAAAGGGGCAGGTGCAACAATGTGAACGGACCCACGACCATGAGGTTTACGAGGCAAGAGTTTTATCATATTGATTACTCGACTATGCAGTCCTCCAATAAGTTTTGATGGTCTAAATGTAATGTTTAGCAAGAATAACAAATTATTCAGAAAATATTATATCAAAATCAACCTGAGGACAATTAAAATATAATAAAAATGATTTAGGTATGTAAAAATTTAATTGGAAAACTCCTATCTTTATGCCTATAGCACTTATTTTCACTCCTTACGTATCAATGTGTGAAAATTAACATTCAAAATAAATTTTTACCAAAAGAAGTCATTTTTTCAGTTTGTAACTGAGTTTAAAAAAAAAAAAATCAGTAAAAGGATTCTCAGGAAAAATGACAATTTCATCTACATACATCATGACATTTTCTGTTCCTATCCACTTACCACTTTCTATAAAAGCATGAAAATTACGAATAATTGACGAAAAAGAAGTGGGACTACTTTTTCTAAATAGTACTTTCGTTTTAAGGTAACACATATTGCCAATTATTTCATTTATTTTAGTTGATAAACCTAATATATTCAATTTATAGTATGTGGCAGTAATATAATAATAACAAATAATGAGAAAAGAGATTTTTTTTTTTTTTTTTTTTTTTTTTTTTTTTAATGGAGGGAAAGCAAATGAAGTTGTTTGGCCATTTGTATGAGAAATATTTTAAACTTAGTGTGTTTTGTAGGTCAACCCGATGCTCTTTTGTGATGGCACTCTACAACTCGGCGTTGGTTCATGCAAGAAGGGAAAGATCTGCGAAGTCTGCGGTAAGGCCCTAGCCTCGAATTCGTCCTACTACGTGCACATGAAGAAGCACTCGAACAACAAACCTTACAAATGTAGCGAATGCGATGCCTCCTTCTGCTGGAAGCCTTACTTGACAGCTCACATCCGGACGCACACGGGCGAAAAACCGTTCAAATGCGAATGCTGCGAAAAACTCTTTACCCAGAAAAGCAGCCTGAATATACATATGAGGAAGCATACGGGAGAACGGCCGTACAAATGTGACATCTGCTTTAAATCATTTGCCGTTAAAAGCTACGTCACGTCTCACAGGTGAAGTTTATATGCAAAATGCAAGTTACGCAAAAAAAAAACTGTTTTTCATGATTTACCTAATTGCAGGATTACTCATATCAATAAAGACCCAGTACCCTGTTTGCAATGCGGATTGGAGTTTCTAAACAAACATAGTTACCTGTACCACATGGAAGAGCATAAAGTCAAAGACTTCCACTGCCAATCCTGTGGTAAAAGCTTTAATAAAGCCAACAATTTAATTAAGCATAATTTACTAGCCCATCGTGGACATATGTTAGAAAGTCCTCTCTCAGACTAGCTTATTTTATAATAAAAATTGTTTTGGAAAAACTTTTTCAACTTTAATTTGGGAGTTGTTTGGCAGGGTGATCCTCCAACGTACACAAAAACAAATGTGATATTAAGTTTACAAATAATATTTCTAATGCTCTTTTTGCTAAGATATTTATCTTTTCATTTTTTTTTTTTTTTATTGTTTGTATATTCTGTCTTGTGTTAGAAATGTTTACACTTTTTGCCACTATCTTATTGTAGAAAATGTTAATTTATTTTACTTTATTAATACATTACAATTAATTAAGGTTTTTAGTTGAGATAAAAAAGTGAAGTTTACTTCCCTAAAACTCTCCGTGGCCATTTCATTTGTCGAGAATCCCAATCCAATTACACATTTGAAAAATGGCAAAAAGGAGGGAAAACTCAAAAAAGTGGGGTTGAGATGGGAAGTTGGGAGTCCGAGTGGATCCGAGCTCAAGTGATAGAGCAGCATCTAGCCAAAGGTCGTGCCATTGACTTTTTTTATCTCAACTAAAACCTTAATTAATTGCAATTATTTAAATGGTTAAACCGTTTATGGTAGGAAGTTGCAGATTATTTTGTTGCTATATAACAGAGCCCAGGATCATGTATAAAAAGTCTGGTTCTTTCATTGTGTTTTTTATTTGTTTTAATTGATTATTTATTAAATTATGATCGTGTGTTGATTATCAATTTGATTATAAATTTGTAACATTTTAATAAAAACTTGTATTATTCATTTAATATCTATTTTTTACCCCCATTTAAATAAACAAAATATATACATATTTATATAGACAAAGTTATCCCTCAAAGATCAAACAAAAAATGCATTTTAAGTTGTGTTGTCAATCCAATGTCTTTCTTCATGAGTCTAAATTGGTTTGGCATTTTGTTTAAATACGTATATTGTATTGATTTGATTATTCAGCTAGGCTTAGTTCTGAATGTTTAAAAAGACAGGCGTAAAAAAAATTTATTACAAAACAAAAAGCTACATAAACACATAACTTAACATTGTGTTAATATTAAACTTCCCTTTAAAATGGTTCTAAATTTTGTATATTTTAACATGAAATGCATTTTAATTATTTGACCTGAACAATAAAGGCTAACACCTTCGTACATAACACATATATACAATTTTACACTAATTAAAAATAAAATAATATGCTCTACAAAAATGTGCAATGTAAAATACAAAACATTTCTGAAATAATATTAAAAGTATTACAACACAGTAAAAAATTGATTAGCAATGCAATAAAACTTTGCAAGAAAATATGTCGAATTGAACGCACATTGTTTTAAATAAAAATATTTCTTTTGAAATTCATTACAATAGAAAGAATAGAAGAATAATTTACCAATTACACCAATTGATAAATAGTTCTTTCATAGACTGAGTTTTAATTTGTTCTACAGAAATAAATCACAGACAACGCACATTGTTATAAAAAAAATATATATTTGTACATATTTAAAACTAAAATAATTATTATATAAGAAAATTCTACAGTTACATTTTAGATTTTAGGTTTTTTAGGGAGCGAGCCAAATGCAGAGATGACGGTACCCTTGGTGCCAGTGACGGATGTAGTCAGATTTGCAATTCCGGTGGTGACAGGCGGCTTTACACCATGTGATGCCAGAGTGCCGACTTGGTCCCATTTCGATTTCCTCTTTTTCACTTCTTCTTCGGTAACGGACCCACTCCCGTTTGTACTTCGCTTGGTGCCGACGACAAACTCCACTTGCACTTGTTGGAGCCTTTTTGTGGTCTTTTCCCTACGGTCTTTCTCCCTCTGGTCCATGTCCTGTTTCTGGATTTTGGCAAGTTCGTCGAAGTACGAGTCTTTGCCCCATTTAAGCGGATCATAGACGCTTGGCTCGTAGTTGGTTCCGAACTCATTTATGTTACAGAACTGAATCAGCTTTTCGTAAATGCTCGGGTTCCTGAACGCCTTCCTCTGCTGGATTATGGTGTTCATGTCGACGTTGCGAGTCTGCATCTTGTCCGTCAGGTCGTAGATCTTTTGTTGGAGTTCGAAGGTGCAGCTGCCGACGGGCTCGGGCGGCATCTCGACGTCGGTGAAGACGGGCAGAGGCTCGGGCTTGGGCTCGACCTGCCCGTTGGGGCTGGGTTCCGCTGCGGCGGCGAGCGCCCCGTTCTCGTTGGATGGGGGGGCGGCGGAGGCGGAGGCGGCGGCGGGTGCGGCTTCCGACGGCGAACGCTGGCTCGGGAAAGCGGGTGTCGCGGGCCTCGGCGGCATCAGAATGACGACGCTGGAACCCGAGTTGTTCCTGTCGCCCTCGTCGTCAGAAAGGACGGTGTCGTCGCCGTACGAGACCAGGTGCATCCGCCCCCTCGGCGGCCGGGCGGTCGTCGTCGGCTGCGCCTGTTGCTGATGGACGCCATCATCTAACGGGCTGCTGCTCGCGTCCCTCCTCGGCAGTTCCTCGCTCGGGCCTTCTTCTCCCTCCGAATCCGTGTACGTGTTGGTGAGACTGGACAAAGCGCTCGCCATCCCGGCACTAAACGAAATTCACTTCTCCCCGACCCTCTTCACAAAAAAGAAAACAAGAACTTCAAATTTAAGACCGTCCTGATTCAAAAAACATTTCTTCTTCACAGAATCCACAAGTAAAGACACAAGACTGGTAAAGAGTAGGTTAACTCTAAACAGAAAGGTTAAACAATAACAAACACGATAATCGATTCCCTGTTCCCTCCGCCCGATCCAACATTCCAACCAAATAGAAAATTTTCATTTAATGAAAACGTAACAAATCTTTTTTTTAAATACTGTTTAAAATTTGTATGTACAAGTTAAATAACTGAAAATTCAAGTGAAAAGTTGGCAGTTTTATATCATCCTCAAATTAAAGGTTCTTTTTTTCAGTACACTTACAAGTTTATAATCTTATTTCAAATTAAAAAAGATACAGTTATTGGGTAAGATTCTTCATCAAAATTACATTGAATTATATTTAATTGTGAATGCCCGAAACGACGACCAAACTTTCGGCCAAACCGCTCGACGGATTTTTTTTAAGGCTTAAACGAAAACCCTAAACTCAAATTTATTCAGAAAATTATCAAATGTATAAATTATTTATTGTTAAGACAATAAATAAGAAAATAAAATATGATAAATGGAGAGCGGTGGGGGTTGGAGCAGAAATTCAAACTTCGTAAGTCATTCGGTCGGCCGTTGTCCAATTCACCGAGTTACACGATGGATGTGCGTAGATTTAACAGGTGAACAGCAGAAGAAATAGCTGGGGATTTTACGTTTTTCAGAAGTAGAACTGCTATATCATCGGCACATTGTTGTACATTATCGTCAAAGCGGTCCAAAGTCAATTTCTGTTTGAAGCCCTCACGTGATCCCATGTTGTACCTACTGACCAATCTATACTGAGCCAAGATGTGACTCCAAATGGCCCATAATGGCATGAAGAAATAAAACCGCTTTGAATTATTAATAATGTTACTGTTTGCTAGCCATTGAATTGCTATTCGTATTTAGTTTTCCCATGTTCATAAATCATATTACATGATTCCGATTATAGAAATGCTCCAAAAGAGCACTAGTTAACGCATACCACTGAGTTGCAAGTTGTCTAGAAAAAATGAAAGCGCAATCGTAAATTTGTTTCGTATTGGACAATATTTATCGTTTGTCGAAAATTCTTAAAGAAAAACATGACCAGGCAAACAGAGGACAAAGAATTGTTTTTAACGATGGATTGCGTTGATATCGACTCGGACCGGTTCGATTGTCATTGTGTTATTACTGTTGATAAAAGATATGGCGATTTTTTTGTTAGTTGCGCCTGGCTTCGCTCTTTTTCCGACATGAAGACCGTAATCCAATTACCCCTGAAAGATGAAAGGGAAATTATTGATAAAGCAAAAGACTGGGCTGTCATGCACGGTATTATTTTACCTCTTTATTTTTGTAATCTTATGTTATTTAAATTTACTTACATAAAATTTGATTGGATATGAATTCGGCCCCATTGGATGATTATCTTCAAAAATATTCTGGTATTGTTTCATTCAAGGAAGAAGACAAGGCCATGTCTTGATAGAAATTTAATTTATATTTGCTTATTACATAAAAGTCTAATCTAGAGTTTTTTTCTCAAACAGCTCACTGTTTTTTTTCCTACTATGGGTGTCTCTGTGTACCTTGTCTGCAGCCTTTTCTGCAATTACTGCTACCTGTGATAGGCCATTGGAGTATCTCAGCAAACCAGAGGTCTGGAGGGTAATTAACACGCAGATGACTCGCGTAAAGTCGGGACACTCTGCATTTAACCATCACGACCCTATCCTCTGACGCTAAAAATCCAAGAAGAAAATTCATACTTACTGGATTAACAGTAGCCAGTGCGAGGCTGATAGATTGTCTTACTTTTGCATTGAAGCCCCCTCCCCTTATGGGTCTGACATGTGAAGAAAGGTTGCTCCATGTATCCCACCTAGGGCATTCAATTTGTAAGATCCTTTTGCTTTTAAGTTTGCAGTTTATGATTATGATTGCACAAGACAGTATGTTCTTTAGTATTTCTATTTCTCCCTAAATTTATTAAATTCACTAATTTCGTCGCCCACTTGAACATTGTATAATATTATGTATTATAACATGACGATCAATTAAGTTTTTTAGTTGAGATAATGGCAAAAATGAGGGAAAACTCAAAAGGTGGGGTTGAGATTGGAAGTTAATGTCCGAGTGAATCTAAGTCACAATAGCTCAAGTGGTAGAGCAGCGGCGTATCAAGCCGAAGATTGTGGCCAAACCTGGGGTGGGTGATTCTTATTGCCTGCCAGTAATTTATCTTTTAGGTTAAATTGCACAAAACCTGGAATTACCAATGGATTGTCTCTATATTGTACACACATGCAGATTTGAGTTTATATAATCAGTAATAAAAAAAGTAAAAACCATCCAATTTAAGAAAGCTTTGGTAGTCTAAATGTAATGTTTTGTAAAAAATAGCAAATTATTCTGTAAATGTTATATGAAAAGCAATTAAAATACAATAAAAATGATTTAGGTTTCTAAAAATGTAATTGGAAAAACCCCATCAAAAACTTAATTTAATAATATTATTATATAACAATATTTATGTTGTTTACTGGTGGGAGGAAATAAAAAAAAATATGTTGGCAGGTGTTGGTATGAGATCTAGACAGAACTTTGACGAGGACTCGATTGTGTGTGCACCGTTCACCCTTTTGCCATCGTTGATTAAAAAAGAGAACTTTCAAGAAGTCGTCATGATGCAAAGGGCGATGAGTGAGCTGATGCATCGGGTCGCTCACGACCACGATTTCTTAGAGGGTTCCTTGAGAAAGTTAGTGTAACAAATATTCCTATGTTTGGGAGTGCTAAGCATATCTATATATATGCACATACATATTTTTACAGGACAGTTGAATATGACAGCTTTACAAAAAAACTTTTTGAACTCTATACTACCGTTTACAATGAAGGCTTTGGGCAGGTATTTGAAATAAAATTGATTTTAAATCTCTTCTTTCATTTAGTGTTTTTATTAAGGTACATTTTGTTTTTGTAATTCTCTTTAGTATTTTATCGCTTAATTAAAAAAATTACCAATTAGTATGCCACCTTCATTTATTATTTAAAACACTATCTCATTACAAATTTGTAATTATAACCACATAACTTAATTTTAAAAAATATTTTATTTGGGAAGGGTTGGCTTTTAAATTTAAGATGTGTTTTCACATTATGCAAATTCGCATATCAAGTATAATTAAGCTATGTCTAAAACACTAAAGAAAGCACACAAGGCAATTATCAAGTTTTTACCAATATACTTTTGCGGAATTTCGAGATATTATCTAACCAGAAATATATTTCCGCCATAGCTGGTTAAGAACAACAGCAGATTAAATACAACCTTGGAACCATCCTACTGCCATAGAATATTTCGATTGTAAATGTTTACTTCATCGTACAAAAATAATTGTAGGAATTAAGCCTGGCGGTCCTCAGAAATGATGTCATGATGTCTCCAACAGGGCCCAAGCAAGTTGAAATAAATACATTTGCTTCAGGATTTGCATGGCTTGGACCTGTTTCCAGGGATCTTCACAGGTTTTCTGAAACATTAATTTTTAAAGTGATTTCGCTAACATCCAATTAATGCTTGCTTGTAAAAGAACTGAGGATTTGTGGAAATGTGCAGAAAAATAGATACTACTTCACAAGATGTGACTGTGAACTTAAATGATGAATTTTGAGTGGGCTTTGCTAAATATCACACTAGTTATTTTATTTTTAATAATTTATTTTGCATGATTGAACATTAATTGCCTTGGATTGCCGAACCACTAAGAATCAAAACCTTTGATCTCTTTTTCTCACAAGATTAATTTCATTATATTTAAATCAGTTAAAAATTTCAGGAACATTAAAGAAAAGTCAATCATTTTTATTTGGACCAATCACATATACCATGGTAGGATATTTCAAATTCTCAAGCTAAACACAAATTTCCAGACAAAGGTTGCAAAGATCCAAAAAAACATCAAAGTGATTTTTACAATATAAACCCTATTAATATACAATTGTTATTAATGCAATGAGAAAAAATAGGAAATCCGGGCTCATTGTGGTATTACTTCAGTTTTTTAATTAATTTTTTTTTTTTCGGTGTGTTTGTTAGTGATAGATAACATGCTTTATTTACATTAAAGAAAAGCATTACATAACATACAATATTAAAAGCCTTTTACAGCATGGATAACAGGATAATATGGAAGATTATGTCAGTGTATCATTGGGTTGACAAGAAAATAATTTTTTACTTATTCTAATTTTTTGTATCTGAAATGTTTTTAAGTGTTTTAATATTTACCATTGTTTGCAGTTACATTTCACCATCTTTCATGTATCATGGTATTATTTTACATAAAATTTACCATATTTGAGTCCAGTACAATTTGAACACTTTCAAACTTTTGGCCATTGCAAATTTTTTGAAATTGCCAAAATAAATAGTAGTCGCAAGGTGAAATGTCTTATGATATGGGGGTGTGATAAAATTTCCCAATTCAGATTAGTTAATATTTGTTTGGGCCTCAAAGCAACGTGTAAAAACCACACCTACATTTTATAGTACAGGCCGTTTTTGCATTATTTGAAGGTCTATTGAATGAGTTAGCTGTGAACAGGACAGTTCATTATTTATTGGTTGCCGTATGGTACAAGCTCCAAGATGTAGCTTTTGAACAAACACGAGACTTTGGATGTGTTTCCGATTATGTGGAAATATTGAACATCTCTCCTAGTTCTCACAAAAAAGGGATATTCTTTCTTGTCCATCCCACAGTATGCGTCATCAACCTCAGAAGGACGTTTACTTCATGCCCCATCATTTTTAAGAACAAAATTGCCTTCTCTAAATTGCTGAAACCACTATTGGGCTAAACAAACATTTACAGCAGTAGTATCAAGCACAGCACACAAATTTTCAGTTTCAGCAGTTGCATGGTCATTTTTTGTAATTCATAAATTAAATAAATACATTTCACCCAAAGAAATTATTTGACACAATTAAATAAATGGAAAACAGAAACTGAGGAGAAATAAATATTTTAATTTAGGGATTAAACAAATATTTTTGTAAACAAAATAGATAAAATGTGAAAATATTGAACTAATTCTTCCTACAATTGAAAAACGTTACTTCTTGCCCAACCAATAAGTTTAAAAAAGAATAAAAAGTGGCATTAACTATTGTTAATTTTTTCTCATTGTTGGTAGTGAAATAATTCATTTACCTCCAATAGTTCCATACAATTGTACAAGTTAAAATACTCAGCATTTTCAAAAATAATACTTTTTATTTTAATTTTCTATAGTACATATTGCTTTGAGGAAGGTTAGATTCGTTAAAATCCCTCTTCAGATTCTAAAATTTCAATTCATTTTTTTTTAACAATACAAAAATTTGTTCCAAAAGTTATTTGGTTTGGTGTAGGTCTTGAGTCTAGGAATCTTCAGGTCCGATTATCTCTTTGACGAAAGTGCAAATAGAATGAAACAAGTTGAATTCAATACAATTGCATCAAGTTTTGCCGGCCTCAGCTCACAGGTCGCCAAACTACACAGGTAATTTATTCAATTAATGACAATTTAACATTACGTTAGTTTTATCACCAGGGTTTTTTTCCATATTGAAAATTAGTCAATATATGCAGGGCAAAATATTTATGTAATATTCTAGAATCCATGACCCTGTTATAAATATATATATGCACATTGTAAAATCTTGAGGCGTCTCATTATGCCAACTACATATGTGGAATTCAAAATTATTGAAATTTCTGGCCTTATGTTTGCGATTTAAAAAGAAGGACAAATAATCTTCCTTCTGTTATGCCTTTTAAAGACTTTAGATCAACTGCAAGATATTGCAAATATCATTAAATACAGGAATGCTCCCTATGCAATAAAATACTAGTTAGGTTGTACCATTCCATAAAAATGGACGAAATTTTATAATTAATTATAGGCCTATAAGCATATTATCTATGATACCTAAGTTATTTGAATATATAGTTTATAATAAAATAAGTCCATTGTTCAAAATTTATTATAGACCAGCAGCATGGATTTGTTGAACATAAATCCACTTTAACCAATCTACTGTTCTTCCAACTGGACATACTCGATGCGTTCAAGTTACCAAATGGATGTAATCTTTACAGACTTTAGCAAGGTATTTGCCAAAATAAATTACTAAACTGGGAGCAGTAGGCATACATGGTACAATGTTAAAATGGCTTTCTGATTTTCTTAGAAATAGAACACAAATGGTTCCATAAACAACATACAATCAGAACCAATATGTAATACCTCAAGGGGGAATCTCTCCCCCTTATTATTTATCATTTTTACAAATCAGTTTTATCTCATTGCAAATTTCAGCTTTTTGCTGATGATATAAAAACTTTAAAATTAAATTGACTTTATAAAGTCATAAAAACTGCAATGGACTGCGATAAACGATTTCTTAATGATCTATTGAATATATCTCAGCTTGGCAAAATGCTGAAATGCATCTGAATGAACAAATATCAGCGAGGATAGGCATACTAGGATGATAAATAACTAAGGGTTAAGTTTATCACCCCACCGACCACAAGAGGAAATCTAATAATTTTAAAAAAATTATGAGTATTATAGAATTATTTAGTGGGTAGAGTTATTTTGTGCCAATAATTTTTTAGTCAAGATTTAACAAGAGATAAACATAAAAATTAATTTTTGGCAATTTCAAATATTTAAAATGGCCTGAAAGAATCAGTGCTGAACAAAAATTAATTTGTTGTTATGAAAATGTTTTTACATTTTACCACCTACTTTGGCTAGGAAACAAGGATATGGAAACCACTTATCACTGCTCATCCTTATATACATATTTCAGTAGAAGTATAAATATTTCAAATTTTCAACCGAATATTATTTTTATTAATTACTAATAATGTGCAGGTATGTGTTACGAGAAATAGGCAGAGATGCACTCATTGAAAATGTAAGACATTTATTTTATCACCATTTTTAATTACATTTTCAATTCATATTCCACTAAATTTTGTTTAGTTACCTGAGAATCCAGCATTGGAAGGGGTGTGCGCTGGTATTGTTCATGCTTGGGATATTTACAATAAGAAAACGTAAGCCCTTTCAGTAAGATGTGTTTAAATTTTAATAAACGCTGTGTTGTTTAGGGCTGTTGTCATGTTCTTAGTTGAAGAGACTACTTTCAATATTTGTGATCAGAGGTTCATGGAGTTTGAAATTAGAAGACAGCAGCCACTGATAAGAGTTATAAGGCGGAAATTCTCTGAATTGTCCACGTTGAAATTAGGGCCAAAAAAACAACTTCTTCTGTACGTAATTTGTATCAATCTGGACCAATTGTGTATTGGTGATTATTTTCTGGTTTGTTCCCTTTCAGAAAAGATGACTTGGAAGTGGCAGTTGTTTATATGAGGACTGGTTATTCCCCTAATCAATACAGGGATGAAGGCGACTGGGAAACTCGCCTTTTGATTGAACGTTCCAGTGCAATTAAATGCCCAAGCATCCAGTATCAATTAGCTGGTACTAAAAAAGTAGGATACGTACATATTTACGAACTCATGTTGCTCATAATTATTATAATAACACAGCTATCTTTTGTTGGGCTTCAGTCTGACATTTGACAGTTCAAACTGCAAGGGATGATTTTAGAATCTTCACTTTTTTCCCGCTATAAATTGACATTTTTATAAGACTAAATATAAATATAAGAGTATTTATTCTAACAAAGTTATGATAATTTAGAGTATGCATAGATACAATTTAAAATATCCAGCTAATCGAGAAGTAAGTAATAAGCTTCATAGATTTTATCTACCATTCTTTTAGATACAGCAAGTATTGGCGACTCCCGGAACTGTTGAACGTTTCATTACGAATGCTGAGGATGTTAAAAACATAAGAAATCTCTTTACTCAAATTTATTCACTTGACCTGGTAATGACTAGATTTTCAATTTGTTAAAACCAGCAATTAAATGTTAAATCTGGGTTTTTTAGGACGCTGGTGGAGATTTGGCGTACAATCTTGCTTTAAAAAACCCTGAAGATTTTGTTTTAAAGCCTCAAAGGGAAGGAGGTGGGAATAACACGTACGGATCAGACATACCAAACTTGTTAAACAGCATGTCACCAGAAGAGAGACAGTCGATGATCCTGATGAAGCTTATTAAGCCCGTCCCGATTAAGAATATGATCATCCAAAGGGGCCAGCCTTGTGCGATCTCAGATGTTATATCAGAACTCGGAATCTTTTCATATGTCATTGGGTAATTTTCTTTTCGATTCATTTCAATTGCTCAATACTCACAACATTTTTTATTAGGTCTGCAAGAGATATAGTTGCAGTAAAATCAGCTGGGCACATGCTGAGGACTAAATTAGCTACATCTACTGAAGGTGGAGTCGCATCTGGTTACGGTGCTTTGGACTCACCATTTTTAGTTTGAATGCCTTAATAATATTTGTATATTTGTAATATTGTTATAATAAATTGCTTTTAAATATGGAAAATATTGAGTTTCTCCAAGGCAAGATTGGATTCATTCAGATTATTGCTCAAAAATTGCTCATAGAATGGTTTGGGGAAGGACACAAAAATAAATTAATTGCTTATTTTCATTAAGTTTGAATTATTTTTAATGAACCAATTTTGTAAGAAGAGTTAACCATTTGTAATAAAAGCTGTTGGAATAGATAGAAAACTTTATATGAAATGTACTATAACAATTAAACATTTTCAGTACTAAAATTGAATCTTTTATTTGAAATGCCACATATTATATTTTTAATAATCCATATACATAGTTCCTATAAATGTTAAGTATTAATATGTGTCCTGTCTAGAATCCTATTTGAATTCAAAGGTTTTCCTACTTCCTTCAAAGCATGTTACTGCTTCTTTCCTTCCAACACTTGCTAGAATGTTCTTGGGGTGTTTGTGTCTAATAAATTAAATTCCACAGTTTCCCAATTTTCGTTTTGCCTTTATGTATGATACTCATTGATAGTACAAAGCCATCCCTATGTTCAGTACCAACCAACGGTTAACAACCCTTTTTATTGCAAGGTTGTTTGCTCTGTTATTTCTCTTTACTCCAGCATGCCCTGGGGCCCAGTAGAAAGTAACGTTTTGCATACCTAATTTATTTAATTTAGTTTTGCAATACAGCACCACCTTCTAATGAATGATGTTTAAGCGTAGTGATGTGATGTTGCCTGGCTATCTGACTTGCTAGCTATGTTCTAGGTTTTGTACCCTTTGTTCAGGGTGAAAGGAGTACATCCATCAATTGCATGGATTTCAGCCTGGTACGGGTGTGGCTATTATGTTGGAAACAATTTGGTCATTACCGATCATTTCAGCCTTCCTACCTTTGCTGGCAATTTACAAGGCTTGCTTCCCGTATTTAACCTGCCCTTTTCGTACTGAGCCAAACAGAGTTCAAATTAAATACATCTTACAATTTTATTTTGAATTAGTGATAATTGAATTATACAAATATTTTGCAATTTTCTCTGCATGGTTTTAATCTGTGATAGAGAAACAATTAATCAATTACTTTCCAATCAATTATACCATTTTTTTGCTCTTTACTTCAAGATGATAGGATTATTCGGTCCAGTTGTCGAAAGGGTATCTTAAGAAAAACCGACATCAGCATCAAAGTTGTCTATTTATTAATTTATTTTTATGGCCTATTTTTAGAAACAACTCTGAAAACTGGAATGCATTTTGAATAAGAAGGTGTAGGTAGTATCTTAGTTTTTTTTTTTTTTTTTTTTTTTTTTTAAAGTTAAACTAAAATCCACGTATTGCTTGGTTACAAACCAAACTTCAACTAATCAACTAATAAAAGAATAATTGTGGAAACTTTTAAAAGTCACAAAATTTGGTATATCCAGGTATTAAAAGATTTAAGATTTTTTTAAGTCGTATTTCGTCATTGTTTAACAGGATATCTGATTATGCATGTTATTTGTTAAAGTAACATTGAGGTTGTCAAAATAAGTGTATATAATTATAGGGTGATCTGTATATTCCATCCAATCTGTGTTTCAAAATATTTGAATTTTTGGTCTGCAAAAAGTTAAAACATGATCTCAAAAACGTTATTAACGTTAACAACGTGGCTTTTTTACTGGAATTACTAATGTGCTAATATATCAAGATTGGATAAAATAAAAAGTCAGGTGGATTCTGTACGTGCAGATTTTTCCAAGGCCTTTGACAAAATCGATAGTAAAATACTTATTACAAAGTTAGAAGCGATCGGAATACCTGGAAATCTACAGCTTTGGCAGCACAGTTATTTACCTGAACACACCCAAATAGTTAAAATCAAGCTGAATATCTTCGCTTTTCTGGTGTGCCACAGGGCTCCCACCTTGGTCCTTTTCTCTTTCCCCTCTTCATTAACAATATTCACCTTGTTCTATCTGGTACCAGGTTTCTTCTACTCACTGATGACCTAAAATGTATCTGCCTTAAATTGCTTTAATTAACAAAATGCTCTCAGTAAACTTTTCAGCTAGGAGTCAAACTATACTTAAATAATACTAAATGTTTTACTATCACTTTTTCTTGCAAAAATCTCCTATTTTCCACTCTTATACCATTATTTGCAGTTTGTTAATCAGATTATATTAGAGATCTTGGGGTTATCTTTGATAATAATCTACCTTTAAGCTACATTTACAGGAAATCAAAAATTCCTCCTTCAAAATGCTTGGCTTCATCATCTGAAGAACCTATCAGTTCAAACATCCATTTGCTATGTCAATCATTGGAAATCTGCACTACTATACGCATATAAAATTTTTTCAAACTGTTCATGCATTATATTTGAAATTAAACTGCCACAATGATAAATCCTCTCATGATACCATTAAATCATACTTCAATATTTCTGAGTTTAGCTGAAAATATTTTGAAATTAGTTTTATTTTCAAATTAAAAATAATTCTATAAATTCTTCAGATTTATTTGGTATTTTATGTATTTAATTTTATGTATTATTTTAGGTATTTAAATTTTATGTACACTCTTGCCACTTCAGAAATCAGAAAATATTTTTCTGATTATAAAGGAACAAATTTTTCACCAACCCCCTGATGCATTGCATGATGATAGAATATAACAACATATATAATGCTGTTGATTTATTTAATACTTTCTCAATAAAACTTGAGTTATGTAAAGCATAATAATTTTATTTTGTTTCAAATAAGTTAAAAATGTGCTATGTTTAGTTGTAATGCTTTATTTGATTATTTTATAATTCCTAGTCGGTATAATTAATTATATATGCAGGGTGTTAAATTAAATCTTTATGTTGTTTCATGTATAAGGGTTTTATTCATTTTTTCATCGATGTATAGTATAAAGTTTTAGTATTATACACGTATTTCTGTCGTGAGTTCTTCACGTGCTTCGCCAACTTAGTAGCTGGACAATTTCCGAGACTAATACGTAATTGCGTTATATATTAGCCTAAAGAAGTCGTTGGCAAGTTGAAGCTTCACATGGTTTCCGAAATAGAAAATTATTTTTCCCACTGTCAAGTTAAAGAGGACAAAGGGAGTTAAAATTGACATAGCGACAGTAAAAGAAATCGTCTGCTTAGCCTAGCATCCAACTTCACGCCCCAGATATTCCAAGGCGAAATGCTTTAAACAATAATAATTATCCCATAACGTCTTAATTGTTTCTTATTAATTTGTCTTTAGTCGGTTCCGTTTTAAAGATTTTTACCTGCCGTCTGTAATAATTGGTGCCGGCGGCTTCCAAAATACAATCAGACCATAATAGTGAACCCTACTTTCTGCACGGTTTCGTTTTTATTTTCATTAAATTTTTCTTTACTCACTCTTAATACCACGATTTCGAAATTATTACTTGCCGAGGGCTGGTAGTCAAGTTTCAAATATGTATTGTTCAAAATTACCCGTGATTTTTGTTGAGGGATAAAAGTACACGAACTTAACCTGGTGTGACTGACCTGTGAATTATACCAGTACTTATTAAAAATTTAATAATAAGAAATTCTTAAGCAAATGAGCGAGAAAAAAAGTGCAAAACACTCGTCAAACTAAACGACACACACTGAAATATCCAACGGAGCTATTTAGAAAACTTACAAATTAAAACTACACCAAACTAATATCATTTGAAATAACTACACCCATTAATTCTAGTAAAGGAAATTACGGACATTACGCATAAACTGTGACAAAGAATACTCACAACTCACAAACATAATACAAACTCCGATACAGCCAAACTACTTTAAAACCAATAAGCAAATTCACCCACAAAAAACAGACTAGGGATGGATAATCCAAATTCAGCCATACTCGCAGAAGTATTGCAAAATTTTGAAGAGAAACACTTCCTCGAAATTACGTCCAAACATGTATAGATGCTTGACGACGTACATTGTACACAGCAACAACAACAGCATAAAACATACTGACAGACCTGAACCGATTTGAAAAAACATAAATTCACGAAAGAAATAGAAACAGAGAACCCTATGACTTCTCGACTTAACAATCACAAAAACAGACGATAACGATTTGACATGTGTACAAAACCGAAAGGAACCGACATCATACAAGCCGATTCAAACCACCCACAACGACATTAAATGTCAGCACTGAAATACATAACTTACTAAAATAAAATCCGCTAATTCAAGACTTGTACAAAAAAATTAAAAATAATACAGACCATAGCACACAAAACGGCAAAAGACACAATCAACAAAATAAAAATGAACCACATTCACATTCATTGGGGTAGCAACTTATTCAGTAAATTAGTCAGAAAAACCGCGTTGAAAACAACATACATGAGAAGAAAATTGCTAAGATAAATACATCGGGCAGACAGGAAGAAAAAAAAGACAGATGCAGTAACATCAAACATTTAGGGAAAACTGAGGAAAATCGAACATATTTAATAATATCGAATACCTAGTAGAAAACACTTACCACCCTTCGACAATACAATCAAGAATGAAACTAATACACAAAACGAAAAAGGACGAAAAGAGACATATTCGAAAACTTAGAAATATGTAAACGGTCAATATTTAAAAAAAAACATAAATACGCACATCAACTATAACTTACAGCCATCATTTAAAATATTACACAAATTAAAAAGGAAAATGACCGAAGACGTAAAAAAGACCAACTAGAGTAACTCACAGACAATCCCCCACACCATCCACGACGTAGTAACAATTTCATTCTTCAGAAATCATCCAAATATTTAAGTTGGAGAAATGCCGAAACGCGTCCAAACTCCAGCAAAGAGAGGCAGGCCAAGATGATAGGAATTACTAAAGAGTAGGTAAGCAGGCACAGGAGAAAATCTAAAAAAAGTTGTTTTTTTTTGTTTTTTTTTTCGAGGGGGGTACATAATATCTGGGTCAATTTGGCACCTATTCCAGTACATGGTTTTATACAGAGGAGACAAAAAGCCTATACGAAATTTTGTAAGTGACACAAGAAGCAAGATTGAAAAATCTTTTATTATAACGGATAAATAGCGTCTTTATAATATAAATAATTTGAGACTCTATACCTTGATGGAAAATTTTATGAATAAAAGATGTTTTTGTAAACGCAACAATAGATTTCCCCCCTTTATTTTGTATTGAACATTGTCGCCTAAACGCTTTTGAATTTTGTGAGGCGCCGTTAATCTTTTATGCCAGATCCAATGTTCGATGCCGAAGTTTAGGCCTACTTTTATCCCAGTACAGCAAGGTACCTTCACGTTCGAGTATTTCGAATTGGAAGCAAACGACTGTAATGTACATCGGCTGGAGACTTTTATTGCTCTTACCCGTACTACGGAACCGTCATTTCGCTGTTTCCTTGATAGATAGTCAACTCCAAACGGTCCGAAATCCGAGCACTGCAAAAATCATCAAAAGGCTTTGTGGGAATGGCCTGGTCCAGGGCTTCCTAAATATTTTCGCCAGCGGACCTCTTTCAAAGAACAAAATCCCTTTTTTTAGCTTGTAGTATTGTATCTCGAGCAGTTGGGAAATAGTGCACAAAGAATATCTCCAAATTTTAAAGGCGTTCACATATGTCATATGTCATCAATAAACGTGCCACAGATTCATCTGAAAACTGGATTTTTCTTTTGAAAGTTCGAACTGTGTCATTAGCTAATCTTTAAGTATGGTATCGGTTAAATGAAAAAGCTAGTGTCACTAGCGTGATTCGAACCGTCGCCCTTTGGCTCAATACCCCAACTCGTTTTAAAGCTATCGTGACTTCGTGAGTGAGTTCGAATTCCGTTCGTGACACTAGCTTTTTCATTTCAACCGATACCCTAGATAAAGGTTAATTAATTGAAAGAAGTTATTTGGTCAATCGGACCACGAAATATAATGGATTTTTCATTAGCATCAAAAGTACTTTTCCTTGCACAGAGAAAGACTCATTTCATTCATTTTCATGAAAATATCAGATAAATACGGATGGCATTACACCATTTTGCATCAATGAAAACTTTGGCCGATTTGACATTGCGGTCGTCATCAGAGATAAGACTTCAGAACTTTCTCAGAATTCTTCTGTAATCGGGAAAGTGGTTTTCCACTTTTCTCTGCTTGTAGGAGCAGAAAATGATGAAAACTTCCCATATCGTCTCATAGTGTTTTGAAAAGCAACGACTAGAAATAATAATTTGAGCAGACTCATTCTAAAAGAAGCTGGTATGTGTTCTTAGCTAAAGCGTATCTGTGGAGAACCGAACGACTCCTGTTGCAATTCTTCGATTTATGTTTTATTTTAGCAATCACTTCGACTGTTTGACCAGTCATTTGTACCATCTGTGCACACGTCAATGCAATTGACCAAGGAAGGAATTTTTTCAGTTGTAAACAAATCGACCAACAAACGTGGTATGTCAGCATCTGTTGCATTGGGTTTGCGCAAGGTAAGTCCATTCAATAAAAAAGCCAAAAAATAGCTGGCCCAACGTCGTCGTTGATTCGTCCATCCGGAGAGAAAATGAATTGTGTTGGATGAGAGAAACCGCAGTTCTTTCAAATTTAAATCGAGTATCCGTCTTTTTATAGAAGAAGGGCATAGAACAAATAAGTTTTACTGTTTCTTCATCAAGCAAGAAAAATCAGTCTTTTTCTCCCGAGTTCTTCGTGTTTACCCTCAAAATGAGGGCTCAACTGTTTCGAATGACTTTCGCCCAACTTACCTTTACCTTCGTCAGCCTCTATTGCTTCAAAGCTAAGTGGTACTTAGAATACGTGGAACCCTGGATGTAGCCTTCATAATGAAATCTCTAGGAAACCGTCCGCAGACCACCGTTTGGCATGCCCTGGTCTAGTTTTTTCAGGCTCTTTGGTAATGCTCTTCTCAGGCACCGATCTTGGACCCTGGAGGACTATTGCCTTACAAATGAGTGCCGAGTTGGTTTGTGGCAGCCAGATTTCTGGGACCGTGTGTGCAGAAGAATTGGAGAACGCTTTGCCTGAGTCACTGCCTTTTCAAGGACACTCAGTATGGTATGGTGTGGAATGGTCCATGCCAATACCATACTTATTATACACAGAATGGCTCTTTGACGCATTACGCTAAATGGAGGAACTGCTTCTATAGCTGTGGTCCCATTCATTATGTAATAGATTTATTGGGGACAACGCCTTTTTGCTGGATAATGTTCGACCGCATATTGCTCGAGTTGTCACCCATTACTTGGAGCATGAGGAATTACCTCAATGAATTGGCCACCACGTTCTCCTGACGTTTGGGACATGATAAAGAGACGGGTTACGCATTTTTCACACGCCTCCGACAAGCGTTGAACAGCTTCAAATCGCTCTTCTTGAAGAACGAGATTCTGTTTGGCAAGACGAAATCCGATCTTTAAGTGTATATTCATGTCTAGTTAGTCTTGCTAATGTTTGTTTATTTATTATCAACAATTAACTATTTTGTGAATTATTTACTTATTACCAATAAATAAGTCCACAAATTAGGTTCCTCCGCGTCTTTTGCATTATTTGTAAATGGGATACTAGAAAGAGGAGACCGCAGTCTGCAGGCATAAGGGTCTGTCCTAAAAAAATTTTTGCTCAATCTGATTGAGAAAAACGGACTTTTACCAGATTTGTCAATCGCTGCTCGACTTTTGACTGCGTAGAGACAAATTCTATAGGATTAAGTACAATAGAAGATTATGAAAGTACGGGATTGCAGATAAGAGTGAGAGGAGATAGGTGGGTGTAATAGAACCGCATATCTTTCCAGGTAGATTAGATTATAAAGAAGTAGACTGGGGGAAAATATGATCAGGGATGTCAATCCCGAGCATTTTCCATGCAATTAACCGTTTAAGCCCTTGGTGAAGAAAGCTTTAACCCAATTAACCACCATGATAGCCGTTCTTTAACTCTTCTCCTTCCACTCGGCAATATTTCCCCTTCTCCATCGCGTGGCGCTTCGATCATGGAAGGCCACCACTTTCAGAGTTTGACTTCAGTATTTACTGGTACACCGTGTGGCTCGTACTAGTTTTCACTTTTTTCGGGTTTTACCTTCTATTTACTATCTGGAACGCATTTCCAAACGGATTTTAACAGGTGGATCGTGTTTGTTATACAATTCTAAGCGGATCAGAAACAGGTTGGTGTTTAATTTTTGCCTAATAAACTTACCTAGTTTTAAACGATTAACGATGAAACCAATATAATTGTTGTTGGGTTTTTTTTATTGAACTAAAGGAAAAACAAAATAAATAAACATAAGAAAATGTAATCGCGCTCACTTTCTGCAAGGATTTGCCTAACGGGATCGGGAGGTCGAGCTGGAGGAGCAGACTGTCGAACGGTTAAATAAGCTGAAAAAAATTCATCCTTAGAAATCACTAACAATAAAATCGCAATTATAACAATAAACCGTTATAAATCTATATTTTTTTTAGAAAAAAATCTGTCTTTATAATAAATAAACCTATAAGCTTAATTAGAACAAATGAATCTGACGTATAGCATATAGAATGTGTTGTATTAATGGTTTGTGACCTGCCTTAAAGGGCTTTCCTGTCACACCTGTGCATACCTTTGTAGTTTTTGTTTTATGGCTTCTGAGGCTTCTAACCTTTGTGAGTCACTGCTCGAGACGTGGTACGTGTTTATATGAAAATTTGTTTATTATGCTTTTCTATTTGTTCATATCTTTCTCGATGTCGCAGTGTGGTGTCGACGGTCGATATAAAAAAATTATTAACGTTTTTAATTAAGGCGTAGATTTTGCAAATATGTTGAAAGAGATGTCTAATCGCTATTCAGAAAATTTAATAAAACCTCGTCGTATTTATCATTATCTGTTTGACATGTTTTCTTTGAGTGTTCAAATGGAGATTTCGGCATTTAATCACCCGCTACTCTGGCTGTAATAATATCAAAGGGGAAAAACACCAGTCTCAAAAATTAATCTCATTATTGTACTGCTTTTAATCATTAGACAAAATTTCAAGAGGTCTAGGTTGTTCCTTTTTAAATACAATTCGTAATATAATAAATTATTGAAAAATACGACAAAGTCGAATAAGTTATTTTATTTATTTATTTTTTTCAAAAGACTAGGGTTTTCTGTGAAGATTTGACTTGTAATAAGTTCAGTGTATTACATAATAAAATAACATTTTAATTTTTTTTTAAATATTTTCACCATTTCATCGGGGTTCTTCAGAGCCAGTACAACTTTAAAATTTTAAATAAGAACGCGTATTTTCTGTATTCGCTGTTTTAAAGAATTTCTTTACACTAACAAGTATGGATCAATTATATTTTAAGTTGGTCAGAGTTGCGGCGCAAAATGTGAACAACTTTGTGGGGGTCTTGGTTACTTAATTCGGGAGTCTTTTGGTGCCGACTTTTGAGATTACCATTTGTGGTGAGCTCGGCTTCATCAGTCGTTTCGTTCATCACATTTACCTCCGTATCGCAAAGAGACGTCTCTAAAAGGAATATTAACCGACTATCGAAATCAGTGCTCCGAAGCACGTGGACCAAACTCCCAAATCCCTTCCGGAATTTCGAAGGGATGAGTGCAGATTTTTGCGAACGTATAGCAAAATGTTTAGCTCTTCGACAAACTACTGTGGTCCGTTTCTCTATGGGCTACCATCTGATCTTGTGCAACACGGATAAGCGACGTTTCGAATAAGAAATTCCTGGGGGTTTTGCGAGCCATTTCCGCCACTTTCAATCGATATGGTACATAAAAACCACATCTCGACAAGAAAAACTAACCCCTTCGGCGGCAAAGAAAAGTTGGAATTTAGCGCTAATGATGCGCATGTTGTCTATATCCAATAAGACCAGTTGTGTAAATAAAACAAAAAAAAAAAATCATTGATAAAGCAAAAAAAAAAAAAAAAAATAGAATCACACCAAGGAAAATACTTACGATTTCTTTGGATGATGTTACGTGCTATCAGTGGTTATGCACATATTTAGTTAATAAAAAGGTTGCAAGTTTTTAAAACTAGTCGCATGTTTACATGTTTCAACCATCCCTACAGGTTGTTTCTCTTATGCTGGAAATAGATAGAGACCTTTTTTTTAAAAATAACCGTTTATTAAATAGCGTACATCCTAGTACCCACTGCTGGCAGACCCATCAAAATTCTTCCTACCAAAACCACCAAAACAGCAAATGAAAATATTTCTTTTAAGAACAAAAAGGAAATTAACATATTTTTGTTTTCACATACTGTGCTATAACTTTGTTTTACTTTGGGAAATTTAAAATCTGATTGCGCCATCGTTTCTAGTTTAACACACTGAATAAAAAACTACATATACGTTCTTATTTAAAATTTCAAAGCTGTACTAACTCTGAAGTAGCCTGTCAGCAAATATTTTAAACAAAGCGGTAACAATTTAAAACTAGACTAAAAAATATTAAATATGTATTTTTTTGGTTTTTCGATAACGTTATCTGTTCAAGAGCAATTCAGTCCTCCCATCAAAAAAGAATCCCCGTATAATTAAATGTATAATTAATGCATATTATAATGTATAAAAAAAATTTAACAGTAACTTTACAGTAAATGGTATGAATCGAAATCAAAAAGCGAATATATTCAATTATTTAAATTTTTTAAAAACCGTCAAAAAAGTTTTCGTCAAATTTTATATTCCTCTGGATTTGTAATGAATAAAACGAACCTTTGTCACCTGTCATTCTATAGTGTTATTTGAAGAATGTATTTCTTAAAATAACAAAAAATAATCATAATTAGTGGCTCCTTGCTTCTCATTTTGTTGGATATTTCTCATTTTTATTGTAAAAACTTAGTAAGCTTAAAAGACATACTTTGAGGTACGTTATGTCAAGTCACATTTTGGGAAAGATAGTTATACAGTCTGTGAATGATCGTTTCCAAAATGTTCCTATTACATTGTAGGGGCGTCGGTGGCCGTAACGGTTTGGGCGTTGACACGGGGCTCAATCACTATAAAGTAAAGGTTCCGGGTTCGAATGCAGGGCCGCTAGATTCGAACCAGACATAGACCACAAATAGGCTATTTTCTTGTAAAAACATCGGCATCCCGAGGGTTATCTGCTGTGGCGAACCCTCGTATAAAACAAAATTTTTGCGATATTGCGATTTTATGACATTTCTTCAGTGATTACGCCCTGCTTATATCCTTGATGAAACGCAATGAATACAAAGCACCTAGGCTCGGCAGGCTAGGATGGTCAGAATAAGAGAACCTATCAGATACTCCACGAAGAAAAGTAGCAGTTTTAAAAAATTATATTCTGGTAAACTAAAAAGATTCCAGTCAATTGTCTGACCGAATTGTTTTGTAAAAATACTGGCCCATAACGGAGAGTGGTGTTTGCAAAATGTCGTCATATCTAACTACCAAAAGCAAAGAAAAATAGAGAGAACAAATTGGAAACCTAATTTTTTACGCCCCGACACGTCATTCAGCCGATTTTCTCGAACTTTCCATTCCAGCTGTCATGATCGCGGCCTAGAAAAATCTTTAAAATCATCTCCTGGCTGCATCGGAAACGGCGTGAAATGCATAAAAGTCTTTTCGAAACGGAAAAAATATTCAAACAGTTTTAATATATAAGATTTTGCGTTTGGTCCGCCTGGCTCCGCTCGTTGGGCAAGTCAGGTACCGCCAAATGTTCAGTAGGTGGTAATGATTTGTCGGTCCTACCAAGTGATAATCTAAAATAGGTACGTACAATGGCGCAAACAAAACACTGTAGATGGCGAAATTAGGCGGACCAGGATATAAATTTTGTTCACCCCTCGGACCTCAATAAAAAATACCTAGTGAATTTAATACGTTTACACGTAATCGGTATGAAGTTGACGGTTGTTCAATTCACAAAACAATTATCACTATTTAAATTTATATTCATTTCAATCAATTTATAATGAATAAATAATGTTTCAGAGTTGTCGAAACTATCACATTTGCTCTTGATAATAAAGAGTATTGCTTGGGTATTTAGTACAAGCTTTTAATAGGGTCTGGCACTCGTGCATGCTTTATACTTAAACACTTCCTACTCACTCCTTATTATCTTGACCTGAAATCCTACGTAACAGACCAGCTTCAAAGTCAACGAGTTCTCGGAAATCGGGCAGATACAAGCCAGCGTCCTACAAGGGATTGGTCCCATCCTTTATAGCATCTACAATGTACTGTTGACCTACGTACACTCTCCAACACCATCGTCACAAGACGATTCCGCACTTTTGTCCTGTAACTCGAATCCTACCCACGCTAAATCCAATATCTACGAACACCTAGTGCTTATCGAATACTGGTTCAATAAGACGAGTACAGACAGGATGAAGGGAAATGTTATCAGTGTACGTTCACATTGAAAAAAAGCAATACTGTGAATGCCAAGCCAGCCCTCATCCAGCGTATCTAATCCTTGGAATCAAATGTCCTCAGACAAATCGTCAAAGTCCTCACTACGTCACTAACCTCACTATCCACGACGACCTCAGTATATCTTTTGACGACGAACTGATTCGTTTCCGATTCCAAAATTTCACACCAGCCTCTCCTTCCATTCTAATTCTATTGCTCAAGCCCGCTCCACACATTATTTCCCGACAACACGCCACGTCGCCTTAATCGAAGATGGCCTCGAGACTCCTTGGACGCTTCTCCTAGCATGTGTCCTCCGGGGCAACGCTGACATTAGTACTGTGATCGTGTGATAAGAAAACCGCATTGATCACATTTGTAATATGTACAAATTTGTATACACTACAAATAAATAATTTGAAAAAACTGCTCGATAAAGTTTCTAAAATACCCTCGCAGTCATATAATAATTTTGTATTTGTAAATAAATCGACCAAACATCTATATCTCGTGTATGTGGAATTGAATTGTATCTTAAAGCAATCCAACCTGAATAGTTCATTCTTGTCTGTTTTATTGTTTTAGTAGATTTACCCCTAGATAAGACGAAAAACAAATGTTTGCCTCAAAGTTTTTGAAAAATTCTAAATGTAATTCCTAGGTGGTACCGCGCGTTTTCTGTTCATAAGAGTTATATTAAGAATGTCTGCGGATTCAATCCCAGTACAAAAGGCTTCACAATTGGAAATGACAAAGGATGGCCGATATCTTGCAACGTAGATGCTTTTTGTTGTAAACCGTCCTTCAAGATCGTTGGCCCGTGCAATAGCTAAATATATTTTCTATTTCAACGGCAGAATCAAGGATTTAATTATTAACCATTTCATCTACCTAAGAGAAAGTGTGATTACGGCCAACGATCAAATCTTTATTGTTTATTTTCAAAACGAATCGAATTTTCACGAATCGCGCTGACTGAACGTTGTTAAATCGTCAACATTTGTTGGTGATCATGAATGACGATGTATATAAAAAATAGTATTAAAATATAACTATAATAAATTAATACACGCTCCAGAGCCGTAAATTTTATGTGATTCTTCTGAAAGAATTGTTTTATGGGTGGAAGGAGAAGTATTTATGCACATGTGATAAACTTGCGTTTCATTCAATTTTATCGTTAGAACCAGGATTTGGTGCCATATTCTAGTTATAAAGATTTTTTTTTCTATTAGTGAAACCAATTAAAAGTAGCCTTCAGACACGTCAGTAATTAAAGGTACAGGAAACGAAGATCTGATAAAAAAAAACCATACTGTTCATTCATTTCTAATTAAAACACAATATATTTATAGTAATAAAATAATAATTCAAGTTTAAAGAAGTGTGTTTGAAAACTAAACCAAGAAAACGTGTTCCAATGCACTTCAGAAGCTAAGTTTTAATGGACTTTCCTTCTTAATGTAACACGTCCTTTTTCCTCGTCTCCACACGTTTGTCTCGGTACTTTTCGCCTGAAAGCAATTTAGAAATTGGAAAGCTAAACTGAAATCTCCGTTAAATTAAGTTAAAATGTTCTTCTCTCTATTTCACCACGTGGTTTTTGAAGTTCGAGCAGTCTTAAGTCCCGATAAAAAACTTAATAATTGTTTTGAAATTGCTAAAGAAAAACATCTCTTTATATCAGTATAATAAGAAATGTTTTCGATGTTTTTTTTTCCTTTTGCCCCAGATATTTATTAGTATCCTGTACATGAATATAAATTGTTTTTAACTATACAAAGACCGGGCACACTACGGAAAGTACTGCACCCGGAGGACAAGTTTTATGGGAAGCTAGCCGATGCTGGCATTCAGTTTCTTATCGGGTTAAGGCATGGAGTCGCTATTGAGTCAAGTTGGAGAGTTCTTGAAATGGAAAATAGTGGAGAGGACTTCCGTACTACAAATGTGATCACAATATTTTTTCACACGGACACGGCACTATACTAACGCCAGCGCTGCATCCGGAGGACACACGCCTTAAGAATGTTGGCGTTCAGTGTGAGAGATTAAGACGACGAGCCGGGTTCTCAGGAAAGGAATATTGTACTACCAACAAGGCACCTCGTAGCGCGAGGGAACCGCACTCGCTTTTAAACTAGTGGCTTGACTAGGAGGATTAGAAGGAAAGGAGAGTTTGGTGTGAAGCTTTTGGAATTAAGACCAGTAGTGTCCTTTTATAATTCCCCATACAATTGACAAAATAATTAAAACCCAAATTCAAGCCTACATTCGGTATCAACAATTCTTTAGAACTGATAATAGAAACATCAATACACCAACAACTGTGTTTTAGTATCATTTGACGTTACTAATTAATTCACAAATATCCCCGTTGAAGAATGTACTAAAGTCATAAAGCAAAAACTGAGAACCGTAATATACATTTTGCAGTGGAAATTGGCAAGATGGTTGATTGAACTTTTCTGGCCTAAAACTGTCCATAATAAACAACCTAACAGAAATAGACGTATACAGAAAACCCACAACCACAGACACTATGATACCAGCGGATTCTTCCCACCAATGGTCCCAAAAGGCTGCTGGTTTCATTTGGCTCATAGACATTAACACTTCCGCTAACACCTGCTAACTAAAAACAGAATTAGAAACCTTAGTAAAAAAACAACGAGTATCAAGAAATATTTATTGATAGGTTGCTGGTTAAAAGAATACAAAAATTAACTTTAAAGGAGTCGACAATAGCTCTCGGCCGCCCCACCACAAATTAATGATTAGGTTTGCCATTCCGTTGTTTGCCATACATTGTTGAATTATCGGAAATATTTCGTAAAATGTTTAAACAAGAAGGTTTTAGAACAGATTTTCTAAAGACAAAGTAGACAATTTGGCAAAAAGCGGGGTTTACCAACTCAATTGTAATTATTGTGATATTAAATATATATATATTGGACAAAACGGTAGAGAAATAATAACAAGAGTAAAAGAACACTCGCCAAAATGGAGCAAATTTTCAGAATTTAGAACAAACAAAAGATTATAATTAAGATTATTAAGAATATAAAACAAATTTAGAAGAAACAAAACATAATTTCAATTCAAATTTAAATACAAGAGTGTTACATAGTTTCTATAAAGGGAAAGAACTATATTGGTTTGAGAAATTTGTAATTAAAAAATGTAAAATTGAACATGGGGATAAATGCATTAATAATATAACAGATTTTGATCTACCTCCCATTTTAAATAAGTACATAAATAATATCAAGCATCCAAATAATTAAACTCATTATTTTAATTGTTGTTATTTTTATAGTAATTTAATAATTTACTATTACAGTATTTATTTGTGTTATAATTTACGCTTTTCGCACGTCCAAATTGAGCGCCATTAAAAAAATCAGCTGTTAATTGGAACGTCGCGTTGGTGGAGGCATCAGCGGGTTCACTTTGGCAATTCATGTCGATAGACGTGGTTGTAGAAGTCCTTCAATCTGATGATGAGCTAAAAGGCTCGAAATCCGGATTGTTGCGAAACAACTTACTGTGCTTAGGAACTATTTTTTAAAAAAGGATTACCTTGTACAGAATTAGTTCGTTCATTGCTGACATGTCTGATTTCGGTTCTCGTCGAAGTCTTTGTAGCAGTCCAAATAGTCTATTTAGTTCTTGTCGCTGTTTTATGTGGTATTCTATTTTTTATATTACTTAGGTTTATTATTTGGTGTAGACACCGTTCTATATAAGACCAATATATCTGTTTTATACTTAAACATACTGCAGAATGATTGAACAGTCCGATTTAATTCCTTTACTCTGCTCAAAGCTGAAATCCTCAAAAGGAACTACGGATTAAAATTTAAACTTGTGAAACGTTCCGACATAAGACGAAATAGTCCTTTGAACCGTGCTGTACCCCGGATGGAGAAAGGCGATCGGCAGGACCCAAATTTGCATACGTTCAATCTAGTTTCGCAGGAAGTCGGCTCGTAACATCCGTAAACACGCTACTACGGTGCGTTAAGCATCGAGGACACCGACGGCCCGGAGTGAACGTTGAAGAAATTATGCTCTCATAACGGTCACTCGCATCGGCAAATTGTAATTGAGCTGGTGGTAAGAAATGGCAGATAGTTCAAAATTTCGGAATATCGCAAATATTACATTTGATGGGGCAGTTTTACGTTTTATTTCAGACTAGCTTGAATTACTGAAATTATTAATGAACTAGTTTAATGAAACCTTTATTCTTCTTGACCACAATTAAATTCGTTTTTAATTGTCATCAATTACTAGCCTATGATATTGAACTTTTCCAGCCCAAATTTAATTGATTGAACGTAATTTGGTGCTTAGGGTATGGTAAAAAAATAATACATATTTGTACAATAACTCGGAATTTTCAGAACCAGGAATGTGGCTGGTAGAGATTTTTAGCTTTTGAACGTTGACAGGAACGTTTAACTGTCGGATCGGGCTGACCCAAAATTGTAATCATGCTAAAAGAATGTTTATTACCTCGCGTTCTTGGCCTGCAAATGGATGGACTCATGCCGGCTATTGATAAAGACTGGGAATGACATATCTTTGCTTTTTCTGTCTCTTCTATTGATGGCCGGCAGACTGACTAATTTAAGAATAATTATTTTTGCTCAACGGTGCACGGAAGTCTGATGTGTTTAACAGTAATTTTTATTGTATTTTATAGGGAAACGCTAAAATAAAAATAATGAGATCCAATTTGTATTAAGGTTTATAGACGACACTAAAGGTTTCTATTACGCTAGTAACTTATGGTAGATGATGTAGACAAAGCAAGCCCAATTTTACTTACATCAGTACGAAATCAGCAATACGACATTATGGCCAACGGGAAAAAACAATATCTCATCAGTCTCGCTTGGTCGAAAGAAGCTAAGCTTTGGCCTGGAATAAATTACAAACAAAACAGTCCCTAGAAAATGGTACTTGAATTTATATACCCAGACCCCACCCAGTCAAATTCAATGCGAATATTATAAGACTTAATGAAAGTCTGAACAGAATCTGTTCAGCATTTCAGAAAAAGATGAAACAAATAGAGACGGGAATTCGAGAGAAGAACACGTTCCCCCGGTTTTGTTTTATGGGACAACAACTTCTAACGTATAAACCATGCGAGTTTAATTTATTACAGAGATATAAGGTAATACGTTAAGTCTGTTTTCATCTGAATAAAGGCCTGTATCTGCATTACATAACATCCCCTTGATTAAGTTACAGAGTTGAATTAGAATATGCTTGGGCAGAGAAGAAAATAACTAAAATAATTATTTTTAACTGTACTCCCGTCAGCACTCTATAGTTCCACCGAGTAGACGTTATCGCCTCCTCCTTTGAGAAAAACTTTCGCTGTCTTTCTCGACGTTTCACAAGCATTGCGTGCGGCATACTGTAATTCAAAGGACAACCTATTCTGAACCAAGGAATGGACAACCTACAACCTTATCCTGAAGTCTATCTTGCCGACCACCCAACCTGTCCGGGAAGGAGTCCACCAAAGTAGTGTCTTGGTTTAATCCTATATTTGATATATGCTGCTTATATACCTAATCGCCAAAATACTACCATGTTCATATTCGCAGATACCCTCTCTACCCTGATCCTGGAATTGTCGTTCGTTCCTTAGGGCCTCACCTTACCTTTCTTCACATACTGCGAGGAAATCTGCCTTGTGAATACCTCATCCATGTTCCAGTACCCTCGATGTTCGCTGCTTAGAACTGTCGATAGATGACAAATCCACATACTAAACTTAAACGACAAGTACTCAATAGACGATATAAGCATCTTTCTCGACTCTTAAACAGACGATCCCTACAATAAAAGACACAAAGACTACAACGCATTACTCAAACCGACTTTGACCTACTGTATAGTATCACAAGTCTCCTTCCTATGTGTCCAATCGTACACTTCTCCATGACCTCAGCATCCCTTATGTTTCCCATGTCATCAAATGAAGATAAAAATTTTACTCTTCACTCACTGGTCATACCAATCCCTTAGGGACCCATTCTCATCAACCGGACTTCCTGATACTCCTGCATCGCCGACTGAAACACCGCTGATAACAATTCAAGTGTGAGCGAGTGACAAGTGAATACTACAGCCTTCTCCGCTTAGGACAACAGAAATCATTTATTTATACACTGTTTGCTTGTTGTGGTTAATTCAACAGTTGTATTTCCAAGTAAAACGAAAAAAAAAACTGCTAGGAGAAAGTTGAAGGTTAAAACAGAAATAGTAGGTGAATCCTGTGTAATAGAAGTTACAATATAAAGAAAAGTTTTCTACTGCTGTTTTATGTTGCCTTGCCCCATAAATTAATTTGAAAGTTCAACTTCGAGGAAGTAAAAGCTGTTAATCCGTCTTTCACGTTTGACTAAGCGTTACTTGAGGTTGACAGTCCGCAAACCGTTTTAACCTTGAGTGCAGCACAATCTTATTTCCTAATGCAAAAACATATTGGTCCATTTAGTTTTAATACGACAGAAATTGCTCGAGCCGAGTTTTACTTTTGTTAGAGGGTTTTATAAAAAACTTCTATCCCTCAAAACAACAAAAGAAAGAACGGAATCTCACATATTCAAAAGCATGAAAGTGTGTCTTATCTATAAGTAGAGTGAGAAAACAGTACTTTTGATATACATTTGAAATGAAAATTCAAACTCGTAAGCTCGTAAAAATTCATATTTCCACTTTTTAAAATGTGAAAATTTATTCTTAAGTCTACGTGAAGTCGTGAGGCGATCGACCTGTAGTTTTGACGTTCCCATCAAACCGGAGAGACTGGTCAGTCAGAATGTACGTTAACGACAAAATTCCAGACTTTCTTCTAACGTGGCGTGTCACAATGCGATTATGATATAAATACATTCAAACTTGTAATGAGTATTTTTCCAAACGGTACAATGTATCATGACTTGTCGGATACCGTCACGCCAAACCAGACGATCGTAACCAGATAGGAATGGTTTGAATCAGAATGTTGATAACTACGCCCTACTAGATATTCAAAAATGTCGTCCAGTGACGTTGAAAAAGCATCGGACGTTCGAACTGTTATCAACGCTTGAAATTAGCAATTGTATTCTTTGATAATGATTGTTGACTGCTTCTAATGAATTTTCGATCGAATAGAATTTTTAAGAGGCCGGAGTGAGTATTGTTTGGGGCAGTCTTCCTGGATGTTCAATTGTTATTATTACAGTTTTTGGAAAACTGTAGCGTATTTGTCTATGTTTAAAGTCAGCTCGGTCATCGGATTCTTTCCCAGGACTATAGCTCCCAGTCTTTATCCGATTTTGAGCCGACGGTAAACCGGTTGGACTTGCTCTTCAGAGGTCTTAGCTTTTGCCCACTCTTCCCTTTCTAGTATAAGGACCTTGTACTTATTGATAAGGTTAAATTTTGGAGAAGTGGCATCGAACGGCATGGCTAATATGACATCTGACAGTATTTCCTCCCTCAGTTTCCGTGGTTCGTTGACACGGTCTATCCTTGCAGTTGGTTGTGCGTTTGTGAACCTATGACCGCTGTTCAGGCTTCACCTAGGATATATGAAGCGTGGAAGGTTTAATAACAATTCCAAAGCCGCAATTGGCTACGTATTCTTCGCTCGAGTGATATGATCTCAGGGGAAGATGGCTGCAGGGCATTTTCAACAAATTCACAAACATTTAAATAAAACATATTTAATTAGGAGGTTCAACTACCCGATTAGTATCGCGGACGAGGGGTCAAACCAGTTCACAATACATTTTTCATTATCAATTAAAAACCATATGCTCTGCCGGAGTCGAACAAAAAACTACTAGCGTGGCAGATACGAGACGGACACCATAACTGCTCGGTAACCGCGGTCCATTAATCCAAACGTTTTCGCATTTAAAACAATTCCATTAATAGTTAATGTTAATTGAAAACTAAAAGAATTAGCATGAATGTAGTTGCTAAATTTGGGGTCCTAAGTCGCCAAGATCAAGGCATCGCAACTCTCCATTTCGTTAGCATGCGTATCGAATACGTTCCCTCGACCAAAACCTAAGGGTTTTATGATGCTTTGTTGTCGACAAAACGTCCTTTCTCTGCTATGTACCAAGATTCACTTGGCCTGTCCTGTTGCATGTACAACTTAATATGTGCACAGTAAGCTGTATGGCTTTGAAATTTGGAGGTATACACCTTCTGTCGACAAACATGTATTTCCAACAGATTTGAAATTGTTGCGAGGCGATAAGTCTTGGTTGAAGAGAACGTGGACTGGAATTCGAAGATTGGAGGAACTCTTCCCGGCTGATGGATAAAAGGTAATTTTCATTAAAAAAGTTCAGCCTTATTTAGAAAAAGCGTTAATAAAAATTACCCAATCCTTTATTTTCAAATAGTTAAAATGGTGCCGTGATGTTCATTACACCTTGTCGAGTTTTCTCTTTCTAAAAAAATAATATAATGAAGACGATTTGTTGCTCACGGGCATGTTTCTTGTTGAAAATAGGCGTACGCATTTTTTTAACTTTCGCGTTTCACTGCATACTTTCTTATTGCGCCAATCTCAGGTTTAGATTATAAAACTGTTCCCGTTATAACCGATTGTCTCTAAGAAGTCGATTATACGCGTCAAATCGTAACTGACCTCTTGTCTCATATCAGAGTAACAGCCTAAAAAATGTTCGGCATTCCACTGTTGAAAAGTCTAACGGGAGCCTCTCTGCTTAACGGGGCACGTTGACTGTATGAGCGAGACGATTGGAGCATGGCATAGCTTACGAAAGAACTTTATGAACTCTTTGAAAAATTATGTAGGAAAATTTTTTTCATTTTGGACAAAAAAAATAACGAATTACGTCACGTTTCAACAGACCAGAACTGATTGCTATTTGGCAGAAGATTGCGTCACACAGTGTTTTTCTTCTCTCTTAATGACAGAAAAGGACAAGGAAAAATAGAAAGAAGGACGGTGGCGAATTAAAAATTGACCTAAGGTAAAATATGACCAAATGCAAAATGGCCAAAAACATTCCGGTTTTATAAATTAAATCTATTCTTCGTTTATAACAAATAGTACAAAACACCCAAAAACGTTTGGAATGGTAAAAACCTTCGATGCAGCTTGGGCTTTTCTTGTGGTTTTACACCTAAACTCAAGCAAATTTACCTCCTTGTATTAAAACATAAGCTTTTCAAAATTACGATTTGGAACCGGTAATGCTTTATATTATATGCAAACTATTTGACATTTTCCTCATAATTCATTTATACAGCGATTCACCACTCGTACGAAAAATTTCGTCAGGTGCTTTCACACCTCAAGCAATAAAAAAGTTTCAAACCATGATCCTATCCTTCTCAACCTCTCATAAATCTACTCATAGCTTTTGCAGTCTTCGTTCTTGGGTAAATTGAAAAAAATGCCAAAAAGCATTACATTTCCTTTCAGAGAGCACACTTCCAAAATTTTCGATTTAATTTTTGTTAAAAAAGCACACCAAATTTTAAAAAAAATTGCTTCACTTAAAATTCTTAATTAAAAAAAATTAAAACCTTGTTAGAAAAATTCACCGTAAAGCTTAGAAATTTTGTAACAACTTCTTCGTTTATAAGCTAACTGTACCCACAATTATTTAATTACATCGAACTAATACGGAGAAATTTTATACTAGGAAAAAAGTGTATATATATCAGTGTATATCTAAGAAATTCAACTTTTTTACCTTGCGTCAATTTTTTTACTAACTTTAATCAAAAAGAAAGAAAAATGAAACAAAACCCACAAAAAGAGAATAAACATAGTGAAACATCAAAGAAGAAAAACTAAACAAAATAGCTACACTAAACAGTGACAAAAAAAAGAACAATATACAAGTGTAAAACCCAACGTTAACCTAAAAAAAAAAAAAACACCAAAAAAGAAAAATTCAACATAAAAATCAAACAAAATTTAAAAAAAAGAGAGAATGAACATAGCTAAAAACCAAAATGGGACAAAATATAAACACAAAACGTAGGCAAAAACGTACAACAGTACAGAAAGTTGTTTGAAAGTAGGTAAATTGCTTTAAGTCAATAGTCAATTTTATTTCATTATTCTTATGCACCGTGTGCCAAATAGTTGTAAAGAGAAAGAAAAGCTTTATGAAAATATCTTTTCTTGTTTTATGTAGTTTTTATTTGGTTAACTTAAAACCAATATTTGAACAATATTCGTCGTTGTCTATTATTTTTATATTTTGAAACGGGTTACAAAATAAGTTAATCATTCATGCAGCGACCTTCCGTTTAAATAACAAAAAGTTTCTTTACAACAGTCCTGAAAGCCGGGAGTACAACAAAACGAGTGTCCAAGTTGCAAGGTATCGACCCTTCTTTTGACAGTTCATTACAATCGAAATTCCTTCGCTTCTGTACTCAGATCGGACACACAGTAAGCGCTGACAATTTTTTCTCTATTCGCCAAAGGCCGAGAGTAAGGACCGAACTGGTATCGATTCCAAATAGAAAACGAAATTATTAAAAATAATATCGAGGTGGGTGGCGTCTATTGTCAGGAGAACAAACAACAAATGGAACATTCACACGAAATTCAATCTGTACGATTTAAATATCTAAAACTTCTTGCCTATGAAATAGAATTAGCAATTACTGACTATAGACAATTTGAACAGTAATTTAATTTACTTCCCATAGCACTTAGGCTTCGTTCTGATTTACTTATTCGTTTTGAAATAATTGGCTACCCTAACCCCTTAACTACACCTAACCATCCCTGACTACCCAATATATCGTTAGCGGTCATAATTGACCATATTAATTATTTCAATTAATTATTCATTTTATCGAAGGTCTTGGTTGAGATGTAAAGAATAATTAACACTATATGTTATATTTATATATTTAAATTTTTATACTAGTTCCACGGCTGTAGTAAATTATATTTTTTACCTTTTAAGTGTTTAAAAGTTAGGGGTGTTTTTCAAATACAAGCTTTTATTTAGTATTTTGTTCTTTCTAGGTTTCTGGCTGTCTGTCCATCATCAGAATGTCCTAACAAGAAATACAGTCCAAGTTATTATATATTGTATAAGCATTACTAATTAATATTACTTTAATAGTTTACATTTTTTCTTTTCTTTTATGGTTAAAAAATTTTGATAGTTACCTACTGCGTAGATGGAAATAAAATACAAAATAAAAACTTGTTCCTGAAAAACACCACATGTTCTATTGGAAAATCCCTAACCTTTAAGTAACTCTTTTAAGAGGAAAACAGTAAAAAATATAATTTTACATTGATAATGATATATTTTTATGCATATTTATATAGAACACTCTTTTTAACTATTTTCTTACTTTATCTATTGTTATAACTCGGCTGGGTTTGAATCGCACTCGTGACACTGATTTTCTCATTTCAACCAAGATCTTAGATAAAAATTGGAATTATTAACTACTAGATATTATATTTATATATTGATAAATGCTGTCTTTTTGATGTATGATTTATAGGAAACATCTTTTTCAGCTATTTTGTTAATTTATATCTTGCTTAACACTCAAGTAAATTAAATATTGTTCTATTTTATGTATTGTACATTTCAATAGTTAAATATATTTATAAATTTGTATGTGTGATAATCAGGCATTAGATCACAGAAAAGACAGAAACATAGAAACACTCAACTTCATGCCAAGATTTCATTTAATTTGTAAATATCTATATCTATCTATATCCAGAGCCCAATACGAAAAAACATATAACTATAGTCGAATTGATAATTGTCTACGTAATCATTGAATATTGTGAGTTATCAAATCAAATATAGCTTTTTCGTATTAGGCTCTGAAGTTGTTTAAAAATTAAATGAAATCTTGGCATCAAGTTGGGAATTTCTATGTTTCAGTGATCTAATGCCTGATTATCTCACATACAAACTACACAAGGTCGATCCATCTCTTAAGAATATTTATAAATTGAATTTATTACGTAAAATATACATTTATTATGATCAGAAATGCATCACGTTTATTCTTGAAACTGAACATCACGCACAATGTCCATCCTGAGTGCTCAAAAAAGGTGTTATCACAATGATAGTCATTTGAACACAATTAAACGTTTAGGATTTTTTTTTTTTGCAAGTATTCACTCAGTTTTTGTCACTCGGACCTGATTACGCATGTAATAGGTTCGTTTTTGGCAGAAAGACGTGCGTCAAATCCGGAAGTCGGATAACGGTCGGGGCCTTGCCGGCTCCCGGAAACAAATCGGCATGGGAAACGATTTGAATTATATTCTCGTACACAACTCGTCCTTTGTTATTCAGTTCGGATATCGGAGGGATTAAGGTCGCAATCTCGGCAGTTTTGAGCTTTTCAACATGGTCGGCGCGACACTTTCTCTCGAGGGAGCTGGGAAGGGGAATAACTCGAGCGAAAAGAAAATCCGTAGGAAAATATGCGGAGTGATTATCGGGGCATACTTTCAAAAGGGTCATACAGAACTGAACGTATTGAAGCACTAGATTGTTACAAAAAGTTTTTTTTTTAAGTCTTATGCAACATAACATATTATAATACTTTTACGAGTGCATTTCCATTTCGAAACGTTGAGAAAAGAAACTATCCTGAGATCTCGTACGCTCTATTGTCAAAGGACGTTTCTCATTCAGGACCTGACTTCGATGCTAGAGTCTAACTACAGCTGCCGTTATAATTTCAAAATAGAAATTTATTTTTATGTTTTTAATTGTGCGTCATATACTATGTGACATTAGTTGATAAGATTTGAATAAATAAATGTTTTTAATTTTTTATTTTAAGAAACAGATATAATTGTGTGCACAGAGACTCCAGGAGAATACTCACCTCGAAAACATTTCGCAACTTAATTGTCATTGGTTATACATACACACATACATTATATATTACATTTTGGAAAAAAAATTAAATCACTATATCACTATTTTCTATTGTGATACGAATTAATAAGTCTATATATGAGTACCTAGTTTATAATAAATTATATGAATCGATATAAATATATATATATATACATATATATATATACAATGAACATAAATGCATGTACAATATATATGGATATACAGGGTGTTCGGTTACAAGTGTTACAAACTTGAACGAGAAAGTTCTTATGAACTGCTGTCCGAATCCAGACAGTTTCGGAGTAATTTCACTTTTTCTGAGATTTTTAAGATTTCACGACCTTGCTTCAAATAAACAATGATAATTCCAAAATAAACAGTGTTTGGTCAAATCAGTCGAGACCATCGAAAAAAACGTTAAGTTCCAAATAAGATATGATAACTACTAAACTTGGAAACGTTAGCGACATAAGCGTTTTTGTAGTGAGAACTTCGAAAAGCAATTTTTTTAATGGAAAAATTTACTAAGGTCATTCTAAACTACTATTTCCAAACCTAGAGACCAGCAAATTTCAGAAAAAGTACTCCATTTAATATCCTTTCTTGTAGTACAATTGATTCTTTAATTACCTTTTTCAAAGATGAAGAAATTGATCATGGAAAAGGAATAAAAATGGTTGAGGGATTGGTTCCTTGGTGGGATTCCGGCAAAAAGCAATTACACGACTAAAAAGGATATTAAATTGAGTAGTCTACAAACACCATAGAAAGACGTTTTTCAACGTGGAAAAAAACAAATTTTTCGAAGTTCTCGCTACTAAAACGCTTATTTCATGAAGGTTTATAAGTTTACTGTTGACCACATCTTACTGGAAATTTAATGTGCTTTTCAATGGTCTCAACGGATTTGTCTAACAACGTTTAGTTTTGGGGTTATCATTATTTATCTGAAGCAAGGTCGTGAAATATTAAAAAATCAGAAAAAGTGAAAGAACCCCGAAACCTTTGGGTCCATTTTGAACGTAGAATCTAATAGCAAGGTATTGCACGAGTATTCGAACACCCTGTTTACATACTAACACATTTACGTATATTTATATCAAGACCTAGGTTAAATAGATAATAATATATACGTACATCAATATAGGAATAAATAAAATAAAAAATATACAAACAAATAAAATAAATTAATTAATTAATTGAATAACTAAATTTAGCGTTAACGTATTTGAGCCTCGCATTGAGGTCCCATAGGGTTTTGTATTTGGCTCTGGGTGCACGTTTTTGTCCGATAACTTGAACTAATCTTATGGCGCTCCCAGCCCCAAAGCATTTGTGACAATTGTTATCTATGATTTCGTGTAGAAATTGCACTCCAGAGTTTGTGAGGAGTGCATCTGTCTTGGTTGCTAAACGGCTGTTAGTAGATAACCCTAGGCACTTTTGAGTTCTTTGCAGCTTGTTATAATTGTAGTAACAAGTTAAACCTTAAAGAGCATGTGTATGTCGACACTGGCCTTACTATGGTTTCGTAGAAGAGGACACCTTGTTATGAATGCTCAACTGGGACTCTCGAAACAAGAATGGAAAAAGTATTTTTACATGTTTTTCCCTTTTCGAATTAATTCGCTCAAATAGGCTGCAAACGTTAACTTAGCATCTAGCCGAACGCCGAGGAACCTTATTAAGGTAGACTACTTAATGTATTCACTTGTATTTTAAGGTCCAGTTGGACGTCTTTTCATGAATAGTATGGCTTCAGACTTACTCCTGTTCACACTTATTTTCCACCTTGTACAGTACCTAACAGCCCTCTCCACTCCACTGCTCAAAAGGGTCACTATGGCCCTCACTCTCCATGATGATGTACGGAGCGCAGAAGAAATACATATTCGTACTATGTTATTTTCAGAAAAAGGAAAACGTTAGTATTTAGGTTATTAATTGGTTTTCCCATTTTTGCGAGGGAAACCAACCTGCAACATATACTGATTGTGCTATTAATTGTTCATTTCATTATTTCCGTATAAATTAAAATTGCAAAAGTTAATTTCTTCTAAGTAGTCTTAGGAAGTAAATACAGTATGGCTATGGCTAAAAGATTTGGCCACATCTGTGTAGATCTATTATGCTCCTTTATTTTCATAACTCCCTGGCTTCAGGTTGTTAATCAACTTCATAACTTTTCCTTCGGCTTCTTAGTGTAGAATGAGTCTTTTCCTCTCCTAGTTGAAAGAATCTATTCCAACATAGACCCTCACGAAAACATAGTATGAGTTCTGCAGTTCTTTTTTCTTCTTGGAATTGTAACAGTGTTTCTTCTGTCTGTACTCCTATCTGGTGCACGTGACTTCTTAGATCGGAGTGTCCTGCCATAAGTCCTATCAGAATCCTGTCATTATTGCGGGAACCTGTCAATATTTGCATTGTAAGTCTTGCGCATAGCATTTCTATGAATCTCTTGGTGTACCTCATATCTGATGTATTGTTCCACCCGGGTTTGGTGTTTGTGATCGACTGCCGCGACCTGTCATTGGTGTTACTGTGTTCAATGCAATACACTCTTGGTCTTTACCTCGGATTTAAGGTCTTAAGTGCTGCCAGTCTGTCAGAGAAAATAGCTCTCTTCCTAGAGTATTCTTCCTAGCGGTTTTGTTTCCCTGGCGAAGCGTTAATTCCTGATTTCACATTGGAAAACTGTAGCAAACAACGATTGTGCTAATAATTGCTCATTGTTTATATAATTGAATTATTTATGTCTAAAATTTCAGACATTTTATTATGTTTTTAATGCCTGTTAGTCTTGGGAGATACCAATATTAAAATAACTACGGTTTTTAGCACTTCTTTTCTTCCAATTTGTTTGTTTGTTTTTTTTTCAAAAATTAATTCTTAGTCTTTCTACATTTTTATGCTATTTAGCCTTTGTGAAACGTTTTGGGAATCTTTGATTAAGGAAAGAAAAAGAGACAAAGTACAGGAGTGAAAAGTAATCTTGCTATGGCACTATTCTAATCGGGGTTAGACGAGTTCTTGTATAAAAAGAATGTCAAGGATTTTATACTGTTTGATTGGATATATAATAGCATTGGTAGCTCGAGCCAAGGAATAGATATACAAAAATATTTGGATTCGATTTAGGTTAGCGATTTAGGTATATGTCGCTTGAATGTTGTTTGGATGGATGCTGAAGATAAGTGGTCAATTGTGGGTTTAGGTGGTCTTTAAAAAAATGCGAATAATAAAGGTCCCATACGATAATCTTCTAGATTTTTGAACACTATAGTGAGCGCCCACACAGCTCAGTTTTTGTTAAAATCGAAGCTCCACGTGTTTAACCTGAAGAAATTGTTAGATGGAATGCCATTAGCAATGTTGAGGAGAGTACATGGTTGAACCGAGGATGCCAGTTGTCCGGTTCTCAAAATTCCGCCAATGAATAACTCATTTGGACTCTTGTCTTAAACCTGGGTCGCTTTCAAAGCACCAGTAGACAATCGAATCACGATTCATCGTGACGAACTTAATTTGTAAACCAGTTTCCGACTTGTATCCGTCTACATTGTTATTATAAAACTGCTTCGGAATCCAGTAAAGACGTAGTAAACCAATCGAGCTTCTCTGGGCGAGATGTATTGGGGGAAAACCACGCTTTTGTTTATACGGCCTGATATTGTCTTCAAGGTCCTCTTTCTCTTTATGGTAAGGACTTAGATGACTAAGCTGTCCCACTTCTTTACCTTGTGCGTCAACAAAAATTAGAGGAATCGTACATAATATTCTTTAATTCGGGTTTTTTAATCTTTCTACATTGAAATGTTATCAATTATATGTACCGGTAGAGGGCTGTTATTGCGTTTTACATGTGTGCATTTGTCTTGTCACTGACTTACCTACTAGTAAACTCAAGTCTGATTGAATTAGCCGAACGGTAAAATCAAAGTTTATAATAAAAGAGTTTAAACCTAAAAAGTAATTTACATATATAAAAAATTTATTTATACTATAATTTATATTTATTGAAATTTATCTGACGGCGAGCCTTGCGAGTTGCATAAATAAACGTATCTGAATCAATGGTCGTGACTCACCCAACATCAAATTATATTCAACTCCCGCACAATGTATAAGAATATTTTTTTGTTTCAGGCTCGAAAACGGATCTGGAACGAATAATATCCAAAAACATGTAAGTACTTCTGTTATTTATAGCCTATTATTTATATGATTGTATGCACTAGATTTGGTTATTGAAAGTAAGTACATATTTTCAATACATTTCTATGAAATCGATAAATAAACCGTTTAAAAATCAATCCTTCTTCAACCAATCCATTATAAACTTTGAAATATTATATTTTCGACATTTCACATATTTTACATTCTCGGTTTAAACATAAAGCAATTTAGGACTTTATTTTTGAGAATTTTTGAATACTATCGACGTAAAATTCTTTTTATATTACAGGACTAGCATTGACGGCGTTTGTGAAACGTACAGTACCGTTCTGTATTTCAATATCCTTCGAAATTCTTTTACAGGGTTGATTTCATTGCGATTCGTTCTCAGTCGAAAGGTCCTTAGAAAGGCGACCTTTATCCAAGGCTGTGAGCCTGCACGAGCGCTGCATATAGGTCGCAGAAGGCAAAACCATTGTTGTTCTTATGACGTGATAAAAATGAAAAAAAAATTTAATATACGATAGGTCTTAGAACTATACACAATCTCCTATATATAGTAAATGTGATTTAGATGAATTTGCAACTTTTCTTGTTAACTACAAAAAACTTGTTTTTAAGATCTCTTCTGGGATGATTTTCTGTTAACTGATGAAGTTATACACCAATACAGACATATTAGTAATATTTCAGTTTGCTCATTAATAATTAGTTTTGTTTCTATCCTTTCTGAAACTTTTCAGGATTTAATTCGAAAAATTATCCCAAAGGTAGAACATACAGATGTACATTTGTCATTCTTAAACAATTCGTCCTTCAAAAATTGTACCGAGGATTGGATTTCCGAATTTGCAAATTTACCGTCAAGATAAATACTCAATCTTCTGGGATTTGACTTGTTTTCTTTTCGTCGGAACGAATCTCCGGCGTCTTCAGTCAGGACCAGATTCTCCAGATTTTTTTTCGAATGATAAACGGTATTTTTGCGGCACCTTTAAAAGGTATTGGTATTAATTAATTCACCAAATTGTGGCTAATTGTTGCTACTATGGTGATGTTAAAAGGGGTTTTCGACAATGAACTAAGTTTAGACAGATAAAAGAATTAAAATGTCTGTTCAGTTATGTGCAGAGTTCATGGTTTCCTCATGAGTAATTAACCTGCAGTTTTGCCTTTTCTGGAAATTTTGTCCGCCAATCCGTGACGTCAGGGTCTTTCAGACGTATCGGCTTCTTGCAATTTTTAACGGAGCGCTTATTTTGTTGTACAGTCGTGCCTGGATAAGTGAAAACCCTGGAGACCAAGACCTCAGATGACACTTAACCAGTTTTTCGTTTACCCTGGTGTTTGTGTTCACATATCCAGGTTGAAAATAAAGACAACGCATTTCACATTCAGTTTTTCTTTAATACCATGTTACCATAATGTACATACACAATGTTTCATGTACTACCTATATAGGATAGGTAGGTAAAGGTTAAACGGGTATTAAAAGGTCAAATGAATCAGGTATAAATGTACATGAGTTGTTGGCTCGTGGTTTGCTTTTCAGTGTCTGTCTTGATCAAGTAGTCTACGGAAAACCGTTGGATTTTGCCTTAAACTGTGTCAACTGCTTCAAGTGCTTGTATTTTCGAAACCGGTGATTGCAGCTTGGTGGTCGTATCGGCAGAAAGGAAAATGATTTTTACATACCTCAGTTCAGGCGTGTATGAGGGAAAGTAGTTGTCAAGAAACAGACAATTTTTTCAGTTTGCTAGTTTCATGTGTGTTTCTTTGGCCAACTCAGGAAGTTTTCACGGGTCGTCCAATCTTTGTGATCGCTGTCGTACTCGTTCGAAGAGTTTTAAACAAACTTTTTTTTGACCTGCCTACTATCAAAAGTGGAAGCTTCTCAGGGCTACTCTATTTACATATAACAGAAACCGTGTCCCTATCCTTACTTTCCTCCATGGCACTGAGCATCTTTGAAAGTAAAAGTGGAGTTTGGGAGGCATCCAAAGAACAACCCCGTCTCATCTGCGTTGAACACAACATCCCACGCATAATCAGCTCTCAATGTGGGTAGATCCGTCGCGTGGATTTCACTTAGGATTTGTCACCTATCCAGAGTTCGAGCCCCAAAAGAGCGGCCACAGCACTTCTCTCACTTATCCAGGCTCCAATGTACTTCAATTTTTCGTTTCTAACGAAATTAGAATACTGAGAAAAATAGTATGGTTGGTGTCCATCCTGTTTTTGTGGAACTAATAAGATGATGAGTAGTAAACGTGATATCCTAAAAGTTGTTGTCAAATTTCCTCTGACCACCTAAAAGTGTTGTAATTTTATCTCCCTGTTATCAACGTTTCGCATAGTCAAACGCGTTTCGGCTTTTCAACATCTTCAGAGGAGTTACTAAATGTCGCATAGACGCACTTACGTCCAAAGTAAAAAATGTTCCCTTTATTATGGCCCTATATTTCATAACACAATTGTCACTGTCCATTGATTGAGAGTGGAACTAAACTTCAGAGTTTTCCTATTTTGTGACAACAATTTTCTTGTGGATTTGATATACATCTATATGTGGGTTAATTTGTTACCATAATCAAAATTATGATATATTTTTATGTCTGGTGACGAAACTATAGTTTTGTTTCCGGTAATGAGATAAAAGGCCCTATCGTCTTCCAGCCAGTTGTCCTCAAGCCGCCAAAGCGAACAGCTGTCTTCCACTGCATACTAGAACTTATGCTATTTTGTTTGGTAATATTTTAACACTCCCTGGATCCAAAGGAACAGCAAACAAAAGAAAAGGGAAAAAAGGAAATGTTACAATTGCAAGACCTCTCAATAACTGGGAGTAGAACATTAATTGACGGAAATGCTGATATAAATTCAGTACATTTGGATCGAAGGGATTTCCTCAGGAGAGTAGAATGTAAAAATACCAGTTGGGTCAGGCCATTTCGTTTCAGACGCCTCGACGACGCCCCACTTTCGGTGATAGTAGCGTTCGAAGGACGATGTTTTGTTGATTATGTTATACCGATACCAGTGTCCAATTTTGACAACACCAACCCGAGGATCTGAAACATTCCCTGATTCGATGAAATTACCGTTGGGGATTAGCGGTTGTTTCAAAACATTATATTTTTACCGACGGCTATCCTAAAGTGAGTCGGTGAACACTTATGGACCTAACACCGATATTATTGGGTGATCTCTGAATTGACTCACCCAAAGGTACTCCCTATTCCTCAGGGCAGGGTTGAACTCACTCCATTCTCGTTAATAACTTACTTTTACTGTTCGTAGGTCAAACACCAACCCCAGAGTACTCGATATCGAGGTTGACCCCAGGCCGTCATCAGAATAAAATATTTTGATCTGAACCGACAATTGGTTTAATTCAGATTACTGTTGTTAGTGTAGGCTTGGTGGTTGAACCGAGTCGTTTCGAGACTCTCAAGTCTGGCAATTGATGATTGATCATCATACAGTGCTTACACGGTTTAAATGGATTTCAACAAAGTGGTCGGTTTCCGAGGTATAAGGTCTTTGAAACGTAGAAAAAGTCGATTCACTCTGGAAATCGTACAACGAAAAAGTCGTTTTGCACGGTTTTCGGATAAGAGGCAGCTTTTTATTAGTAATTCGTGGATAAAAAGTCACCGAGGGAAACGGGTAAAAATGAACCAAGGACTTTCATCTAGGATCTCGATTCGATTCAGAAAAAAGTGGAAATCTATCACACCTGGAAAAAAGTCGCCGGTTCGATCAGGATCAGGCTTTCTAAACCAGGCAAGATGGAAAATGGAATTGTCACAAAAGACAATGCATTCTTTAAAAATGTTCAATAGCTTTGAGAAAAAGTCGTTATAAGAACACAATAAATATATTGGTGATATTTTCTTTTAAACAAATCTTTGAAGAATGTCTCATGGCAAAGAAATACTTAAGGCAAAACGTTCTTGTGAAAAATCAGTTCCAATTTGCTGAAAAATGCCATAATTGGAGAAGTGATATATATGATTATATTAAAATCAATCATCGACAATTATAATCGTCAGAAGAAAAAAACAAGAGGAACGATGGACCAATGATGTACGAAAATGTCATTTCTTAAAGTTCAATTAATTTACAAGATGGTTCTAAATCATTCTAGATTGCTAGAAGAAAAGTACATTGATTGCAATTGCTCTGAGATTGTACGGAGTATAATCAGAGATACCAATAGCACTGAAATGGAACTGTGTAACAGACTGAAATGCAAAGGCATGTTAAAAAACAAATCTCAAGTAATCTCAGCTAGATGTGTATAAAGTTTTATTGCGAACTATTAGCCAGTAAGATAACAAAATCTTCATTTCTCGTTGGCCCGGCGGCCGATCCAGCGAGAAGTGTTTACCGGAATATTCAGCCCAAATTATGTGTGATTAATCAACTGAAACCTTGAACTTGTTGACGTGCGACTAGAACCGGCAGCGAAATTTAGAAACGCTTATCTGAGATACACTATGCACAGCTGTTTATTCGCGAGTGTAAAATCATTTTCGTAAAAACACTCAGCATGATTCCTATTATTATTATATTATAATAATAATATTATTATTATTTATTACCTGCAGTGATAATTTAATAATGCTCATTAATCGCGAAGATGTAACTTTTAAGGAAAGGATCTGAGTTGAAAACAATCAAATAATAGAAATAAGGAAACGGAAGAATTCGAGTTTAGTTTTTTTTATTCATATGCCGTATAAAGGTAATGGCTAGGTCTGATCCAAGAGGTTATACTAGCGTAAAGTTCTTAGTTCATCTAATTATTGCCATTATCAGCAACCTTGGTTAATTAATCCATTTAACACCAAATACGTTGTTGCGCTGTACTGGCACAATTGGACATGTTAAGAGAGTTTGGAATTCGTTTACTTGTGTGAATTTTAAAAATTTTTACAAATAAAAATGATGGGGAATGAAGTTAAAATTGAAATAATTCCGTTCGTTTTTCGTTTTGGACACAAAAAGGGAGCATTGTTGATTGGACTTTGAATGTAACGCAGGGTACCTACATGGTGGGGACCTTCTATGTGTCTCACTCGATCTGAAATGACCTCATTAGCCGAGTTTGCAAACTGCAACAGAGAAAACACGAGCTATGAATGCTTCGAAGGCTATTTCCAAACACATCGTACTTCAATCGCCGGATACATAAAGACATCTTCAATGTATGACGTCAAAGAAAGTAGCTTTTATCTTACTTTCTTGCAGTAGGGTCTATTGGCAGGTTAGGTTAGACTTTTGACGAAGTCTTTTGCATGGCTTCTGGGTTGATTTCACCAGTTTACAAGACTTTAATTTGAAGCCTTTTCTTGGTTATTTCCAGACTCTTGTATTCTGGTCACGTCGTCTTTAATCGGCGGCAAGCCTGAGATAATTATAATTGATAAACTACAATACATGGCTATAATAAAAATATCGTCTTTAATGCTGGATGAATAATATTAAACCTCTGTCAAACGAGCTAAGACCTAGTGAAAGCCGAATGAAACGTACAAAATCGCGAAAATCAATTTTCCGGGCTTTTTAAAACACGCCTCACTGAATAATTCTACCTTCTGCTTCGCGCTGACCTTTAAGAATTACATCCTCTCTCATTGCCCAATGTGGCCACGCCCAACGCTCCGGCGATTAAAGGGATCGAGTGGATTTCGGAATTATTCCATCCTGATCCATGCCGAGATTAATCTAAAACTAGTTCTGCTCATCCAGAAATGAAACCAAGAAGGAAATATTAACAACAAAGAACCAATTTCGAAAGAAAAGAAATTACAGAATGTGTCAAGGGAAGCGGGAACAAACTGCGAATCCTAATAGGATTCGAACGGGACATTGCTAAACAAGCTACACGGACACTTAAAGAACATTGGAATAATCTAGGACGGCGCATGCAGATTTTGCAAAGAGGCAGAGGAGACAAACTAACTGTGGAGCTACACTTGTCCGGAGGAGGAAGTGTTTTGGGATGTACAATATGATCATAGAAGAGCTTCGTCCACTGAAATCGGGCCTTTTAATTACGTCTTACCGGTGTGCTTTAGGCAAAGAATGGGGACTTAAAGGGCGCAGTATACTACACCACGAATATTACATTTGCATCTATATGGTAGTTCTTAATTTTACAGAAGGGCAGTGGGCAGATCGGTGGCTCCGAGGAACACTCCATGGATTGTCTTCTTGGATAGTCCTCTAGCCTCCGTCCTGTGCGCCTATCGACAGTTTTTCTCTGCAAGCGTAATTACGAACAATATTTTTGATTTTGTTCACTAACAGAATGTAACTCGTTGGAAAGGGCAATAAAAAAATGTTACAAATTTTTGTAACGCCAGTACACAAAGTTGTTTTCGTATTCTGAGAGCAATTGTCGAAAGGACGTGGAGGCAGGCAGCATGTGACGATGATTACAATACTGTAACTTCTGTCATCGACCTTGTCGAGTGCCGACGTCGTCCCGAAATAGACATTCGACCATGTTCCTTTGCCTTTTAAATGAAATTGAACAATTCGGTGGAGAGACATTAGCAGGCTTTATAAATCATACAGTAATATGTACATGTAAACATGTTCCTTCATTTTTTCTTCATAAATGTTTAAAATAATTTAGTACAGACTTTCAAGATGGATCGATCAACGTTGTTTTACGTAAAGATATTTTCATTTGTGACCGATAAAGAAAATTCGAGCAGATAATACAATATTGTACGGTTGGGTTTTTATCATCGGAAATGATTTATAGTCTCGTAAAAAGTCTATAAATTTTAAGTACGTGATTGTATAGTTCACAACAAATTTACCCGGGATTTAAGCCGAGCCTGTTCATTTCTTCCAGATATATTTTCATGACTTGGAGAAACTTTCCTAAATGAGTTTTTCGACACGTTCGCCTCCGTCTCCGCTTTTCAGCGGATTTTTCCATCGGCTTTCTCTCCGACGACAAAGAGATCTTTGTGAAGTTCGATAGGTTCGATAGTTAACCAACTATTACAATCTCTTTGGTTAGGAACCGTCGTCGGCGTTAAGTAATTTTCAGAAGTTACGTAACCCTGTTTGAGCTTTGCTTGTTAGCGTTATTCAGCTTTCTCTACGGACCTGTGCACAAACGATTTAATCCGTTTTCGATGCCGACCCACATCGCCAAAAAAACCGTGAAACTTTAATCATCCAACCTTTTATCGGAAAAATGAAGTACAGTGGCCGGACTATAGAAAAGACTGTACACTGCAATGCTTTTTCGTCCAGGATCGTAGATTACGTCAATCGAAACGGTTCCCTTGCGATAAGGTCCTAACTAACTTCCACGATATTTATTTTATCGACGCATTTAACGTATCATCATCATATTTCGAGCAACGTCTTACGATGAAAACCGACCATATTTATATAATAATATTGTAGCAACTGTTTCGACATTTTTTCATTTGTTAATTTTCTGCCATTAAACTGTGAGAAAAAATATTTTTAAAGTTTAAAACGAAATTTAGAAATGTATTTTTTTACGTTTGTCTCAACCACCGTGGCCTCCTCCCTTGAGGGTTGATATTAATAATAATGTTATGCTGGAAAATTCGCATGGAGCTATTTACGGATATTTCCAGGATTGAATAACCATGAAAATCCCCATCTTCCCAGTTATGGCCGGTGTCCGCCAAGGAATTAGTATAGGATCGATCCTTCTCTCCATTTACACCCACAATATCCCTGCAGCATCCTGCTAGTCAACTTCGCCGATGATACTGCTATCCTTTCCCCGCTTCTGCCAAATGAAAAGAAGGTCAATATCAAAATTTGTTTATCCGTCTTTACATGAACATCGCCTTTGTACAAAAATAATTTAGGTTACCTTGGACCTATTTTTGGATTAGGAAAGAGACCTAGAAGCCTTCAGACTAAAAAGGGTTTAACCAAACCGACGTTACCAATATACTCCCCAGGTTACTTATAGGCCGTCTAAACTTTCAATGACTAACAAACGGCTCATAAACAAGTCTGTACTAACGCCAATTAGATTTACGGCCCTTTTTTTACTTTATGTTATGTGCTCTTACGGACATCAACTTCGCCGTTCGAAAGATATCCGTAGAATCCAATATCTCCCCAAAAATAGTAGAAATATTCAATCTCAACCACAACGACCTCAAGACATTATTTTCGTCCAAGACTTGGCAATAACTTGATACATAAAATTTCATTCCATTCTCGTCAACAGTAATGCCCCTTAAAAACTGGCGCCTACTTCTCAATTATCCCATCAGATGTGAAAAAGGTAGGGGCCACTTGACTGTGCAAATAGTTCAAAATGAGCGAAAATATTAGAGCTACATCGGTTGATGTTTCTCTTATGTAAAAACCCATGTACTGTAATAACAGACTTTGTTATAATTATATAACAATGATAAACAAAAAATTATACAGAAAATAATATTTGTTGATCAGTTGAAATTTCGGCATTTCAAACGGTATTTATCTTCGTTTTTTTTTATTGCACAGCTGTGTCAGGAAATACGCTCCGCAGGGCACGACATGCATGAGACGTGTCAGCAGTTTGGATGGAATTGATGCTCTCAGTCTAATAAGCAGGACATTTCCAGAAATTATTTATCTGCACATTAAACAGACTGCCACATGGCCGGTTTATCGAAGAACATCAACTTTGAAATTGATTTTTTCAAAGGACCTATGTACGGAGTTGAACGCATTGTGAAATTTTGTCATCGGGTAATTTGGTCATTTCTGATCAATTTGATCTGCACATTTTCGCTTTTTTGTAACAGATAACAAAAATGATCGGATACGACCAAAAAGTGTAGTATTACACACGTTGCGGTCAATGGTGTGTGAAGCTCTGGTTTAATGTTGAGTTGTAATACTGATGATTGTCTTACACAATGCATAATGTGCACAGTAAAAAATGCAGTTTTAACGTACTTTTTTCACTCGACAAGAAAATCTTACGGAAGTTGAAAGCTTTAGAAAAACCAGAGTGGTTGTAAAAAAGAGTAATTTCGCCATTTCACACCTACTTCTTAAGCGAATCCAAACCTTCTTGCTCCCTGTTTTACGTTGTATTTTCATTTTATGGTGATTTCTCATAAACATCGTCCCAACATGTACCCGTCCTTTTTATAATTGCGTTAATAAATTCAAAAATACTAAAAGATCATTTAAAAGCATACATGCTTTCAAACTTAGACTCGTGAATGTATTTTTCCAGGCTTTTCCAAGTCGATAAACTGAGCAGAAAGATCCCCATGCTAGTTAGAGCGCAGCAAATTTAATTGTGGTCGACTTATCCTCGTTTGCTAATTGTGTATGTGAGTCTTTCGTGAACACGTGAAAATATAAAGTCGATAAATAATTACGATATATTTTTAATTCGCATTTTATATTATCTGATCATATGAGTAATGACCTCGAAAGCTAACTCTGAAACCCTCGGACATATTGGCAAAAAAGAAGCCAATATAAATTCTCAAGGCCCGAACTCTATTGTGGCCTATTACCTTGCCACAAAAAAACGATACATCGAAAACTGGATCCTTAATGCGTCCAAAATCTGGTGGGTCAACATCCCAGACATGGTGTCCAGAAAGAGATTCATAAAAAAGGCCATCCTCAAGACTTACTGGAATTACTGGAAAATAGGAACAACAGAAGCAGGATCGAGGTTGGCCTCCGGCAGGGCACTGCAACCTAAAAATAACTCCGGAAAGAGTACAGAAAAAAAATTAATAATACTGCCAGGAAGAAAAGGAACTGCAAAACGTACTATGTTTGCGTGAGGGGCTATGTAGTTAATACGAGAGGAAATGCAGCAAACAATATCATCGATTAAGGAGCCGTGGCCTATGGAGGTTGGCTAACAACAATCTGAAGGTGGCTAGTGCGTTATAAAAATAGAGGACCACAATAGGTCTACTCAGGTCCAGGTTGAAAAGGCGTTGTGGCGACCGCCTCTTTTATCCCTATCCCTATTCTTATCCTGTAACCATTACGATAAATTATATGTACGCGACAATCCGTATACAATACTTGGTTTTTTACTTTTTTTTAAATAAATGAATTCCCCCACAAGTTCTCAGTGTCAGTGAATTTCAGTGTAAAAATCATATTGAATCCATTTTTCAATGCAAAATTTGAACTGATGATTTACTAAGGATAGACTGAAACACGTTTTAAGAGGTGAATTATGTCACGTCTAATTGATTAAAATTATGAAATTTATTGATTGATATTTCTGATTGCAGGTTCCTCCCGTTAAGCGCTTTCGAATAAATTAATTCGACGACTGCCAGCATTCAGGTGAGTTTGTATTACAGTTGATGTTGGGTGTTGGTCTGCTTGTCGGTGAACTCATGCCGAACCGTTCACTTATTCCGGCTTCAGTCGTGGGTTTGTTGAACTACTCAACGCGTTTCGGCATCGCGCCATCTTCAGCGCGGAAGTTCCGCGTTCAAGTGGCCCAATGTTTTGCCCAACTCATGTTCAGCATGAGCATATATTATTATAAAGAATTAGATATCAACCACTTTTTACTTGAAACTTTATTGAATGAAAAAATAAATTCATTCAAGATCATCATCGGCTTTCAGTGCTTGACGGTGATGAGACTGAGTCTGCGTTCAAAGAAATTTAAAACCAGATATTAAAAACTTAATCATGTCAATTTTTAGATGTCTTTAAGATTGTTGTACCCTGATGATGACTTGAAAGTTGGTCGAAAGCTTGGCGATAATTGAATTTGTTGTTTATTCTACTTGGCCATAAAAAGATTCCGATTATTTGCGACGCACATAAACATATTGTAAATAGAAAATTTCATTATGGAAAACTTGAGTGCAATCAGTGCATTTGAAAACAAATGACTAACTTAGTAAAAGCTTAAAGATCAAACTTCAATTTTATCATCATTGTATCATTTTCACGTCGTTGTCGTCAGCCTATGCGAAAAATAGAAAATAGAAAAAGGGAAATTGTACTAATCGATTGATGAATTGGGTCAGTGATGCAATATCGCATTAAGAAAGTTTTCCTGGGATTTTTATCCCGGATTTTCAGGACATATCTATTGCAGAATGATTTCTTTTCCAGGTTGGTTTGGGTTCCAGCAATAAAGCCATGCCCTGATAAAATTAAACATAAATATTCAGAAATCGTGAGATGCGGTCTGGTGTGATGTAGGTTTCAGGAAAACGTTTTCTTTATCGATCTTTATTGAGATCATCTTCACGGCCTGGGATTTACAATCATTGTTTACATTTAACTAATACATGTAGGATGTGGAATAAAGTGAATTTATACAATCCAAATATGCTTTTATTGAATATAAAAAAATATATTTTGCATTGTATAAATTCACTTTTTCCCCATTCTACAAGTATTTGTTAAATGTAAACAATGTTTGTAAATCACAGGCCCTGAAGATGATCTCAATAAAGATCGAAACGTCGGCGCGATAAAGAAAACGTTTTTCTGATACCTACATCACATCAGACCGTATCTCACGGTTTCTGAATAATTAACGGTCATTAATTACCATACATTAAACATAAAACATTTCAGTAAAATGAACAATATACTTAGTAAAAGTAAAACATACCACATATATTTTATATGTGTTTCCAGAATTTTTTAACATAAAAAACTATGTATTGCAATGTACATGAAATTGCATAACTGTAATGTATTAGGTGTTGGTCTGTGAATCAAAACATGTTGAAATTGAAGTATAGAGTTCGTTTTATTGAGTGGCTTTACAGTGCGTTTCGGTTTCACTCCATCAACTTTTTATGTGAAAAGTGAGCATTGTATATTTTATTCATTTATTCAACATAAAAAGCCAACGAATAGAAGAATGATTAATTAAAAGTCATTCCGAAATGCTTGTGAAACGACCTTTTCGATTGGGACAAGCTTGCGAAATGGAAATTCACATGAAGGAAGCTTCTGAGCCTTTATTACAAAATATATTGTCATTGTTTTGTCTCATTACAGTAGCTATTTTTAGAATGCGACTCAATGCCGTTTTGGAAGATTCGGATTCTGACGCATTTTTGAATGGGGACGAACGGTCGGTTTCATATTTCTGGCCCAGTACTGCGAGCAGGAAACAAGGATTTTAGGAGAGTTGGAAACGGGTAGATTTGCACCAATGAAACTGCTCTCAACCTTTATCTTTAAGGCGGAAAGACGAATGTATGATGAGGAGAAAGTAAATTAACAGCAAACAGTAAAATTGTAGAAATTTCCAATTATAGTAATTCCTTTTATGTACATCCTCACGGCGTCTACAGGATGATGTCTCTGTAATTTATACATTTACGGTCATGTCTGTCTGCCTGTCGTTTTCGGCGTGGCATCAGGATAATAAGCAGGGGGAGGCGCACAAACCCAACTCTGCAGAAAAGTTAAAATGTGTATTGTATACCAAAATGATTATAGGCGGACAAAAAAAAAGTTCGGAAACGACCATTAGTTTCCGATGAAATTGACTAACTTGATGCAAGTTAGCAAATGTAAAGATAAAACGTTACCTTGTAACCGTCGTGTATAGATTTCATAAATTATAAACTATTTAGTTCCTGAAAAACATGAAAATACTGTTAGTGATAAAATAATTTCCCAAATTATTTCTACTTCCTTCTTTTTTTAATGTCTGTGCACGCTAGCCCACCGCGGATATTATTAAATGAGAAATCTCCTTTATCAACGTTATCATCCCGGAACACTGCAGATATCATCATGACATCTTTTTTCTGAATAATACCTCCGTCTGCCAGGTAGAGTTACGTATACTGAACATTTACCGCGATTGGAAAGTTGAGAAATGTCGCAATTACATTTTTACAGTCTAGCTTGTATAAAAATGCTACTAAGTAAAACTTACAACTTAAAACTTTCCTAAATGTATGAGTCATTGACGGGTTGTCAATAGTAGAATTGTTCATCGTCCATCAGGTTGTTAAAATAATTGTATCCTCGAGAATATGGAATTCGACGTACACAGCACCATTCAAGAGCTATTTTACTCACACCGTTGTATCTAAATTGCAACGGTATTGTTTTCTCCAAAATTGCGCTGGTCCAAAAACTCCTCAGAAGAAAATTCGCTTTACACTCTGTTTGTAAATCTGCTGTGGTTACTTCTGATTCTTTGCAGTATATTAAAGTGTTCATTAGTCTGTCTTATCCTGACATGGTTAACCAAATAATAAATGCTGAGTTTCTTCTCGATTCTGATACATTCTGAAATGCGCTTTCCTTCTGCAAGGTGACTTGAATTCTGTCGTCTTGGGGGGGGGGGCATCGCCATAGTGCCATCAATGGGATGCACTAGGCGTAGTCTTCATAATCTCGCATGCTGTACGCTTCCTGATTTCGTTAGGGATGAGATTAGGGACGTTACACGGATTTTGCAAAAAGGTCAGTAATGGTGTATTTTCCTTTCGGAAGGATTCGGATCTCGTGACTCCAAGACTCCCTTGTTCATTTCCCTCAATTATCGACCAGGTATCCAGTAGAGGAATTCGCTTTTCTACATCTCCCAAGATGTTTAATTTTGGTTTTCAGCTGGTAAGACTGCAGACTTCATTAAATTAGTGGGCAATAAAGTTGTTTAGTGCCTAGCTGCAGGGAATAACTACGCTTCCACCAAAAGCAACAGTGAACAAAATAAAGACGTTGCTACTAGGATACTTCTATTCAGTTGAGGAATTTTTGACTGTACATAACTAATCAAACTGTGAATAACTAAATATAACTTTTGACGAGATGTGTTGTACATATAGCCTACTATTATAACACATTTATATCATGTACCCATTCTTTGACATTGAAATACCTATATCTGTAATAAAATTGTTGATTTTAATTGAAACATTCTGTTAGTATTGTCATTGCTTTTTTCTGGTATCTGTCGATTTTCTCAAATGCTTCAACTTCCCTCTGAACTATACCGTGTTTGGACTGTTTTAGGTCGAGTATTACTGGGATTTCTCCATCTGAAGAGAATGTTGCTGTGGCATACATGCGGGATCCTTTATTTTATGGATTTCGTGTGGTTTGGCGGTTTGGACGGTTATGTTTCTCCATGCTGTTGATTGCGCTGTTACGCCATAGGCGCTCTGCAGGTCGTTAAAGCACGAATTATCAATTGTAGGTCTTTGAATTATTATTTCAAAGCAAACTACATAAATTTGACTTTTGCGGTTGTACTGTTCGGTCTAATTTCCCAACCTTTCGTCTCGATTAAATATTGCAATCGTTACTTAAGTTGTAAGGCATTTAGTAAACACTTAATTATATCAATTTTGTTGTTTTGCCCTGATGATGATCTCAAAAAAGATCGAAAGTTTGGCAAATAGCAGTTGATTTGTTCTTCGTCCGAACCAAATCATAGTAAGATTCAGATTATTCGTGAGTAAAAACAAGTGGTCGATATGTTTAACTCATTATACAGATTCCTAACAAGTTGAAAAAACTTAAGCCTTAGACTTAAGACTTAGCCCTTCCAGTAAAGTAGGCCAAAAATGTTTGTTCAAAAATTCGACTTAATTTTAAACACTATTTAAATCGCTTAAGTACGAATTTTCATAAGAAAAATTATACATTTTGCTTGATTTTTGTTTCCGATATCTGCATTCTCACTTTAAAAAATCCATATTTTCCAAATTCAGCGTCATTAAAACCGTTCGAAATTTGAAAACGTAATTACTCTTCAGCCTTTGTCGGCAAAGATTTGATTTTAAGTCATTGTAAATTACAAAAATAAGGATGAACTCAACAAAAACTCCTCAACCGGTTCTTCTTTTGAAAATAACAAAAAATGTTGAAAAGTTTGAAACGACTCCAGCGATCCATCGGAAACTGCTCAGAGATTTAAAATACATGTTATAACGATCTTTGGTGAATCCCTTCGCTCGATTCATATAAATTTCCTGAATTGTGTAAAAATGAAAAATAAGAAAAAATATACGTATACCTCCCCCCCCCCCCAAAAAAAAAAATGAAAAGGAATTTTTGTGCCACAAAAAAAACTAAGGTCTTGAAGAATAATATATTCAGTTACTGTGTGGATAAATAAAAATATGTGACACGTAAAAACATACGATATCAACTCCTTGCCCTTAAAATTGAAGATACAGCAGGTTGTTCGATTAAAAAAATGAGAGACAGTCCTTCCTCGTCCTTTGATATCTCAACTCACACAGCCGATCCTGCTGTAGGGGATTAACTTATCCTTTGAGATAAGCTTCCGTTTTTGAAAATATTGTTATAATGTAATGAGGCAAACCTGAATAAATTTGAATTGGAGATATTAAATAGAATCGATAAATTGTATATATATTGGTTGTTGTTAGGGTACTCGGATACGTAAGTCTGGAGAGAAACGAAAGGCGGATGAGAAGGCTCTAGCCTCGATTACCAACCTCCTTACTTGACCATCGCTATCCGGCTCCCTGAGGCTAAAATACAGAAAAAACACGATTAAACGTAGTTAAAAGTACGATAGTAGGACAGTTTCGTGTGTTGAAAGTAAATGTATTTATTGGCGTGAATGTGTGGTGCAGTGGAATAGTGAGTACTTCATCAACTTGCAATTAGTATCAAGCACTCCACTACCCTAATTGAGTGAATGGTTTGCTATAAGTAAGAATGTATCTAATGGTGGGGGAAAGAGTAAATGGAATTTGGAACTGATTCCGCTGGAGGCTGAAATTACCTAGCTGTTGCCCCTTGGAGCCTAACTTCGATCTCTAAACGGATATTTCAGGCACTCCAAATGAAGCTTGGCGCAGTTCCATTGAAACGATCGTGAATGCGTTAAGACTGAGATATTACTCCGGCCTGTCATCACCCAGTGTGGGTGATTCTCGAGGCCTGATGGTATTTTGTAGTAAATTACAAAATCTAGAGTTGCTGGTGGACTAAGGGAAGTGATAAGCTCAGCCTGTACTCGCATGGGCAGATTTGAGCTTATAGCAACTAGTAAATAAATAGTGTTAAAATTATATTTCTCGGCCGATTGGCAATGTTGATGATTTCATTAAATTCGGTAGTTCTAGTCCTAGTTCGTAAAAGTTCTATAAGTGTTGCAGGATAATCGATTAAGTTTACGAACTGTAATCATCATTGGGTTGTTAATTATTTCACTGTCGGTTTTATTTATTTTCTTATTACTAGTACTCTTTCCTTTCTATTACGTTTTCTATTCAACAACTCAGCTTCACTTCTTGCCTGATGTCTATGCCCTAATCACCGTCCCACGCGTGTTTCAAGTCAGAAACCGTGCATTGAAAATTCTTAATTGGTGAAAATTTATCTTCCAGCTTAAACGGAGAGTCATAGACGTGTTGAAAAGACCGGTTATTTGTCACAGTGAAAAGTATAAGACAATTAGGTTAATTGCGAGTGAAGAGGAAAAATTTTTCATCATCACCCCAAGCGTTCACTTTAAGATAATATAATTATTTTTATTTACAGAATAATCATTCGAATAAAAAAAAAGCTTGAGTTTTTCAAATCGGATTTCCATCTAAGAGGCGTGTAAAGCATAATCGATTACATTTTGTTCACAACTTTTCTGTAAAATGTATTGTTTCTTAATAGAATACGTTTGCTATGGCCTTGAGGGAAGAAAACATTGCGACACCATGCCGTTTGCTGTTTTTCCACCTAATTTGAAAATACAGACATAGATTATAGAAAAAACTTAATCACAACGCTTCATAGCATATTGTAAAGTTCTTTGTTAAAGTTATTCGGTCGTTGCTGATCATTTTTTACCCTGCCTCGAGGAGGGTTTTCTTCGTCTTCCTTCGTCACGAGACCAACCCAGCGAGGGTAAACAGACTAAAATGTCCGATAACGACCGGATTTATAATGTGTTTAACTGAACTATTATGCATCGGACACTGAAAAGGAAAGCTATCAAAGTTTAGCAATATCAAAAAAAATTTTAAAAGCCAAATATTTTTACGTCTACTGCTCATTTAATACCGACCAAAATTAAGTTTCGCAAAAGTTTCATTAACCTGATTATGTCGATTTATGAAGAATTCTTTAAGCCTATCTATAATCAAAATGTTGTTGTTCAAAAAATGGAGTCTGTTAACAAGTGCAACTAAATAACTTCGTAAGTACCCTCACTTTTCCAATCGTTATTTAGAAATTTAAAAATATTATTTTCCGTATTTTAATTTCATTGTTATCGTAAATACAAAAACAGATGCAGAATATTCAAATCTGGTATAATTTAAAAAGATAAATCAACAAAAAACTTCCTTTTTTTCATAATTTAACATATATCGTGTAAGCAAAGTAGGTCAAAAAATGGCCAAAACTTGGATTTGACCTCATTTCGTGATTCTAGCTCTATAAAATCATTAGATACAGACTTTCGAGGAAATCGGCGCAAATCCATTTTTCGACTGATAATTTCGACGACCTTCTTGCCTGACTGACATTCCTAGTGCAAATTCTAACGTTATTTTTATCAAAACCTGGTGGATCGATTTTCGTGGCTGATGATTCGTTTTAAAGAAACTGTCAAGTGCATTTTATAACTGTATGAAACCCTAAAATCGGACAATTATTTCCATTTAAAATAAAAATATCTCATTTCTTATCAATAATTTTGCTATTTTATGCATTTTCTTAAAGGAATATTAAATATATTTTTATTGTTCGATAGATGGTTAAAAAATTATGTTCGTCCTCATTCAAATGGCTTATTTTACGTTAAAATCCTTTGAGCCGTTTTGAAATTATAGCCGTTTCAAATGGAATATAAGATAACGACTTCTGAAAAATCGAGAAAAATTTAGGAGTGGAAAATTGATCGATTAAATTCAAACAAAAGTTTATATTTAGGGGCCTCTGGGGGTTCTAAAAGGAAATTTTGTATTAATTTCACGAAAAAATATGATCTCGTTTACTTGAAAAATGTTTGATTTTTAATGAAGAAATTTTTTTGACAATTGATACACTTTCATAACTTTTACTCTATTTTTATTGCAATCTACAAAAAAAAATGCTGTAAAATTATTTAGTCGCGATTTCAGCAAGTAACAAGGAGAAATAAAAATATTAAAAACGGAAAATTTCAACCATTGATTTTTTGAACCGAATAAACAAAAAAAATAGATAAATGAAAAAATATTTACATAATCGGACAAAAATTAATGAAGTTAAGGGATTAATAATTTTCTGTATACATAAAACAAATTGACTGATATGTAATATTATTTACCTTGAAAAAGTGGACAACGAAGGCAGAAGTATTAATTAGAATATTATTTTGTAGGCACGATATTTTTATTATATATTTGTCCACATATTTTTAATATAATTTTAAATGACTTAAAATTAAAGTACTTATTAAATTAAATTTAAAGTAAGAGTCAAATGGTCAAAATCAATAAGCAAATAAATTTTACGTCCCGACCGGCGATGTTCGTAATTGTTAGAAGCTCCGTCAAGTTATTTCATCTACCGCCATGTAATAAAGTAAAGGAATTTTATCACACAAACGGATTGTCCACAATGATAACTAATTGTAATACATGCCGTTATATAAGCGATGTGAAAATAGCTTTTTAACTCCGTTCACTTGAAAATCTCTTCCGTCCCAAAATTTCCGTCTTCGTTTTAAAAATCGTAACAGGCACAAAAGCGGAATCAAGGGCCTCAGATTGGCATTTTCTCTTTTCCGACACAATTGATATTTCCGTGCTGTTGTGGCCCTTGTTCCTATGGCAGCGGCAATGGAATGAATATTTCACGAGTTGCTAAATAAAATCGATCTTTCTAATGCAAAGTGGTGTATTTAGTGAAAAAATAAATCAACTCATAACAAACTAGTACTCCTGGGAAACTATAATTGTCAGTTGATAAGACCAGCTACTACGTGTATATTATTGACCCCTGGTGATTATAAACTGAATGTTGACGGATCGGAGAGGTTAGGTTCCCTAATTTTGTTTGTATTTTAGGCAGATGCTTTATTATTATACCGTTTCGCAAGAGCCTGAACCTCAATTATGGATATAACATATTGATTTTTATGTAACACTTTCAGCTTTTGACAAGGTCTGGCATAAAGGACTCGTCAATAACTAAAAGAGCAGTACGTCGATAATATCAGTTCCTATCTAACTGACTGTTTAGAGTCAGGCAAGAAGATCAATATTTAAAATGAAAAACATTAAATGCAAGAGCACTATAAGGTAGCAAATTGTTTTACTTGTTATACACCAGCGATTTTCAGAAAATAGTTGCAGTAAAAATTGCAACGTTTTCAGATGTCACAGCGGTGATAACAGTAGGTTCGACTATCAAACATTTAACCAAAATCCTTCAATATGCTCGTAATAAGATAAACGAATGGACAAAAAAAAAAGGAAAATCAAGCTAAATCAGCTAAAATCAGTACATATAAACTTTACAAACGGAAAAGTGGACCTTTCTATACCATACAGCGATACAGGTAAATGTCTGGGGATGACCTTAGAGTCCCAGCTGAGACGGAAAGTTCACGTGAAGAAAAAAAAGACGGTAATAGGTTTAAGGTACTACTATACTGGTTGATAGGATGTGACTCTAATCTTACCATACAAAATAAAATATTATTATACAGACAAGTCATAAAGCTTATGTGGATGTCGTATTCAACTGTGAGGTTGTACCAAACACAGCAATGTCAAAATCATACAAACACTCCAAAATAAAATCTTACGTAACATGGTCAATGCACTTTGGTACATAAGAAATAAGGACTTACATATTTAGGTCTTTGAGGTCACTGCGGAAATACAAAACACCAGTCTCGCCTCAGCAAGCACGAGAATGTGGAAGTGACCAAACTCCTACATAACCGAAACTCCGTCAGAAGGTTAAAAGAACAAAGTCATTTGAACAAGTGTAATTAAAAATTAGTGAATGTAAAATGTAAATTTTATTATACCAATGGGTTTATAAGAATGAACACATTTTTTTATTACATATATATATATTATATATA
>CM077102.1:3031322-3045501 GCA_039619505.1 Cimex hemipterus
ACATAATACAATATATATATATATATATATATATAATTTTAAAAAAATATGAAGCTCAATTTTGAGTTAGGACAACTTTAGCAATGGGGCTGGTGTGGCCAAACGATTTACAACACCGCCTAGCATACAAACAATGTAATAGGGCAGGCAGGAGTCGGCCCAGGTGAAAGTCGACGGCATACTTCCTGCAACTACAAAAAAAGAAAAACCGTGCAGAGTGGAAGACGCTTTTCAAACCTAAGATTGAATAGGTCAGCCGGCAGTACGTCCGTTCAGCCCCCACCCGGTCTCACATCTCTCCTGGACAGGATACGACGTTGCACAGATTCTAAATTGGTCCTTATTATCGACTTCACTGTCCTGTCGGCTTTCAAGGAGAACCTGTCCTGAATTCGTGGAGTGGGAAGCTATTTATTCTAGTCGGGCCAATTTTATTTCTACCAGGATGTCGAATGAAGCGAACACATTTGTATTGTCTACCAAGTACAATTAACCAGCTCCAAAAAATTATCCAAACCGAATTTTATATTATGAATCTGAGGCAGCAAAGCCTTACTGGACAATAACATTGTACGTTTGCCATTATTTACAAACGCTAAATTCCGTAGATCCAATAGTTCGACTAGCGTAGAATTTCGGTATCAGTAGAGGAATCTGGAGTTGAATGGAGGCTATTTGATCTGTCAGATGCGTGTCGTACTTTCGCCGTCATCGGTAGTGGGTTAAATTATGATTTTTTTTCGCTTTTGAATTGGAGATAATACTCTAGTTGATTCGTTTCTCGCCATTTTGACCTGCATGCTCTCGCTTTTTGTCAGACTTTTTCGGCATCTTGCATCTTCAGGGCTACAACCTGCTCGGCTCTGATTTTTCACCACTCAAATTCCTTCCCACTTCATGCAGACTGAGTCTCCAATTGTATTTCAGTTAGTGAGTCTATCTGGGATATTTTTGGATGAGTTGTTCTGAAATCGCTGTGGAAGATATCCATTCAAAGATATCCATCAAAGGAGGCTAAGATTTAGTCTAAGCTCAAATTACAGGAGGAAAACGGCTTTTTGCCAATGTTATCGTTTATCGACTTGATAGCCATTAAATCGTCTGTGAAAAGTCGAAGGCGTTTGTACGTGGTAAGTAAGGGAGTCCAGGATTGTCATGCCTTCACAGATTTTCCGTCGTGGGCTTGGGTAATTTCTGTTTAGTTGGTCCATTTTATATGTTTTAAGTTTATAAGAAAGTAAACCCCAATGGAAATTTCGCAATTTAACACATGACGTAGGTCTTTGAAAAATGGCAAAATGAAGGGAAAATTCAAAAGGTGGGGTTGAGATGGAAAGTTAGTGTCCGAGTGGATCGAAGTCACGATAGTTCAAGTGGGAAAGTAGTAGCGTATCTAGCCGAAGATCGTGGGTTCGAATCCCGCTCGCGCCATTCACTTTTTTATCTCAACTAAAAACCTTAATTAATTATCTTTTATGTGTAGGTTTTTATCTGGTTTCATTGGTTGGGTTCCATCATAAAAAGGGTCGCGAGTCTTGGCTTGCCAGTTGACTAATGTCCCTTTGATCAAGGTCCTTGAGTTTTGTTGCTATGCTGGCTTTCTCGGTCAGACGGATGTTTTTTATGAGTTTTGTCTTTTTGTTGAAGTCGATTTTTACCAGAATCGTTATTTCTAAACGCTCATTCCTTGGGATGTGACCAGGTTTCGTTTGTTTGTTCTGTTCTTTTCTGAACCGTCTTGTACACATTTACCGGTGGGTCCTTCCTGCTTCGCTATTCGAATGACAACAGTGATTGCCTCAATTATGCGAAATTCGGTGATCGGTGTACTAATAGAGTTAATACATATCTGGTAAACCTTGGACAATATATCTTATGGTCGGTCATTTCGGTCAAATATTTCTTTGGTGAATTCGTTTAATTCTCACTTAAAAAGCATTAAGCCCACGTTAAATATCGTCTAACTTTTCGCCCTTTTCATATTCATCTTTGTGAGTTTATTCCTTTTTCCTTTGCACCAGAGTACTTTTCTTATATTTTCTTCCACAACGTCGTAAACCTTAATACAGTCTTCATTCTCCTGAGTTCGTTAACTCCATTAACTGGGTATCTTTAGAATTACGTCCTCAACCGGCCCATCATGTCGAAAAGTGCTTCCATCTTAACTTCGCGCGATGAGTAATTTTGCCCCGTTAAGGGCTCAATTTTAAATTCGTGAATTCCATTTCTTCTCTCGCCACGGATTCCTGTTTTCTTTGTCTCGTCCCGTGAACGAAGAATAAACGATAATTGACCGAGCGACAATTCGATGACCACGTGACAACCCGAATGTTCGACACACCAAGAATTCAATCACTCACTCCGTTTGGGGTATTTTCGATTACACGACCGGACATTTTAAAGTATTAAAGATATTTTTATTCTATGCTGTGTAATAAGGCCATTTTAAATTAAAGTAATATTTAGTCTCCATTAAACATGACGAGAATGGACTGTAGAACTAGGAGTTGAACTTCATCAATAGTTTTCATGTGTTTTGAATTGCAGTGTACAGTTATGTATGAATATGTTATGTAAAAAGGCTGTTGATTTTTCCGTCATAAAGGTATTCTGCATGATATGCGTTATTGCGTTAACGAACACGAAATTACTCTAGTTTAATGAAACGCACGACAATATAATATATGCAATATGCAATAGAAAAGAATGTCGTAAGAAAAGGAACATGGCTTTGATACTTCACATAATCACGTACAAAACAATACACAACTATAAAATTATAATTAGTGCTGATGAACTTAAAGGGAACATTTTCATTTTAAAAAAAAATTTTTTTTTTTTAAACGAATTTTCATTTTAAGCTGTGTGGTCGTATCACAGAAATGGCCCCTTGGGAGTCGGAAGTGAGTACGAAACGAACGAACGTTAAACAATTATTTATTAAATAGTTTATTAACAAAGTCTAACCAAGCTGGTGGGAAAACGGTTTAAAAAAATTCGAAACAAAAATGAAAATAATAAAACAATTTTTTTTTCAAAAATTGTAATTAAATATATATTTTAATTTAATAGTTTATTTCCTTTTTCTAGGCTACTATCATGCTGGAAGCACGTAAAAGGGCGGGTGAAGTCAACTTTAGATGAAGTGCATATTTTCAGAGCACCTTTATTGTAAGTATTCTTCACAAAAAATTAAAGTAAGGTGTCGTTTCTTTGAATTTTTTATTTTTATTATCGGAACCAACAAAAAATGATCTTGACTATAATAAAACAACAATAGATCTAATAAGTATAAAGAAGTTGTCTATGAAATGATAGTAGACCGAATAAATAATGAGTTTGAATTCATGGGATATTCTCCAGTAGCGTTTCTGTTGTTACATATCTTGAGAACATGGCGAATAGATTGATTTGCATTAGATTACGTGATCACTGTGCAGTGCCCCAGAAAAAAAAATAGTATAAACAAAAATAACAAACTATTCCTAGTACACAACTCGAAATCGTAATGATGTTTATTTACGTCGGCCTTTGTTGATGATTTCATTTATACGACTTTGTTTTTTGTGTTTCAATATTTACGTAGTTTATCCCGATTAGAAACAATTCGACTTCCTTGTTTGGATCCCGTTTCCACCTTGAAAGGAGAACCGAAAATTCGCTACAAGAAATATTTTCGAACAAAAACGTTTTAGTTTCCGGGCTATCTACGACTATCTTCAGAAAGATGGAGAATCGAAAAGAAAATACGTCTAAAATTCTGTAAAGTCGTATTATTTTCATGCGAGGTGATTCCTCCAAATTTGAAAATTAGTGTCAATTTTTTTTTTTTAATTCGATGTAATGGAATTTCATCACTGCCTAATCTATTAATCATCATATCTTACTTGTAAAGTCTCGGCAAACACTTGAAAATCAAAAGTGTTCCCACAAAAACGAAAAGAAACTACATTCGATTTCGAAGGAATTCGAATTACGAACATTAACAAAGGATGAAAGTGAAAAGTGGGAAACAATGTGCTTGTTTGTTTTATGTCTCAGACAATAACTTCACTCTGTTACACTGGGAAAAAAGATCAGCATCTTCTCAATTTATGCAAACCCTGTGAGCATATTAGTTTTATGCCCAGTGATTTGCATTTTATTCTAAACTTTTTAACATTGGACTTTGATTATATTCAATGGGGTAAAGTAATTTTCCACATCCGGTTAAATAAATATTTAATTTTATGGTTTAATTCGCCATGAAATATGTCTATGTAGAAAGAACTGTTTTTTTCGTTGATTATTCATCCTGAGAAATGGAGTATTATTTTATTTAAAATAAGAAGGAGAAGTTAACAAATAAATGACATTATTTTCTTTAGTAAACCGTTTTTCATATAGCATTATCATTCAACAATGTACTGTGTACTCCGTATGTTTTCCTTAGAGAAACTTTGCATTTATTCGACTTGAGCAAAAAAAATTCTGAAAGAGCGGAGAAAAAATAAACTTGAATTGAACACTTTATCACAATGTCCTATTGACATAAATGTAACTTCTTTGTTATTTGTTGTTTACAGGGGTGCTTCTTGTAATCTTTATTAGCAATGTTATTGGTGAAGATGATACTCCTAGATTACCGACAACAAATGCTAAATTGCCCTTGATGAGGAAACTTAACATCCATCGGAAACCGTTAAAAGATGACCCGAAAAAAAATGTTTTTTCACAACCACCTGATGACATAACAAGTACAACTAGTGTAAGTCTGGAACAGAACATAAATGCGCCCAACCGGACGGTGGACCATTTCTCAAGAAATACCGTTCCTGTTGTTGGACCTACAGAGGCGACTGGAAAACAAAATGGCAGAACGAAAGGCGGATCCCCAGGCCCGGGGTCACTCCTTGTGTTCAAGACACTCACAACAAAAACATTCGGCGATGGCACTATTGACTTACCTCCAACCGGTTGGGCCCTAGCCTCCATGAAGGCCTCAAAAAACACAATCGGGTCTAATGTAGTGTTCAAACGGCCGACCACAACACCATCCGTAATTATTAGCGACTATTGGTCCAACAGACTATCCAAAACCAGCACTCCTTCCAGTTTGAGCAGTATGTATTTTCTAGTATTATGAACTAATTGAAACTCACTAATGTTCTATCTCTGTTTAGATGAAAGTGTTATGCAGCAAGATGCGACAGCTGTGAGCAGCGTAAAGAATGAAACATCACCTACTACAATGTCACCTACTACAATGTCATCTACTACAATGTCACCTACTACAATGTCACCCACTACAATGCCACCCACACCCTCAATTCCTCTCGTACACAATTTTACAGATGTTGCAATGGTTGACATATTAAACAGTACTGAACCCACTACAGTTAAAGAAAATACTTCATTGCCCACTGGTGATAATTCAGAACCGAATATAGTACTAGATAAAATAATAGGAAATGTGTCTACAGTTGACAATCTAGTGAAAATAGCCAAGTCTGATGTGAAAACCATCATCAAGCCTAATAGAAATATTTCACTCGAGAGTGATCAAAGGAAAACCTCTACAGAAAAAACATCCCTTCCCCCGCCTAATGTAGACAATGTCCCTTTTGAAATAAATGAAACAAAATTAATCGATCAGAGCACTACTTCTATGACAAGAGCAACAAATGCAACTCAGCAACCGATATTAGAGATGTCAACAGAGTCGAACCTTATTGAAAACAATACTACGACAAAATTGGATAATGATTCTGTTCCAGTTAATAACACAATAGTTGCAAAATTGCCTAAACCAGAGATTTCAACTCCATCCACCAAAATAGAACAGACTGCTGAAACCTTTACAACAATTGGCAACGATATCCCAGATATAACACAGAAAGTCAAGAAAAGTAATTTCACAATAAAATCTAATACTCCACACAGAGAAATAAATCAGAAGCCGAATGAATTTTCGTCGACATCTGCTGTGCCCTTAATTGTATCAACAGTTTCAGTCAATGTAAGTTCTACTACTCCAACACCACCAGTTTCTACTATTATAACATCTACTTCTGATGAGTTTATTACAATTGCCGATGTGAATAATTCAAACACTGAGAATACAACAATGAAATCAACCACCCCCATCATAAAGGAAGAAACTCTAGCTGCCAGCATGCAGAATGAAAATTCCACAAAACATCCCATAACAGAAAGAATAGATGTTGTTGATGATGATGATGACGATAATAATAATAATAGTGATGGTGGTAATGATGATATTGAAGATGACATGAAAGAAGAAACAACTGAAACACCAATGACACAACTAAACACTATAAAAAATGTCACATTACTTAATTCGATACTTGAAGAGTCTACCACTCAGTACTCAATGACATCTAAAGAAAGCAAAAACCCTGTTCAAACGACTACACCAATGACAACAACTATAAGGCCACCATCTGATATAGACTTATCCAACAGTACCATGAACATTTTCTCTTCAAATCACAGTTATTCTAATAATAAAACAGGACAAGAAGTAAACGAAGTGACTCACAAAAGTACAACTGAAAAGACAGATATTTTAGAAAAAGTAAATGAAATCAACCAAAAAATAGTTACAGTATTGAAAGAAAAATCAACTACAGAAGTACCTACGAATCAGATCAAATTGTCAACTACTACAATTTTAAGCCAGGAAAGCACTACTGCAGACAGCGTTAAAAAAGACACCACACCAGAAATCATTACAACACCAAATTTAACAGGCTTACATTCTGATGTAGAAAACAAAACAGCAATCGTTTTAAAGGAAACTGCTGATACTGATGAAGATGATTCTTTTTTGTACAACACAACTTCTTTTGAAAAAATACCAAATGACAGTGACCTAGAAGAAGATGATGATTCAGAAGACATAGAGAAAGACACAGAACCAGGATTATTGTACACAACTTTGAAACCTACTGAATCAAGTGTCGAAGAAAGTCAAACACCAATGACCGTTACTGTTTCCTCAAAAGTAGAACCAAAAAAGATTCCAAGTGTCAATGATGAAAAAGGTGAGTTGAACGCATAAAACTTGAATGGACTTATAATTTGTATTCAATCTTTTTAGCGACTGAGATATATGGAATACCGAAGAACGTTGAATTGGAAATTCAAGCGATGTATGGAGAAATGTGCAATGCTAAAGAGGAACTCAAAGATGCTATTGCCAAACTTCTTAGAACTTATGCAGAGAGGTAATTTCTTTAAACTTTTTAAAATAATTCCTTGTTGTTATATTGATTGTTACAAAAATGTGACATAATTGATATATTTATTTCATTTAGGGTAGTAAGTACTGAGCAGGTGAAAATTCTTGATTTGGGTCCAAGCGAATGCTTGGAAGAAAACGGCCAAATGGACATTTCACCTGCTCGTGTCCATTTAATATTGACCGATAAAGATGGGCAATATAGCAAAGTACTAACAGAAATTGTTGTCGCTCTTATCCAAGATGGCCATTTTCAATTTAAATACCCTGTGAGTAAATAAAGTACAATAGGTAATAATAAAGAACAGGTTAATGTTTGTGACTATGATATTGCAGATAAATAAAGTTGATACTTTGATAACTCCAATTGAAATGGCAAATGAAGGACAATTAGGCGGTACAGTTATTGCGGCTATAGTTATTTCATCAATCGCTGGAATCAGCTTACTTGTTCTGACAATCCTTTTGGTACGAATTAAAACACACAACACAAGTGTGATTTTTATTTCTATTTAATTTTATTTATTTTTATTCAGGTTATTATGAGAAAGAGGCAAAAAGGGTTCAATTATGGACAAAGGTGCACACCGGTTTCACTAGATGATTACAGCCTAGACAATATTTCTGTTTACAATAGTGTGCGAAGGAAAGCGATGAGAGCTTCAAAAAGATCCTACGGAAATCCTGCTTTTGATGACCCTGTATTTATTCTGTTATTTTCATATTTGTAAATTTTGTCATCAATTTTTTTTTTCCAACAGGTAGCCATATCAGTGCCACTTAATTTTGCCGGCTTGACTAATGCTGTGAGTGACAAAGCTAAACTAGAAGAAGAATTTTCTAAAGTTCCTATGGTGACGGTTAAGCCTGATGAGTTACCGATCGGTGCAGAAGTGAAAAACAGATATGCTAATGTTATTCCTCTCCCTGAAACAAGGGTTCATATTAACACTTCAACAACAAATGATATTGTAGAGCAATTTATAAATGCAAATTATGTGAAGGTAAGTTTTGAGAATGCGTCTTAAAAAATTGTAAATGACTAAATGTCAAATGTTTAGGGAGCTAAAGGTGTGGAAAAGTTTTACATCGCATGCCAGGCACCTTTGCAAAACACAATTGCAGACTTTTGGCAATTGGTCTGGGAACAACAGTCGAAGATAATCATCATGTTAACAGACCTACATGAAAATGGAGTGGTAATAGTCATTTATTTAGTTATTATTTTGCCTTTGGATATAGTTTATTTACAACTGTATATATTTAAAGGAAAAGTGTGCTGATTACCTGCCACCGTCAGAAGTTCTTGATTGTCACCGTGTGTTTGGAGATCTACAGGTTACTTTGAAAAAGAGGGAAACAAGAGAAAAATATATAATCTCCAACCTACAATTAAAGGTATTGCTTTTTTTAAATTCAACTCTCTCATACTTATATTTACACTAATAGTTTAACTTTTTCAAAAGTATTATTATTAATTTAATAACATTTGCTCTTTTAGAACCTAGAGACGAATTCATGGAGGGAAGTGACCCATATGTGGTACATAAGTTGGCCAGCCAGAGGTGTACCCGATGACAAATCTTCCATCATTGCGTTCCTTATAGAGGCGAGGTCGTATGCCAAACCAGGGCCTCCAGTTGTAGTACACTGTTCTCCAGGAACTAGTCGCACGGGCACGATCATCGCCATTGACATAGGAATAAGGGACTTCGAAACAGATCGAATAGTAGATATTCCAAAAACTGTTTACAATATCCGCAAAGAGAGAGCTGGTGCTGTTCAGACCAACGAACAGTACAGGCTCATTTATGAGGTAAACAGGATTGACTTGACAAACTTTCCTCTTGTTAACATTGTTATGTTTTCAGGTATTACATCTGTATGCGACTAAATTGACCGGCGGTGGACTTGATTCAATCTAATTATTATATCACCAAAATAAATAAATGGATATGTGATCTGATTGTGAATAACACTGTACATTTTTAACACTTCTAAATTATTGAAGACAACCATGCCGTAATGTGCCTTTGTAAATAAAATCTGTTTTGTCTCTATTGTTGAGAAAATATAAAGATTATATTCAATTGTTGAATTTTGTTTTGAATTTTGGTTTATATTTGATGACAATACAGGACCAAAGACTTTTTTTTTTTTTTTGTAAATATGTTTTATTGTTATGTATATTACCTCTTAAATTCTTCCACGCCTTGCACTGTAATAATCTTTAAAAATAAAATACATTTTTGTGCAAATGAAGAAAGATAAGGGACCATTTGAACTGTGATCTGTTGTATTCTTGTTTTCAAGTTTATTATAGCACATATTATGTATTTACATTGCTTAAATTATACATTAAATTGTTATTAGGAAAGTGTAACAAGCTCTCTTCATTATTGTCAATTGGTGTACATAAATAAGTGTACGCTTCTGAATAATTTGACGTTAATATAAGTTTTTTAAGTGTATTTACGTTATTCAGTGCTTAATTTATAATTATGAATTTATTATATTTTTGTACTGATATGTTAAATATAGAAGTGTTTAGAATAGTGACCCAAGAACAGACATATCACTCTTTTTATTGCTTTAATGATTACAAGTGTATTGATTGTATTTTGTTTGTAAAATAAATAATTAGCATTGAACGTTATTAATTCATCAACTCTTGTAACTTTCCTAACGTATTCCTAGATTATTGCACTAACCCTTTGCATTGAAAGTAGGGGATAAGGGGATATTGCTGGTCAGAGTAACGCCGGTGTTAAACCGCATGATACAATTTACAAATTTAATGCCTTCATGTCTGTCATTCCTTTAATACTGTTAATCAATACAGTACAATTTACAGGAGGATTAGATGTTTACATCACATAATACCATGAGGATTCATAATTCATAAATTAAATGTGTCTTGTACAGTTCACTGTAAACTTTCTTTCCCATGCCTTCTTCAAAACCTATAATTTGTGCTTGTTTAGCTTGGTACTCTAGTGACCAAGGCAGCTTAGTGTTCAAAAAATTTGCTTCTGGAAATGAGAGGATTGAAGATAAATCATCATCTGTTGGAATGTCTTAAATGGTGATGAATTTGATGATTCTATCGAAATTGACAAGAGTCAAACATGTCAGGAGCTCACCAGCGTTCAATGTAAGAACCAGTCTTGATGTAAGGTGCAAGCTGAGCAAATGGGTTCCTCGTCCCTTTGACCGACAGTTACAAGCTTGAGGTCCAAACATTTGCCTTTCATTACTTTCACAACAGAAAGAAGTCATTTTGACCCAATTGTCAAACTGGACAAAAATAGATCCTGCACAGTAATACCAAAAAGGCCTCGACCACTCAAGAACTGAGCTAAAATTTGTACATTTAGCACAAATTAAGGAATTTGATGGCATTAGAAAGAAAATATGTTATAATTTACAATGTTCACAATGCTTTTTCATTATGTACTGACACATTATACTCTTTGTATCATACGATGTATGCAAGTAAATGCCTTAAGTAAATAGAAATGTTGATTAACATTATTAAAATAATAACAAATGAAAAATTGCACAAACTTTTAAAGTTGTCTGGTAGAATTTTAGAATAATTTTCCTAGACAATCACAGTTTTCTACCCAATCCACAATACAATCTACCCTCCAATGTATTCCTCGATTAGGTCTTCCCTGAATGTATTTTTTTTTCTTTTTGAAAATTTGGTGCGTAAAAAGAGAGCTGGCTCTATTTAGGTCCATCGATCGAATTTCACATTTTTCCCCCGAAATTTTTTTTTACTAAAGCATAACATACGTAAAAGTATAGTAAAATGCTTATATTTAGTACTATATACATAGTATATATAAATATTCCCCGTACTACTCGCACCCTAAATCCTTATGCTTCCTCCATTGCCCCCCCCCCGCTATTGTCTGTTTTATTTTTTTATGTACCCTCTAACGTATCCATGTGTACCCTTCAGGCCCTAGGATTGGGAATCTCAGCCTAAATAAATAGGCCTTCACTCCAGCAGAGGTCATGTTCCACTGTTCTTCTTGGTGTATGAGTCAGCAGTGTCCAGTTAGTAGTCATTATTCTAGTCTTAGATCCTGCTATTAGTGTCTGTGATAGTAGATTTGTTCACATTCCTGCTTTCCTAAGCTACATCCCCATTGAGCGGTAGACTTGGAAAAAAATAGTCATCCCTAAAGTTCTGCCTAGCTCCAACTTTAGTTGCTCCCTGTTATATGAGTAGGCTTTTGAAGCCTGTCTTTGCATTAGCCAACACAGATAATAATATAAAATAAAATTTTATCATACCTACATATGAAATTTTTCGTAAAATGTGAAATTATATAATGTAAATCAAATTTTAGTGTACACGTGAAAGTTTTTATTTATGTCACCATGTGTTTACTAAATAAATAAACATAAAACAACGGAAAAAAAAACTATATTATTCCAGTGGTTCAATTTAAAATAAATTGGGTCACAAAAGACCTGCTACGGCAGTCCATGTTCTTTATTTTACCAACAGAAGTGCAAGTGTTAACAATTATGAAAGAGCTATGAAGTTAGAGGAGTATAATTTAATAATGAAGATAAATTCAAGGCTAAAATATTTCTCAATCTAATAATTTAATTAAATATCATTATGAAATTTGCAAAACAATATTATTCAACTTTCACAGAAAATACGCTCATTTCATAATTGCCTCGGGCTTGAACATCCACATCTATTCTAAGGGAATAAAAGTACGACTGTAAATAAATATTATAATTATAGTACATTTTTGGTATTATGTAATACATCAAATATTTCTTTACGTTGGTAACTAATTTCTACAATAGATTGAAAATATATGGCAAGATTTTTATTTTTTCATACACAATCCACACAATGATTATTCTAATCTACTTCTCACAGCACAATGATTCTTTGTATAAGTTGAACAGTACTATTACAAACAATTATGACCTTTTCAATCCTTAGTTAATGTTCTAAAATATATAAATAATTGTGACGTGATCAGTATTACACTGCTGCAATATTAAATATGTATGTGCATCTTAAGTTGTCGTTTTTACTGCCTTTTAAAAATATATCAAAACTCCTACAATGTTTTTTATGCAGAGAACATCTAGTCTGCATCTTGAACATTAGACAATTTTTTTTAAACCAACAGGTTAATATAAAATAATTCCAAGGAACAAATAATTACCCAACTTCTTTTTTTTTTTAAATTAAGCAAATAACTCAATAGGACTAGAAATACCGTTATATAGAATAAGGTAACAAGGCTTTGCCAGTTTACATTATGAAAGACTTACTTGGAATGCATTACAAAATAAAAAAAAAAAATTAAAAAATTACAGTAGATACTTTACAGTTAACAATTCATATTAAGGATATGCTATGTTATGTTTGATAAATGTATGTCATGATAACTGGTCGTGATTATTAAAATAGTATTAAAAAGCAGTTGCATACATTTACAATAAATTATGACCATGCGGTAGTTTTATGGATGGATTAAGAATCTTTCAATCTGTTTTTAATGACCTGTGACATGTCTAATATGAAAAAAAATTGTTTAGTTTAAAAAAAAGTTTAAACTGTTATCATATTTTGGTAAAGTTGTTAAAATTGAACTGTTGTATTACCAGAAATAACTAATATTTTTCAGAATAATTGATTTTTTTAAATAAAACTGATGATTTTATATTAATTCAGGTGTGGCAAGTGCTAAAACATTCAGATTTAAATAAAGTTGAATGTGTTATTTTGTAAGTCAAATATTTTGTTTTAATTAATTTTATTTTTTAATTGAGGTCTTGGTTGAGATGAAAAAGTTATACGTATGAGCAGATTCGAACCTACGACTTTTGGCTCGCTACACACCTGCTCAACCACTTGATAAATCGTAACTTCGATTCACTTGGAAAACTCATTTTCACCTACAGCCTTTCGAATTTTCCCATATTTTCATCCCACCCAAAACCTTAGGAAAAATTATGTATTGTTATCAATTAAAATAATTAATATGGTCAATTATGATTAGTAAACAGATATAGATTCTGTTTTAATTTTTTCAATGTTTAATTTGTTTCAAAGTAACACTTTTTTTTCAATTAAAACATTGCTAAAGTGTAAAAAAACGTGGGAATTTACACTGTTATGAGTCAAAATAAAAATGTTTTGTTTGATCAATATTTGCAAAAGAATAACTTGCTGTATTGTTTTTGTTTTCCTCTTAATTACTAAAAGTTACAATTTTTTAAAATTATCTAAAAAAAAATCCTAAATGGCCTTTATCATCACATCTAATAATACACTGGGAAAAAAACATTGATTATCTGTTCCCCTCAATTTCTTTCAAGAGTAATTTTTGCGAATTTAATACTGAAAAAATAAAGTAAAATAAACAAAAAAATGTTGACACATTAAGAAAATTAACAGAATTCAACAAAAATATTTTATAAAAATCTATAAATCAAAAATTTTTATCTTAAAAACAATACATTTTATCCATTTATAGATCACCAATACAAATATTTTATAAATTGATCTCATTAAATTACTTTGACCCTGCGATCTGGTTTGTATCCATTTCTAGAGACCTTTGTGCCGTTGGATTTGCTGTTTCTGTTGTTTTCAAAGAGAACATCCGAATCTGTGTCACTGTCCGAAATCACTACTTTCCCCAAGGGATCTATTAATAAGAAGACAATAAATTTACACAATAAAATAAAATTGGTTTAATAAATTTATACAATACAATAAAATTGATTTTAATAAAAGTTTTAATTCATAAATTTAAGGTAAATTTTTCTCTCCTACAGGCAATAAGTATTGTAACTTATTCATATTTTATTAAAACCTTTCATAAATGTGAATATATATATATATATATATATATATATATATATATATATATATATATATAT
>CM077102.1:3045901-3108284 GCA_039619505.1 Cimex hemipterus
ATATATATTTTTTTTTTTTTTTTTTTTTTTTTTTTTTTGGCATAAAGTAAATTGAACACCAAGAACAATTGACATTTAAGCTGGAAGACAGCTGGAAGTAAAATGAATGACTTTCCAAGGGCATGAAAGTACATCTTATTAACATAAAAGTAATCAAAAAGATACACAAGAGAAAAACATTTGTTAATTCAAGTAGTCAATTTGGTGTGTGCATTTTTTTTTTTTTTTTAAGAAAAAAATACTGATTCCAAATCATAATTGTATTTTATTTTCAACCCAAAACATAATTTCCTTTGTTTTCTATAGGTTCTGGTTTTAGAAATCCTTTTTTGTAAAATTCTGTTGCCAGCCTAATTCAGCAGGTTTACTTCGAATGAGTGCAGCTGAGTGAAGCCTGGCATTGTCATGGCGAAACTCGTTCACCAAGGTTGGACTTTTTCCTTCAACACTGCCCCAAGACGCACAAGTCGAGTACAATATACCATAAGGGTTCAGTTGTGTTGTAACCATTCATCAAATATCCCATTAAACAGACAAAAAGACCTTTATGAAGGTGCAATCTTGCTCTTAAAGTTGACGGTGGCAACTCGCTCTTCTAGCAATCGGTCTTTCAAATTCTAACAATTTTGCAACAGACCCACTTTTAATCCCCAGAGAGCAAATAGAAAATAAACCCTTTTGATTTTTTCCTATTCAGGTGGAAAACCTAACTTGTTCCTGAAGGTTAAGGAAAGTTTCACAGTTTAACTCAGAGATCGGATTCTTTCTTCTATTGTGGAATGTACCTAAAATCTCTCTGATAGCTCTGGTACAGTTAATTTGTACTCATTTTTCAATGCCATTAATAATTTGTCACTTTTAAGATTGCTAGGTTATCCACAATAAGAGCTTTGAATATATCACTCCATTACAAAAACATCTGAACCACTATTGACATACACGTTCAGTTACTAGGTTATCACCATAAATTCCACAAAAATTTCAACAGACATCCGCTTGAGATTGAGGCCACATATCAAGCACTGCCTCGAATAATTTTTATGTGCTTCCATATCGTATGCATTGCAGTTTAGTCTAGATTTGTGCAATCTTCTTAACTATCTTTTTCAATAGTTTTCCCACCTAGATCTAATGGTAATTAGTAATAAAGGATCGCCTTTATAAGAGTGAAAGTTGAAATTTGAAAAAAAAAAAAAAAAAAAAAAGATGCACACACTCAATATAATTCAAACCCACACCCTAAATTATGATTAGAACTTACTTCTTATTTGTTCAGTACTTTCTAAGAGAGCGTATCTTGTTTTGTCTTTGGGAGAAGTATGACAAAGCCTGGAACACAGGCAGACTACTCCCCAAATGGCACTTATGGTGAGGAGGGCCAGGCACAACAGACCAATAGCAACGTACAATATACTCCACCCTGAAAATTTGCAAAGTTTTTCCTCAAAAATGTATTGGCTTGAGACGTCAGATAGCGATCTGCCCACCAAGCAAAATCATGCTGGTGTAGGGTTCAGTTTTGGAAGATGAAATATTTTATTAATTTGTCAATTTGATAATTTTTTTTAATGGCTTTATGTCTGAGAGCATATTAGCCAAAGATGCGTATTCGTTTTGGGAGGGGAAGGTAAGCGTGAAAAAAGGCCAATTGAACTCACAACCACAGGATCTACAAGCCTAGAGTGAGTCTCTCAGGCTAACCACATGGCTACCTATTGTAAATAGATTACGTGGTAACAAAGAACAATTTATTTATTGTAATGTTAATGACTGTGTTTTTGGAATGAAGAATAATTGTGAACAATATAGAAAAAGTACAAAATTAATTTGAACAGCAAGGAATATATTTGAATACCACAGAATATATTTTTGAAACAACTGGGGACTGTTGGCAAGGTTGACAGACAAGCTTTTTGAAGATTATGTTTTGAGGTCTATTTTTCATTGCCTGTTACCACTCTATGAAGAAATGAGTCATAAGAGTGGCAAAAGAGGAGTGAAAAGCAAAATGATATCCACCAAATTCCTTTCACTAAGTTCATGTGAGCATGTTATTTAGTTTTAAACAAACCCATGCCTTTGGATATGGTGTGCAACAGTTGTATCGAAAACATTTAACATCTCTCCTAGTTCTTGTGAGAAAAAAGATTTTCTTCTAGCCTCAATATGTCCTCGTCAACCTCAGGTGGAAGCCCACTGTGTGCATCATTTTCAAGAACAAAAATTTCTTTCTCTAAATTGAACAAGAAGCCACTGTTGGATTTTACAAACATTTACAACATTAGTATCAATCATTGCACACAAATTTTCAGTTGCAGCAGTTGCATTGGAATTCATAGAGTAAACAATGACTTAAGTGTGTTTGTTGCCCAAAAACATAATAACTTTAAATTATTCTGGAAAACAGAATGTGAGGTGAAATAAAGCGTTTCAATTTAGGGATTAAAAAATGTGCTCAATGTAAATATTGAGCTAATTAAGTCTGTAATTGAATAACGACACTACTTTCTTGCCAAACTAATATTATATAGCATTTTGGAATGAATAATTTTTATACAGAAGAGGGGTTTTATTACATGCTCACATGGGCGGATCGCTTTCAGTTTAATGAGTTCTTTAAAAAATTAGTTGAAATAATAATGGATACCGACCACAGTTAGATTCACCATCCCCCAGATATTTTCTAACCATGTCTTGCATCCAAAATGATTCACAAAAGCAGACTCTTGTTTCTTGATCGCAGACACCATGCCCTAAAGGAAAACAATGATAAAATTATTAATAAACTTCTTAATTACATTATTCCCTACATCAAAATGACAATGGCAATTGAAATGCTTGCCTGAACAGTTATTTTGACAGACTGTGGTCCTAATATCGACGACGGACAGTTGTAAAAGGAAAGAATCCTGTGCCAGTTTGTTCTTTAAAGTGTGAACGACTTGAGGCCCCGGCACCGAGCCAGATGGACTTGAGACGTAAAAGACTAGTTTGGCCCGATTACTCGAATCTGGCTTTAAGTCCCTGACAACAAGCTGAGAAGCATCACGGAGCAACATGCCAAGCTTTAAAAGCACAGAATCTCGTTGTGTCTGTGTCAATTTACTTGCTTCGATATTTAAAGTGAGTTCAATCAAATTCAAAATTTCAGGATCTACAATTAAAAACAATAAAGTGTGTCATTAGAAAGAGAGCATGAATGACATCTCACCTTGCTTTATTATAATTGAAACAGTATCTTCGGCCCATTCTCCTTGGTCATCAGTGACTCTCAAACGAAACTCATATCTTCCGGCAACGACATTTGTAACCTGATACATTAATTACAAGTTTAAACATAGGAAAATTAGTTAAATTAAATATTTTCTTGTTGTTCGTACAATTTCTACTTGTTTTCTAATAGCCTAACAAATAATTAATAATGTAAGAATAATATCAATACTTCAATTGCTGAAGTGAAGTTTAAAAATAAATTAAGAAAATCAATTTTTTTAAATTGTTTAAATCATTTAAATGACCAGATTTATTGTTTTGTTGACATTTATCATTTTCAGGGTACTTTGAATATTCAGCTGAAATAATGTATCTGAAAATAAAGGTCATTTCTCAATACCATAAGAACAGGAGTTGTATCAGATTGGTCAATTATTGTTCCCATGGCAAGGCTTGTCAATTCTCTCGTCCACTGCCATTTTGCTATACCGAGGTCATCGGAGGACTGCGATCCATTTACGATTAAGACCCCGATTGGCAATGTGAGCGTCTGGTCCCCTCCTGCATTAGCCTTCGGTGGCACATTTTTGTCTGAAATAATAAAAACGTTTTTTTTTTTTAGAAATAAACAAATAATGATAATATACAAGTTAACTCACTTTGAGTAACAGACACAGTGACTCGGTCTGAAACTGAATTTTCATTGCCATCAATCACAGTCAATTGAAATACATAGTCGCCTTTTGTTAAGCCTGTCACATTTGTTACTGATGAATTTGATGATAAAAACACAGCTTTCCTAGGTCCACTAATACAAAAAATAATTATTTAAATTCCAATTCCAAAATTAAAATATCACATAACAAGAACATTAATTATTACAATTTTAAAATAAAGATAAACAATATTGCAAAAATTAATAATAAATAAAAGTGTTATTTTATGTTGTTTTTTCTCCAGTTTTTATGTCCATAAGTCATAAGTAGAGCCCAAATTTTTATGCAATAAAAACCCTGAAATATGCCATATAATGAGTACTAAAAATATTAAAATACACAAGAAGAATGTCAGACATCACCTGACTAATAATTTAACTTTTTTTTAATTAGACATATTTTCTTGGTCCAGTACATATTCATTTTGAAAGGAATTAGAACAGAAAAATTTCAGTCACACACAAAAAATCATAATAATTAAGCCTAATTTAGTTCTAATTAAAATTGACAATGATATACATTTCAAAGTTAGTTTCTGTAAAAGCTATAGCATTTTTCACTTTAAAAAAATATTTGTATGAATGTATCTCAAAAGAGTATTTTCTACATCAACAGAGAGAACTTTTTTTAAAGAGAGCTTTCATGTATGAAGTTACATGCACCCTGGGGATGCTGGTGTTTCAGGTTGGAATACAGAGCCGCTGGATTAAAATAACTGGATGTTTGATTCTCTATATAAAAACTTAATTGTTCGCATTTAAGCTTTCATCATTTCCCCAAACTTGGTATTTGTATCAAGGATGCTTTTTTTTTAATACGTTTAGTAATATAATTCCTGCATCGCCGAGGATTTGAATAATTTCTCTTTTGTGTTGAAAGGAAAACTCCAGTTTGCTAGCAGCACCTAATATTTTACATGTTGGTTCACACTTTTGGCATTTTTAACAATTTACTACATTGAAAATACAAAAGAGGACTGAAACTATTTTTAAGTTTCAAATAGTCCCTATTTTCACAAACAGAAAAAACATTCAAATTTTAGAAAAACTATTTTTTCAGGAAAGGGAAAAAACTGCTCCCAGAAGTTGGGAGGCCTCAAATAAAATGCTGACTATTTCAAGATAATTATATAATGTCAGTTTGTTCACATCTTTATTTCTGGAAAGCTAACTGGAATCTAAATCAAATTTTAGGCTCTTGTCTTTTTCCTTTCATGTTCTTAGTTACCTAGTTGATCTTTATTTTTAATTTAAAAAAATGCAATATTCTTAAAATATGCAAAAACATGAAGACATGAAGAATAAAATTGTGAACTACTGTACACAAGGTCTGATACAGATATATATCTCTGATCAACATGACCATGTTAACCAAATAAATAATATGCAAGGCATACAAATCTGAACTGTAATCGTAAGGCTTTGCACGCAGTACACACATTTGAGGTACATAAAAAACTTAATCTTAAACCTAAAATTAGAATTAATGTCCTATTGATGTGAAAATAGCAGATAACAAAAATTTCTAAGTTTATTATTTCCCATTTGCATTATTTATGCCAACACAAAACTATTTATTTTGTTTCATGGTGAATTAGAAAACAATAATATTATGATTTATGTTTGTATTTTACAAAAGTAATCAGAAGGAAAGAGAAATAAGTAATTCAAATTGTAATTCAAATATAAAACAAAGAAAAAAAACTACCTTATCTGTTCCCATTTCCAGTGATCAATGCCTATGTCGTCTGTACTTTCCGATCCATTAAGTATGGTCCATGTTTGTGGCAGTGCAATAGTCGCATTTGAACCTGCATGAGCTACAATACGACTGAACAGTAGCATCATATTATCTTGAGAAAAAATATATTTTTTTACCTATTGGAGGTTTGTTGGTAGGAGGCTTTACAAACACCCTTACATCACTAGAGGAAGACTGGCCCGAGTCGTCAGTAACCTTAAGTGTGAATGTGTACATTCCTTCTCCTAAATGGGAAAGTTGAAGATACGGAGTGTGCGTGTTCTGCATATCAACGGCGTTGTCTTGTTCACCTGAGCTTTTCGTCCATTCCCACGATACAATCCCTTTGTCGTCGGAACTAAGATTGCCATTGAGTGTAATGTTGTTTTTAGGCAGGTATAGAATGACTGAAGGACCGGCATTAGCTTCGGGTGGGTAATCAGGCACTTGCAATACTGTTATATTTGCCAAGGTTGAATTGGTCGCACCGTCTGTATCTGTAAGAGTCAGCCTAAAAGTATAATTGCCAGCCTTGTGTAAATCTTTTAATTGGAGGGTCTGTGTATCGGAAAGATTAGGCTGGTAGCCCAACGGCCCTTGTTGTAATTCCCAATGGAACTTAGTGATGCCGTTGTCATCTTTACTTGAACTGGCATCAAGCACTGCTCGTGAATTCGGTAACTTGACTATCTGATGTGCTGGAAGAACTATAGCCACTGGAGGCTTATTTTCTCGCTTCTCTACGTTATGAAAGATAATGAAATTTTGTTAAGTACAAATTTGTTATTAGTTGAAATTAATACTTACGTGGTAAAACAGTAACATTAGCCTCAGTCTCCCCGTAAGCTCCTGTGCCTGTGACACTGACTTTAAACACGTACAAACCTTCGGTCAATTGGCTCAATTTTAATGTCGCTCCTTGGTTTTCACTCACAGTCCCTTCACTACCATGTGGATGTGAGAGTAATTTCCAGTTATACGTGTAAGGTTTACCTAAAATTTGCCAAGTTTTGAAAGAGGAAGTGAAATGAATGAGCAAGCATGAACATAACATGCCCATTGATCTTGAAAATGTAAAAATGGTTGAAAATCGCACATAAATAATTTTATTATAATACCACATTTCAATTAAACATAGTCAATTTGTTTGTAATATATACACTCAAATAAAAAACCAGATTCTTATTTTGTTGTTTCTTCCATAATATCGTTTTATGATACAACATATTTATCTGAATGTAAACCAAATTTAACAAGAAGAAAAATTTATGAAATTTAATAAAAATTATTTAATTATTATGGTTTGAAAGAAAATTCACCAAAACACAAGAAAATCAGTAATATATTAAAATTTAATCAACGATTTATTACAATTTTGCTCTAAATAATGTGTATTACCTCTTCTGGCCTTGTTGGGCCCTCAAGTCTCCTACATACATGATCCGCATTAATCTTGTGAAACTGAATTTCATTCTTATTTTTCATAAAGAGCAGTTTGGAGCTTGTGGGGGTGGCGAACTATTGTTCTATGGGTTTCACATCAGGAGAACAATTCATTGTGGTAACCCTACATCCTCCAAATAATGGAGGATAACTCAAACTACATGTGGTCATGTATATTATTGTCATGCATTACCACACAGACCCCAATAAACAGAGCGAGTGGGGAAACATCTTCCAGAAGCACCTAACTTTGTACAGTCAAATGATTCATTCGGTATGATAATCGGTTCATTCAAGGTAATCAGGGCATGGACGTTGATTCCACATCATATCATGACTGACTGTCTTTGAAAAGATAAGACTGATTCAAGCATGGTAAATGAAGCAAAACCTTCTCCACAAAAAGACCCAGTCATCTGATTCCACAAATGAAACCGTCACTCATTTATAAGAGATGTCACGTGTCCAAGATCGAGCTGATTTGCAAGTAGTAACCTTTCTATTTGATGCATTTCCAGGAGTAGGGAACTGATGTGGTCTAGAGAGTTGGCTATTCTCATAAAGCCTTCTGATAACTGTTTTAAACTCACCCTTACATTACAAACAGTTCAGAGTTGACTACCTATCAAGGAAGCCATTAAATGAAGGTTCCATAGTGCAGTAAGAACAATAAAACAAACGTCTTTAGTTTCATACATCATGGTCGACTGCTTTTTTTTTTAACTGAAACTTCCAGTGACCCTAAACTGCTGTATGCCAGCTTAGAGCGCAACATACCCAGGACTTGGGCTATGTTCATCTTTGGCCAAAGCATCTTGACTTAAAACTTAAACAACACATTTTCTAATTGTATAAATAAATAATTTTTTCCTTCAAATTTTTTGTTTTTCAAAGGAAAAAATGCATAAAACAACTCACTCAACAAGTTGGCTCAGGAAAAGTTTAAATTGAACTGATTTTCTTTATTTTTAATCTAAATCTAAAGACTGTAAAATCGCTATTAACACTCTATGAAGGTGAACATTAAGTTATTAATGCTGTTTTTACATTTTAAGACAACTATTGATCTTTTACCTAGTTAATATGAAAAATAAATGTAAGTGTCTGGTGTTTTTTTCCCTTTGAGTGTATAAGATTATAAACATATACAAGAAGAGTGTTGTAACTGTTAATTTTATATTCAAAATGGATTGTCTCTGTGATTTATAAGTACACAGTTATACAGTTTTTAATTAATCTACGTTTACAAGTTTGTAATAATTGTACATAATTACCAGGGTTCTCTGCTGGCACTGGGTAAGCTGACAGTTTGACTTCATTATCAGGAAGCCGGACTTTTTTAGAAATTACTGTCACCATTATTTTCTTAGGTGGATTAGGAGTGGATTCCTTTGCATCAATGCTTTCAACGTGCTGCAACAATCAGTTATAGAAGAATGCATTAGAAAATTGTCAGTCATCTAGAGTATTATATTCACCTTGGGCACATTTTCCGAATTGACTGAAGCCGATGTCGGAAGATTTGGTAAAACAGTTATATTCTTTCTCACTACAAGAAACAATTGTAAATTAGATGAATCCATTAGGAATGAGTATACATTTATTTATTTACGATTATTCCAGCTTTTACAGGAATGTTCCCAAAAGAGGAGCAGTCAACACCAATTACAATGCACATATTACACAGTGGTAATATTTAGTGACCATTAATCCTACAGCACCATTTTAAACACCAGCACAATTTCGATTTCAACAACCCAAAAATATCAAAGACAGAACAAAACAAACATACATGTAACTTTTGGAAATGATTTTCATCAACAGAGGTAAACACAGCATCAATTAAAGGACAGACATATGAAAACTCAGCCACAGCTACGCCAATATCGTAAATCAAATTCAATATCAATAACATACATATATCATCACATCACCCAAAACATATAACACATAAGGATTATTCAGAAATCGTGAGATGTGGTCTGGTGTGATGTAGGTTTCAGAAAAATATTTTCTTTATCGTACCAATGTTTCGATACATAATGTTTGTAAATCCCAGGCCCTGAAGATGATCTCAAGAAAGATCAAAACGTGGGTATGACAAAGAAAATATTTTTCTAAACCTACCTAAAAGCCAACCTTACAATCAATGGATTTATACAATTCCCTCAGTCAACCTGATGTCCTCACCTTAAAGGCATGTAATCCATGAAAAAACAAATCATCACATCCAAATGGATTGAAAATTACGGCAGCCACACCATGAAGGAGGGCACCCATATTTCAACCTACCTTTCAAATGTCTTTTAAAGTGTTTAAACCTAAGTGTGTAATATTTAGTGATTAATTATTTACAGATCGTGAGATGCTGACTGGTAAAACTTTCTATGCGTCGATCATTTTATAAATTCATAATTATATCCTATATTGCATTTGGATAATTTAAACAATGTTTACAAACACCATGCTCTGAAGATGTTGCAATAAAAATCAAAACATTGGCAAGATAAGGAAAATGTTTTTCTAACCTACATCCTCTTTAATGTCAAATAATTTTCATCAAAGGTAACACAAGCGTGAGTCTATCTATATTCAATGGTATTCAGCCCAAAACTATCAAGCAAAGCACAACATAAATCCCCATCTTAAAATGTTTATATATTTATTCAGATATCGTGAGATGCAGTCTGATGTGATGTAGGTATCAGAAAAACATTTTCTTTATTGTGCCAACGTTTCAATCTTTTATTGAGATCATCTTCAGGGCTCAAAGTGTTTGTCTTCTGTGTAATTGTGCCATGTCGTGTTGAGAGTGCCGTGAAGATGATCTCAATAAAAGATCAAAACGTTGGCACGATAAAGAAAATGTTTTTCTGATACCTACATCACACCAGACCGCATCTCACGATATCTGAATAATTATCCGTTAACGGTCACTAATCTGTACACATGTTTATATATTATTATCCTTGAATATCAATATGATCACAGAAGTTGCATTGACTATTAAAAATTACCCTGAGATCTTGTATCTTAAAGATTTCCTTCCCCTGCTTACAATAAAAAGCTTTAATTTTATCCTTAGTTATACTGTTCAAAAAAAAAAAAAAAAAATCAACAAATGCATCAAGACCATCACCAATGGCATCACAATCTGACTTGAGACATACAACATTAAACATCTTTAAATATAAAACTATTCCTGATAACGCTGGTAATATAATTTTTTAAAAAATTGAACATGAAGAAAACTTACATGCGACACAGATAGTATCCATGTTTCGTTCAAAACCATCTTTGCATTCACAGACATTTGTTTGGGCAATTTGTGATGGAACACAATGTTCGTTGATCCCGCAGGTTTCTGGCTCCATCAGGTCGCACTGCTTAATAGAATCAGTCTCAGAGCCAACGGCAATCATATCTTCACTGAAATAAATACTCTTTTATAATACAAATTCAATTTGAGCATTTAGGTATGATATATAATTATAATGTTTTACTTTTCCCCATTTTCTGAGAAGTCTTCTTGGAATTCAACAGAAACTGGTCGAACGATGACCATTTTCACATGATCTCCATATTTCGATTCCTGCCGCATGACAGGTTGACATAATTCGTCATTTTCACATTCTATCTGTAAAGCGAATGAATAGCATTATATTTCATTTAAAAAATTAAGATTTTTTAAGATAATTTAGAACTTTTGGTTATTTAAAGGGTCAATTATTTATACATTTTACATCATTTTAGGTGTCTATATTGCTGCGTGAAAATGTAGAGTTATAAATTTTTTACAGATATTTATGTTTATTTTTTATTAACCCTCCATCAGGCGCACTTCTGAATGAAACAAAACCGGGCACACCCGGCCTGAGAGGCCACTTACCTATTTTACCCTCCCACTTCCCCTCTAATCAATTTAATCCAAAACACTGTTAAGGTAGCCTTTGCGAGGATTTACGGAAATCAATTACACCAAATTGGATGGAAACAAACAAGTTTATTGAAAATAATGAAGCATAAACTAAAACAACCGAAATTGTGAATTTTGTACAAGTTTTTACAAAAATCATACATTTTTTGTCCATTTCAGCAGGAAATCTAGAATAAAAGTCAGGAAAGCTGAATTGAAAAGTAAAATGAACGATTACAACAAAATTATAGTGAAAAAACTTATCTTTTAATTTATGACACAGTCAGGAGCATTCGGCTCGACTATCCAAGATGGGTCCTCTAGGCTAGCAGAGTGAAGATTGACGACAGAATGAATTAGGGATTCCTATGCATCATCCCTAAATAGGAAACTACTAGGATGGGCGTCCCATTAAAAAAAAGGCAGGCAAAAAAACTGCGCCCGACAGAGGGGTAAATATATTTATTAACAATCTCATAATCTGCATAATAGCTGCAATATGTACACGAAGGTCCCTGATTCTATCCATTGATTTTAATAACATATGAGAAAGAAGGCATTTTTTAATAAATAATATATATTACTAACTGTATGTTATAATACATTATTTTATGTTTGGATATACATTAACAACTCACATGGACACAGTAAACGTCTTGAAGGGAATTAATAACCTTTGTTGCTCCCCAACTTTACTCAAGGGCCATCTCCGCTTTAATCATCTGGCAGGATTATGTGGAAATGACTAATGGGTTCAGGTGAGTGGAGAGTTTTTATGGACAATTTTGTGGGGATTAATTTATTTACAAAGGGTACTTTAAGGTCGTAGTGGAGGGTGGTATTAGAAACATAGTAGGGAGCATTGGCTGATTCTGAAGACTTTGTATAGGAAGAATTGAATTCTTTTGAAAGGTTGAGTCATCCCAATCCAAATGTCAAAATCATATTTAGTAATGTTTTGTAGTGCCAGTATGTTTTTTCTCGACATGTTAGATTCGCATCCAAGCACTTTATAGAATAGTCTAAAACATCTGTTCAGTTCCTGTTTTATTTGTATATGTCAATTCCAATGTGAGTTAAGATAGAACAGATGGTGACTATGCAGACAGTTTTAAGGAATGGTTTTACTCCAGAGGGTAAATATAAAATTTTAATCCCTCATTTGGCTATTTGTCCAACATGTGCCTGGAGCTCCTCCCAAGCAATTATAGGACCAGGGTCAGAGAAAAGGATAGCCGGGTCATCGGCAAAGGATGCACAAAAGTATAGAGGGGTGTAGGGGAGATACTCTGGTCTGAGCACACTGCCCTATGGCACTCCCCTCCCATAAGTAGAAATCAGAGTAGTGCGATAATTGGCGTACTCGGAAAAATCATCCTGAGATAGGAGTGAAAGATTAGCTATAAGGTGTTTGGAAGGACACATTTCAGTATGTACAGGAGACCTTCAGGTACAGTTGAACATTTGTGACATATTTAGGTCTCTACATATTCTTTTCGCTCAAATAATGTAGATATGTGGTCTTCAAAGGAAAGCGCATACTGGAGTGTGCAGTATTGAGAGCGAAACTCAAATTGGTAGTCTGGGAGAGCATTGAAAGAATAAGTTTAGGGATCAACTGCTAAGTTTAGGAGGATCTTTAAAATATTTTTGAGAACAAGCGAGGAAGCTAATTATTCAGTAGGAAGAGGCATGGATGGATTTCCTGGTTTAGGAAAAGGGAAGATTTCAAATAGTTCCAGAGCAAAGGGAAGTGGGTGTTGTGAAGTATACTGTTGTACAGGTATACAAGGAAGATTATGGCTTTTTCTAGCGAATTAGCAGAAGATTCAGAAAGTGATGAAGTCAAAGCCAGTACATTTGGCATTTGGCAACTGAGTAAGGATACATTTTTCTTCAGAAGGAATGACCGTTTCGAGAGGAAGATATTGACACATGTTACCAGGAAGTATGAGTCTCACTTACATATTTGAGAAAAATATAAGCTTTTTTCAAGATCAGACATGAACCACACGAACGTTCCAAGATATGGTAGGTAAAAATGTTAAGTTCTACTGTGGAAGGATTGTATCAACAAAAATTTGCCTCTTTTATAATTATTAAATTTTTAACCTTTTCGTTTAACCTTCGTGTTTTTTAACCCATAGGTAAAAAACACAAATAGATTAATTTCTAGATAAAACTCATAAAATTATTGCACCACCTTAAATTAGCATGTATTTAGGTTCTCATTCATATTTTACAACCAAAAATAAGTTTGGTTGTGAAAATAAGACATTTAAAAAAAAAGTTTACCTAATTCTAAAACACAACTACTGTGTTTTAACAAAATCAAAAACAAAAATATTTTTTTAAAAAAATTTTGTATCCTTTAATACAAAGTACTTCCACCCATGGCTAAAATCCATTAAATGCCTTTGCATTTTTCAGAAGAGATTTCTGATAAAATGTTGAATTCTTTCGCATTCATCAAGAATAGCAATTTCTGACCCTTAAGTTGTTAAGACCTGGGCTTCGCCATTGAACTCATTGCTTAAGTCAGTCCAAAATATGATTGGGTTCAAACCTGGACTTTGAGCTGACCACACCAAGCACTCAATTCCAACCTCATTCAGGTAGTCATACACAATACGTGCTCTATGGGCTCTGGCATTATCTTGCATTAGCGATAATCTCTCACCAAGACATAATGGGAAGGGGGCAAATGGCACTACATTTTCTTTAATTATGTCTTGAAATTAATCTGTGAAGTTAGAGATCTTCGTCATTCAACAACCAGTTCAGTTCGGGCATCCACGGAAATGCTACCCCAGAACATCAATGATACACCATGGTACCACCTGAAGAACCATACAACAAGGGGCATACCTTTCTCCTGATATCTCTATATGAAATTATACCCATTTGAAGATTTTAGGCTAACTGACATTTCAAAGAAAAAAGAAAACTCACTCCTAATCTTCCAATGTCTAATTCATATGTTCCCATGCAAACAGCCTGGTAAAAAGAGGTCCACAAACTGAGCACCAGGCCCTGAGGTTATTTTCATTGAACCTTCTTCTTACAGTCCTGAAGGAAATCAAAACATTTCAAAATTGTCTAATCGGATTTTTTAACCTAATTTCCCATAATGCTGCAATTTCATAAAGCCTGGTGACCGATGAATCTATCCATCTCTTTCATCCATCGACAAAGCCTTCTAATATGAAGCCCTGTTTTTCTGATTCACCGAAGAACCCTTCCTTTTTAAAATTTTCTCTCAGACTTTACACTGGTTGTATCCTTCTTCTAAGAAATTTTTGACCCTTACATTGTCCTACTCTCTCAAATGCCTGACGAGCCATTGAAAAAGGTTTGAGAATAAAAATAATTTAAATGAAATCAATGAAGGAAAAAGATTAACAGATTACTGAAAGTGATCTTTAGAGCTACGACACACATCAGTTTTGACCAAAGCATTTAACACGATGGTTTTTTCACAGATGACAGGTGCTGCAGTTTGACTAGCAGTATTGTGTCGGATACTTCAAAGGAGCCGACTAGTCTCCTTTAAGCCATTTTTCTACATTGACAATTAATGTAATGCACTATATTCCAATGAGTGAAAAACAAGTTCTGCTGTCCCAACTATATTAACAATCGGAAAAAAAAAATTCCTTTCTCTAAGAATGTTATGACCCTGACACTGTCATACTCACTCACATGCTGGAGCCATTGAAAAAGGTTTAAGAATAATATTAAATGGAAAAAGATTAACTGAAAGCGATCTTTAGGAGCAGCAAAATGTTAATTTTTATGTAAATAGAATTAATCAGTACAAAAGTAAACAAAGGAAGTAAACAAACCATTATTTGCTTGCTATATTGACTGCGGTAACTCCTAATTACCTTGGAAAGGTAATGAATTTAATTTTAAACAAATAATTCAGTAGTTGCTAAATTTGTTCATCAGTATAATTATATCAAATATAAAAAAGTTATCAACCTACAATTATAATTATATAATAAAAGACAATAAGAGATGAGGCCAATCGGAAAGAAAACAATCAGTTCATGAGATGAGCTTTGACCAAATTATAGTCTGAACATTTAATTTTTAATTTAAAAAACTAACATATGAAATCAAATATTGAGTTATTACAGCACCAGAAAGTCCTGATGAAATATATTCCTCAATAGTTTGACAGGGGAACCTGGTGGTTTCAGGGATATGCCTCATCTTTTAATATAAAATGAAAAAACAAACATTGTATTCAAACAAATAAAGCTCTAATCAATCATAAATAATTCAAATTCTACACATTAATATCAAAATTCATCCGTGTCGGATTTAAATTAACTCAAGTATGTTCTACCTTGAAGCAAGTGGTGTTGTACATGAAGACGACATTGCAGGACTTGTCTTTGCAGCAAAGCTCAGTGCAAGACTTTATGTCCAACATCGTGCCGGCTTTGGTGTATTTCCCAGCCGCTTTGTTGCCCTTCGGCACGAAGCCGACAAGCACTTTGTCGAAGTACCTCAAGCAGTCCAGGTCGAACTGCGGCTGGCAGAGCGAATCGTGCACGAAAGCGAAAAATAAAAATAAATACTTAAGCCCGAATTTCATTTTCTTGTCGCGTCAACTAAGTTATCACAAGCAAAAATCCTGGGGGGACAGAATTGTTAATCAGTCGTGACATCCTGTAAAAGAAAGGGTGGGAAGCGATAAGATAAACGCATTCCAGCATATGTAAAGCTACACTAAAGCGACATTTATGACCCCCTTTTTTAATAAGCGATTGTGCAATTTTCGCTCTAAATTGTAAACAATATGTGAAACGTCGACTAGTTTTTATTCTATCAGATTTCCTGTAAACCGAATCAGGATGTCATACATGGTGGAACACGCGTCAATCACAGATTGCTCACTTCACGACACAAATACATTTCATGAAATGTCCTATTTCTTCCTATTAACTTTTATGTATTATTTGTCTCTTGACAAATTTGTGTATTTTGATAACAGATAGCGTCTGATAGTGGTGCCACGACTCGACAGCCTCATCACAGATCGTCGTCACACAGATTCATGACGCCATACCAATTCAGTGGGCTCACTAACTTCCGCAAATTTGAAAATAGAAATATTTTTTAAATTAATGTAGAGTTAGGCCCCTTTATAGTGCACAAACAAAAATTATAAAAAAAGTTTTCAAAATATAATGCAAGAAATAATAATAAACAAAAGTTGTATGATGTTAGCATGATTGGATATGAACGAAAGAGAGAAGTAGGTATAATAGAAAAGTATAAAAGGGAAAAGAAAAACAGAGTAGCAACAAGATCATGTTGAGTTATAGGTTGATCAAATCAAGGATTGTTTGCAAAAACCAGTTGAAAACTTTACGCCTGAAAGCCGGTAGAAGACTGAGACATCTTCAGGATCTAATGAAATATGCTGTGGAAGGGAGTTTCACGTCATCCTTCAGCAACTGTAAATCAATCGTACATAGATTTGGATGCTTTTTTTTTTTTTTTTTTTTTTTTTTTTTGAAAGCTTTTTATATTTAAACTATGGTAAGAATTAAAATTGAATATAAAGAATAAGTAAAAGAATTTAAAAACTAAATTACAATAACTTTCTACCCTTAATAGTACAATTGTATTTTGGGTCCAATATTGGATATTGTAATACTGTGGAAGTCAATACCTTACTACTTACACAAATACTCTTCAACAAAAAAAAATTGTTATTGTCAAGTTTGAATGCAGGACCACTGGACTCTAACCTCCTGTTAATGATATTGGAGTCTGTTTTCCCCTATGCAGTTTTCTGTGATTGCTGACGATGTTAAAATTTTTAAATGCATTTTGCAGCATTCTCTTATCTCTGTTCAAGACTGGTGCTCCATTAATACAATGGTTCTTGTAGATGTAGATGGACATGTAATTTTTCCGGGGTATGGTATATTGCGCCCTTTAAGAGCTATCGTATCCCCCGTTCTCTGCCTAAAGCACATTGGTGAGTCCTATTTGATCAAGAAATTTGATTAATAGGCCTGGTTTCAGTGGTTGAGCTCTTCTATGGTCTCATTGTACATCCCAAAGCATTTTCTCCTGCAGGCTACCGTACGTCTTCAGTTTGTTAGTAAGCGTGTCTCTTCTGCCTCCTTGCAGAATCTGCATGTGCCATCTTGAATTGTTCCAATCTTCTTTAGGCGCCCATTTAATCTGCAGTGTCCCGTTAGGATTTACAGTCTGTTCCTGCTTCCTTTGACACATTCTGTGATTTCTTTCTTCATTCTGGATTGTCTATGTCTAATGAGTGAATTTCATTGTTCCTTCATTTTCTTTTTGTCCTTCTGTCCGAGATATTCATTGATAGTGTGGATTCTTATGCCACAGAAGGGTTCAAGTCCTTTCCTTGCAAGGTGTCTGCTTTCTCGTTGCCTTCCACTCCCATGTGTCCTGTGACCCAGCTGAGGCTTACTTTATTATGTGAACTTAATATATTTAGTTTGGTTTTGCAGTTCAGCACCATCCTTGGACTAATGATACTTGAGCTTAGTGCTTTGATGGCTGCTTGATTATCTGACATGATAGCTATATTCTTGTTTTTGTACCCTTTACTTAGATTGAATTGGATACAACTTTCAATAGCATGAATCTTAGATTGGAAGATGTTTTCCTGTAGGCTCTGAGGATTTGATTCCGGGTCCAAATACTCCTGCCCCTGTACCTTCTGGTGTTCTAGACCCACCTGTGTACCAGAGAATGGTACCATTTTTAAAGGTATCGTATTTCATTTCTTTCCCATTCCTTTTTGGTACCCAGATGTATTGCAACTAGAAACAAATGTAAAATAGTTTTATTTCATCTTTATACCATCTTGATTATAAGTTAGTAGGTGTCAATTTAAAACAGCCTAGTTCAATCAAAGATGGTATTATTCACAAGAAATTCAGCAAACTTCTGTAGCAGTCTAACCTTAATAGGTTTGTACAAGTTGTAATATTGTACAGAGTCCATACCTTGCTAAAAAGTACTGCGATCATTTTGATTTCATGAAGCATGCGGAGACCCTTATGAACTATTTCTTCCAATTACAGGATTCAAACTCTTTTTATCCTCCACTTTCTTAACTTGCATACCACTCAAGCAACAGATATCTCATTTTCGATAAATTATGCTTTCTCACAAACTACTTCAAACAAGACTTTCCTCACACAACAACTAATACAGTATGGTTAGGGTTGGAAATGCCATCCTAGGACATCAACGACCCACCATGGAATTCCACCTGAGACCATTTGGTGTATTTTTCTCCTGAGTGTCTCCTTGCAGTTTAAGGCCGGCTATCACCTCATCTGTAAAGAGAACAACTTACAATGTCTAATTCACATGCTCCTGTGTATATTGAAGCCACATTTTCTAATCTGTGCCCTGTAAGAAGAGCCAGGTACCAGGCCCTGAGGTTATTTTCATTACACCTTCTTTTTACAGTACAGCATGAAATTTTCAACTTGTCTTATCAGATTTCTTATCTAATTTCCCATAATGCTGCAGTGGATGAATCTACGGTCTCTCATCGTAGACCTAGATCGACTCTGTATCTGAACCTCGGTATCTCTGAAGCGCCAAAGAATCATTCCTATTGTAGAGTGATTTATATTCAACCTCCTGACAACTTCGCAATGGCTGTATGTTTCCTCGGATATATATATATATTGAAAAAATTAAGCTTTTCAGTAATTAATATGTTTAAAAATATGCGATAATTAGTGACTGTTAGTCAACGATTATTCGGGAATCATGAGATGCGGCCTGGTGAGACGTAGGTTTCAGAAAAACATTTTCTTTATCGGGCCAACATTTCAATCTTTACTGAGACCACCTTCAGGACCTGGGATTTATAAACATTGTTTAAATTGTACAAATAAATGTAGGATGTGGAAAAAAATGAATTTATACAATGCTAGAAAATTATAGATTCTATCAATTTATACTCACTGAAAGTATTTGTTTTTTACATATGCACATCACACCATCAGAGCATCTCATGATTTCTGAATAATAAATATGTTTACAAATGTTAAATTGTACACTTTGGATTTTGAATTGATCATCTCATATCTTACTTTTAAATATATGTATTTTATGATTTTTTTTTTTGTCTCGATTGGTATGTAATAAATTGATTAATATGAAAACCAGGAAGGAAAATCAAGTAATTATGTGTATGTACATATTCTAAATGAATTACTTTTTTTTGTTTAACAAAAATTTAATTTTTATTAGTAAGTAATACTTCAAATTCTGAAGCATAGATTTGCTTTCTTCTAGCTATTTCTTTTCTACTAGCCCTTCCTTTTTCCTTTCTAAAACTGTCAAAAATAAATAAAAAAATTAGTAAGAAGAAAAAAGTAAATAAAAAGGAGCAACTAGACAATTAACTTCTAGGGGGAAAAGGCCCCATCGGTGTGTATGTAGATAAGTTCTCAGGTCTCATCTGATGAATAAAATATTTTTTTAAAGAATAATAAAATGTAAGTGCAATACAGATGATAAGCTGAAAGGCATCTGGCAGAGCAAAACAGCTAGGGTAGCCAGATCAAAGTTTCATCACCCTGTAGACTAAGAAGAAATCTCACAAAAAGGTTGTAGCTATAAGACACGACTTAAATAGCATTTTTTATTGTTCCCATAAAATATAACAATAGTCATCTGAATTTGGAAATACAAATAAAAAATATTTAATTTATAGTGCCAATTGTGTGTCTTAATAATTGTTTAATTTAAAATTTATTGTACACCCTCTTTTGTAAAAATATTGATTTGACAAAAATGTTTGTTTGTAAAATGTATGTTTACATTTGTCAAAATTTTGTGTAACTCAATTATGCAAGTAATTAATTAAAAATATATATACATGAAAATAATGTGATTGTGTGGTAAAAGTCTTTTCGCTACCTATTAGTTGCCCATCCTCTCCATAGAGAGACTATAGAAGCAGCAGTAGAAGTCAAGAGACCTCCTGCGACGCTCGAACTCGACAATTGTTGTGATGCAAGATTTTGAGCAGGACCAGCTTCAACCTCAGGAAGCCCTACGTTCGCCACAGACTCCCACTCGTAGGACAGGTGCTCACTATCATCTTCGGAGTCTTCGGAATCACTGCATATCTCCAAACCCGGGCGCAGCATTTCCTCGAGTGTCTTTGTCGCCTCAGGATCGATTTCACATGCTCCCGTCCTCCCCAACTCTGTGGCTTCAAGCAGCTGCAAGATGTTGCCCAAAGTACTTTCTGCTTTTAACAGGCTCGGGTTGACATTTTGTGAAAGGCACAGATGAATGACGTTCCAATTAAGCCTGGCCACTCTCTTTGTGAATTTTTCTTTGCTGAGTTCGCTCGTGCAAAATTCGCTGTAGCACAATTTCGAAGGTAATCTTATGTCCAAGTAATAAGCGAGCATATTCACGAGCTGTGTAGTGTAAGTCAGAGCGGCGCTTATGTTATAAGCAGGATTGAAATCTATAGTGTTAGTCGAAGTCGGAACACCGTCTTTATTTGCTGCAACCCAATCACTGTATGCTGTGTAATCACCGGAACTAGGAAGAGTCGGTGCTACTATGCAGTGTTGCAATTCAGAAGAAATATTTGTAAAAACCCATTTTCCTTGGACGTAAGCTGTGCGACAAGCGTCTTCTAATGCGCTTACAGTATCGCTGTCCTCTTCATGGCTGACTGAAGGCTTGACGACCGTTATAGGAAAGATGTATTGCACAAGTTGTTTAATATTCACCTTCCTCAGTCTCATTAGTTTATCTCTGATATTCTTCAAGTTTTCCTCTTGTTCTTTTAAATCGTTGGATCTCTTTTTAACATAGCCTTTCAACTGGCCGACCCTGTCCTCATACCGGGGCAACCTGATCTTCTTCTCGTTGTTGGTTTCAGTGAGATTTTTTACCTTTTCTTTCTTCTCTGCTATAGTTTCTTTTTTGTCTTGGATCAAACGTTTCAGAAACAGTATACGCTCGTTGTGCGTCTTGATGTCACTTTTCATCCGGGCTATTTTCAAATGCGGAGTCAGTTTTTTCTCGATCGACTGCTGTGCCTTGGCTTTCTCTTGCCTGTATGTCAACAGCTTGAGCTTTTTGTCTATAAAGCTTTCTGAGCAGCGGGAGGAAGAATGTAGGAAATTTCCATTCTTGATGCAGTATTTGCAGTAAAATATTCTTTTCGCTTTACAGCACAATGGGCAATCCTCGGTCGCAAGGACCAATTTGCCATTGTCCTCGCACGATGAAGAAATGTGGAAATCCAAAGGGGCCGCGCTATCTCCCGAGCTGCTCGTCATTTTTTGCCAAGTTTTAAAAACATTTGATTATCAACACTGTTTAACAAAACCTTTTAAAGGCAACCAAACATATCGATAACTAAATAAATTAATATTAAAAAAATAACAAGCCGTAAAGCGAAACGAATCTTTTTTGTAAAAACGTTTAAACATCAAAATAAGTTCACCATGCAAACATTCCAACAAAAACAATCCATGTTTGTTTATCATGGAGATGTCAATTCGAAAGCTCGGACCGAGATAACCTGACTTCAACGTCAGTACCAAGTACCAACTGCGAAAGTCGGACGTGCTTCTCGCCCACGACTTACGAGTGCCGAATGTCGTCATCACGTAATTTCATCACCCAATAATAATAATATTTATTTTACGGAATTAATCCAATTTACAAAAGATTTAAATATAGAAATATACCTATATACAATAAAATATATTGCGATATATTGTATAAAATAAATATATAACAAAAAAATGCCCAGCTAAGAAAACGAAGAAAAAATACTTACATATTAAACAATATGTAAAGTAAAAAAAGCTTTAGATAAGCCAAAGATAAGGTTGAATTATTTATAAGTTATAGATCGAAAACCAGTTGGGGATGACGGTGAATGTTCTGCATATTTATTTTATGTTTGACAACAATGAAATAAACACTTAAATAATATTTTTTTAATCTCTAAATAACGATTTATGCTCGTTTAATTGAGACTAAAATTAGATTTTGAATGTTTTTGAAATTTTCATTGTCAGATCCGTGACCCATCAAACTGGTCATCTTGTTAGACGCACAAAATTGGTCGAGGTGCCCTTCCGAATTCGATGAAATTCTGGCAATAATTTTAAATTTTAGTTTAAAAAATTTTAATTTTTAAAATTGTTAAAAGGACGTAAAATTAAATCGTACGTCATTCGTTGTGCATGTTATGGACAGTCCGATAAAAAAAAATTATGAGGAGTAAGTATAGGGATTAAGGTTGGCAGTCCTGCCGGTTAGTCTTGACCATTAGCTGTTCGTTCTAGCATTACGAGAACGTGGTTGCTTCTCGGTTTCTTGTTGTTTTCAGATAATTTTTCATATCCGACCGAATGAGGATGACCAGCCATGCGTCAGGAGATGCGAGGAGGCAAGGCGGAGTTTACAAAGACAAATCGAAGCCGGCGGAAATTCGCAGCAGCAATATGACCGCCGCCAAAGGTAACACCCGGCTTAATTTTTCGACTTGACGGACTTGACCGAACACTGGGTCCGATTCAAACTTTAAGCCCGACTCTGTCGTCTCGAAAACAACAATCTTGAAGCCGGACTTTAAGATTATACTCGATTTTTTATAGTACGATTGACCCTGAATTTTGTTGTAGGCGTTGCCGATGCTGTTCGGACCAGTTTGGGGCCGAAAGGAATGGATAAAATGGTAAGTTGACTTTTCGGCCTTTATTCTTTGGTTACCGTGTAAAGGGAATCGTGGCATCCGAGAATTGTCAGTGTTCCGGTTCGACGAGCCGATAATAGAAACATGTGCCCCGGAGTTATCTTCTGAGGAGCCTACTGGCCAACTGCAGCGTTTCACGTTCCAAGTTTTTACCATACTCAAACATTTGTAGATGCATCACTATGCTCATCACACACATGATGTTGATTATTTTGAAATCCTCTTTAGATTTTTTTGTATTGGTCGTGTCCAGGGAGAAATTAACAGTTTTCTCTTTAATTATCCCCATTTGCCCAGATTCAGATTCAGGCCCTATCGGGAATGTTCATCAAATGTGTTTGGCTACAGGAACTATGATGTCATGATTTGTAATATCTACCTACAAACAAAAATTAATAAAAGCCAGCCTCCAGACCCCATCCATGCAATACCTACTCTGTGGCCAAAGCTGTTCCTTTTTGTAGCCTGTAACCTGAGAACTCCAAAGAAAAGTTTCAGACACCCTGCCAAGAAAGTCAGCCTACCAAGTGTTAAGATATAAATTGTGGCTAACGTCACTTCACTTGTATTTTATAATCAATGAGGAGTGGCACGTTTTTTTCTTTTATTCAGAGTTCTTTACCTTTACTCACTCATACTTTTATGAGCAAAGAGGAGTCTGGAATTTTTTCTTTTCGTCTGGATCTTTTACTTTTCCTTACTTGCTCTCCTATGTGAGCACAATTTGTCCTGATGTTTTAAATCCTCATTCAGAAACTGACGAAGTGTTAAACAATAACTTCTTTTTTGCAATATAAGACCCTGCCTTTATATCAAATTTCATGCTTCTAGCTATACAGAAAGTAATCATTTTTACGGTGAGACATACCTCCTCTAAAGTAGCACCAATTTTGAGAAAAAAGCAATTTTCAATTTTTTTCCTTTATTTGCTCCAAACCTACTTTCTTACCTTCTTATGGTTTTATCTAATCTTGTAAGTACTGTATTATTTTGACAATCAATGAGTCAAAATTCAAATTTTTAAATTCTCCCCTTGCGACAAATCTTAAGTGCTCAGATTTTTGCATTCGCCTAAGTTAATTTATGTTTAAAATTTTAAAAGCCTGTCTTAAGAAGATGCAGAGAAATGGGGGTGAGGAAAATCTGGGTGAATGGTTTGGGTAAATATACATATTGTCCTGTGTACAGAATTAAACTAACATTTAAATTTATTTTTAATTTCTCTTTCATCAACTTTTCTTTTTCTTTCTTCCTCCAAGGTAGAGGAATTTCTCATTAATTTGAATCATTCCTCCGAGGAACGATTTTCAACGTATAAGTATTCTACCCTTGTTATCTCAAGCTCTAGAAATCATTACAAATCTTGATACATACTCATTCACTGTTTTTACCTTTCCAAAGGAGTCAACAAATTTCGTATAATCTTTTTTTATATATTTTCAATTATTGCAATGCGCTATATTCTATTTATATTGATGCAATCACTAAAAAAACAAGTACTTTTTCATGTCTCTGTTACGATTATCCACTACCGGAAGATATATTGAAAGCACATTTGGGATTCTGGCAAACAAGTGGCGCATTTTTCGTTAGATTAACATTAGTTAAATTTTGGCCAACTTTTATAGCATCTCCTACAGCATGTTAATTTTAACATGTTAGATATTATATAGTTAAAACAAAAGTAATAAACTGTACTGCATAATATAAGCTTACCCATTTCATTCTTCTCTGTTATTGTCATTCTTTCCTTTCCAAACAGGAAAATTTCTTTCCAGCTTTGCTTCTTGTTTGCAATGCTGTCCTCAAGTCCTAAAGAGCTGGATGCTTCTCTAGTTCACTAATTAATTTTTGAATTTTTTTGAAAAAAAATTAGAGATGGTTAGGTAAAACAAAGATGATACTTAGAAAACATGTGGCAAGGCTGATGGAACAGTGATGACAATTACACAAAAACACTTTCAAATCCCACAGGGGGGGGTCTCATTGATCCACTGACAAGGTTTCAAAACTGCCAGGTGTCTGTCCTCACCTCACCACACCTCAACAAAGAAACAACCTACTCAGTACACGCTTTGGTCAAAACCATTATGTGTCATTAGGAATAGCAGAATAGAAGGGTATAATGCTATTTTTGTGCAAATGAGATTGAAAACAAAGCTTTGTTTACTGTTTATTTTAACTGTGATGGTCCTAAATTATCTGTTACTAATGTACAAAGGTAATGGATTTAATTTTAAACTAGTGTTGCTAGTGTGTTTCACTTACCACTGAGTGAGCTAAAAAAAATTGAGAAAAGAAATTACAATCAATTGGTCTCTTAAATATGTTAAGATATCTTAGGGGTTCTTTGAATCCTTGGTGAGTCTAGCCTTAGTCCGGGCTGTCTTGATTCACTGTAGCGATGAATCTGGTGTGTTGCGGGCTAGCATTTTTGGACTCTTGAACCCTGTCCGTTGTGGGATTCTATGATTCAATGTTGTGCAACATTTGCCTCTGTGGACGTGAATCGGAACAAGCACTCTTGCTTCATTTGTTTAGTTGACATTCTAGTAAGTGTTTTCTTGAAGATTATGGTACTGGCTTGTATTAAAGATACGTTGTGCAGTACCGAGTTGACTTTACAGCTTATTGAATACATGCATTCCCATCGGTGTTTGTGGGATGTATCATTCACAGAATACAGTAATCAGGAATTGAAAAGCCAAACATCGAACGGTTTACCCAAAAATTCAGTGTTTCCATTGATGAAATTGAAAAAAATGCACATTTTAAAAGGACAATTTTTTAATGCACTTCCGATTGGGTGCACTATGTACAATTGAAAAAAGAGCAAGGGAAACTCCTGAGATCCAGGCACTGATGAATGTCGACTGAATCTTGGTCTGGACACGGTTCTTTGTCGCAAAGCAGAGTCAGAGCTGCATAGCAACAATCAATCAAAAATCTCAGTGCACACTAGGCTTTATATTTAAATAATTATTCAAAATAATATATTTTTTGGTTCAATTAAGTATTACTAATTGCTCTACATAAATGTGTTAAAATGTATCCAACATTTTATTTCATTATGAAGTTAAATTTATATTAAATTTACAGATACAACATGGCCAGGATGTTACGATAACTAACGATGGCGCTACAATCCTTAAAAAGATGAATGTCACCCATCCTGCAGCCAAATTGGTATGTTTATGGTATTTATAACCACCATCACATATATTGGCTTTTGACTAATAAGACTTACATTTTAGCTAGTGGAATTATCACAAGCACAAGATGTGGAAGCGGGCGATGGTACTACGACAGTCGTTATAATAGCTGGGGCCCTTCTTGACGCTGCTGAGAAACTTCTGAATAAGGGGATTCATCCGACTATCATATCAGATGCATTTAGGGAAGCAGCTATTAAGTCAATCGAGATCATCAGGAAAATGTCGATACCCATTGAACTCACTGATCGGGACAGCTTAATTAAAATTGCTTCAACTTCGCTCAATTCGAAAGTTGTCTCCCAACATTCTTCACTACTCGCACCACTTGCTGTCCATGCTGTATTAAAAGTAGTTGACCCAAAGAATGATCGCAACGTAGATTTGAAGGTATTTGATATATTATTATTTACATTTTAACATTATGAAATTTGTATGTACTGTTTAACACTGCATGCTTAAGTGTATGTTTAACCCTGTTTAATCACGTTTTCTTTCATCAAACTGCCTCCAATTGATTTGTTATTGTTTTGTGTTGTAAAGGTAGTGTTATGGTTCACTGTTTGTACTCTATTCAATTTTAAATTCATAATTTCCAGGACATTAAGATTATTAAGAAACTTGGTGGGACTGTGGAAGACACTGAATTGATTGAAGGACTTGTCTTTACAAACAAATCTGCCAACGTTAACGGACCCAAGCGTTTAGAAAAAGTTAAAATTGGCCTTATCCAATTTTGTATTTCTCCACCAAAAACTGATGTATTATTATTATTTTAAAGTGATTTACATTTATCTAAATAAGTTGGTGATAAGTTGTTGTCGTAGATGGATCACAATGTTATCGTTACTGATTACAATGCCATGGATAGGATTTTAAGAGAAGAGCGCTCATATATTCTTAACATTACTAAGCAGATTAAAAAAGCTGGATGCAATCTTCTCCTTGTACAAAAATCTATATTACGAGATGCCTTGTCTGACTTGGCTATACATTTTTTTGACAAATTGAAAATTATGGTTGTCAAGGATATCGAAAGGGAGGATATTGACTTCATTTGTAAGGTATGCCTGAGTAATTAAAATATGTTGAAACTGTTGAAAACCAGAAATGTTTAGACTTTAGGATGTCGGCCGATCGCATCAGTGGATCACTTCACACCAGAAAATTTGTCCTCCGCAGAACTCGTTGAAGAGATCCAGACAGGCTGTTCAAGGTTTGTCAAAGTCACTGGTATCCAAAACCCAGGGAGGACAGTAACTATTCTTGTCAGAGGAAGTAATAATCTTGTGTTGGAAGAAGCTGACAGGTCTATTCATGACGCTCTATGTGTCGTGCGTTGTTTAGTCAAAGAACGGTAACCTTTATTTTAACATAAATCTTTCATGTTGTATTTTTATTTTATTATTATTTTTTTTCCCCCAGTGCACTAATAGCAGGTGGAGGTGCCCCAGAGACCACAATCTCCTATCAATTGAATAACTATGCACGGACTGTTGTCGGGGTGGATGCTTACTGTATCAAAGAATATGCAAATGCATTGGAAATTATTCCGTCCACGCTTGCTGAAAATGCTGGCCTCAATCCAGTCTCAGCTATGACCGAACTCCGTAGGAGTCATTCTTTGGGTGTAAACACTGCGGGCATTAATGTCAGAAAGGTCGATATAAGTTATTTCCTTTAATTAATTATTTTAGTAAAAGTGAAATAAAATCTTTAATTATTCATTTTTGTGTCTGTTTACAGGGTTCGATCACTGATATTTTGGATGAAAATGTTGTCCAACCTTTGTTAGTCTCCACTAGTGCTATTTCACTTGCTACGGAAACTGTCAGGAGCATTTTGAAAATTGACGATATTGTGAGTTACTTTTGTAAAGCATGAAAAACAACACATTAGATATAAATTTATTTTACAGGTCAATGTTCAATCTTAAATTCACTAGAAGAAAAAGGTATTCCTTTTATCAATTTTTTTTTACAAAATTAGAAGCACTAAATGGATAGTTTCCTATTGTTACGTTGGATTTATAATCATCTGAATTTATGGCAGAATCAGATTTTGTACCAAGCTTTACTAACTAAATAAAAATAATAATAAAACAACATTATATTAATTATTTACTGTTTAATTTCCACCCTTTGTACCCCTTCTTATAATTTGGAACCATGGAAATAGTTTTAAAGTAAAATGTGCAATATCCTGGGCTAGATTAAACATGTCAGGGTCTTCATATACATATACTATGTTCACAGGTATATAATTTTTATTAGCAACAAGACACTTCTGATTTGAAGTATTTTTTACTATGAAATTCTGAAAATGAAAAAAATTATGTTGAACATATCCGTTTCTCTACCAAATTTACAGACGTGTTCCTGAAAGACTTCTAGAAAACAAAAGCACTTTCGATGTTTGTACAGTGTTGAGTACAGTCTGTGTCACAGGCCTGTATATTTGTCAGTGTTACTGCGAAGCCTGTTTTTTGATTTTACCTTTTGGAAATTTTTTATTTGTCGAAAAAAACTCTTGTTTTCCTTTGGATACTTATTAATGAAAGTAATGTATACAAAAAAAAAGACTCCATTATTTAGGATTTTTTCTTTTCCATGGACCCCCTCATTACCCTGGGAAGTCTGATGGATGAAGTTTTACTTATTAAAATAATTAACTATCTTAACTTCTGGTTCTTAATAAATGACATGTGAGAAATATTCTTCATGCAAATCTAATGCCACATATTTATATATTTGCTCTCGCAATTTATTAATCATCGTTCAAATCTGATCTATCTCTTAGATCCAGTCCGCATTGTCAATTGTTATGCACTACATTTGGATATTAAAGAACAAAGAATGGTCTAAATATGTCTAATGCAAGTAAAAAAAAGCTTGGGGTAGGAAAATTTATTTCTTCCTCGTAAAGGTTTGTGCCTTTTTTTTTCTTCTTCTATCCCTCAAATTATTTCCAAGACTAGACTACATGTTTGACAGACACTAATATACACAACATCACATACTTACTTGATACTGCAATAATATGACAAAATGTCCTTCCTATGATATTAAGGAATGAGCCTAAATTTTTTAAATCTAATTCTGACCAGATAGGTTTAATGATTGCCTCTTACATAGAAACCATCTTTTTTCTTTGTAATATTAATAAAGCTATAGATTATTTGATTTTTTCGTTTTTTTGGAGGAAAAACCATTTGCTTAGAAATAATCGTGTAAAAATCCAAATCTCCACACCCAGGGAAGCCCACCTCCTACACCAATGAGAGCATCTGCCCAATACGACCCTCACAACATACCCTTGGATATCCCCCTCTATTCTTTGCTATTACACCCCACTATAAACAAAAGACTACTAGATATTTGCATATTTTATGCTCTTTAAGAAGTACAAAAGTTTTACAGTTTACGAGTAGAATTACATTTTTTTCTCCACCACATAAAAGAGATGGAAAAAATCGATTAATAAAAATAACTAACCTCCTGCCATTGTCAGCCACCTGATACATTGCCTCTTTTCAATTTTATTTTTATTCTTATATTAAGTAAGAATTTTTTTAAAACTTCATTTATTTGTATCTACATTATCTACAGGTATTGTATACAACAGATTGGGTAATTTGTTTTTGTGGCATTACAGGCAATATAGAGACAACTAGCCACTCTGGATTAAAGAAATGATATTGATTATTTAAGAGATCTCTTATCCATATTCTTTTCAGAGGCTTACATGGTAATTGTGGGTAATGGAGTAGTCGTATTTGCAGGCTGGTGTGATTTACTATGCAAATGTCTGTAATATATTTTGATTGATGAAAACACTGTTGGAATTTGAAGATCTCTGTGAAGTGTGTTATTGTTTATGTAAAAAGGGGCAAAAACAATTAGTCTTAAAATTTTGGATTGAAAACTTTGAATATTGGAATACTTAGCTGAACCATATACTTGGCACCCATAAATCCAAATAGGTTTGAGTAGGTAAGAAAGAATTTTAAAACATTTTTTCAGTGTCTGATTTTTTTAATCGTATGTGTGGATTCCAAGTTAGTCAGTTATCAAATGTAAGTCCTAAATAGTCAATTTTGTCGGATTGAGGAATAGGTTCATTGTATAAGAATATGCTAGGGCAAGTCTCATGACCTATGTAAAGGTGTTATGATTTTGAGGGATTAAACTTTATTTTTCAATTGTTGATATCTGGTTTTGTAACATGAGTGAAGCTTAGAAGCTTAGTAAAGAAGAGAGATGGCTTGTTAATATGGCGGTGCATCTGCGTATGTGGCGGTAAGTGTATTCTCATTTGTGGGCATTTAATTAAGAAATTGTAAAAGACATGATTATGACATTCTGATGCAAACAAGCTACTTATTTTAGCCTGATAAAATAATTTAATATAAATAAAGTATTATCTTGCTCCAATTTATTATTCCATATAGTTCTAGAAAATAGTGGTTTGTGCAATTTCTTTTTTTCGGGGGGGGGGGGGGCAAATGGGAGCATAAAAGAAAATTCATGGGGTGAAAGTGGGAATCGAATGCACAACCACAAGGTCCAAGCCGATTGTTTATTACCCAAACTACTGACATGGTCACTTTGGGGATTTGTTGAACAACAGCTTTTAGAATAGTGCATCATTTATTTGGTTTGATCCACTTAATGAAAAGGCGAAATAAAATTTTAAAAAAAGTTTAATTTTTGATTTATAGACTTAATAAAACCAATAGCATAAACTAAAACTACTCCCTTGGAGCTCCGTAGGCATCAGGCATCCTTTCAATTGTGTACCTGTAAAGAAGTAAAATAAATATTTCTTATTCTTATTAAAATTAATAAAATCTATGGGAAACTGACCTATGATGAGCAATATACATGATCGGTACACCTGGAATTTTCCTTATTCTCCTTTTCAGATCCCTATCATTGGTAGCGACAATGTAACATTTGTGCTGTAAATGAAAATTTAATAATATAATGAATACTAAACATCACTCATATTAGATTAAGGCAATTTTCACTAAATGGAATTAAAAAATTCAAACATCATAGTACCTGTGTCACCCTTTGTGTGATACAGTCATCAGCGTAGGTACCCTTGTGGAGGCATGGCAGTCTTTCAAATCTGTCATCTTTCATTATTCTAAGAGCAACTTTGTATTTCCTACCCAATTTTTCCATTTCTGCAAATACACAGTCTGTAATGTAAGGTATGCCTGGAGGGAGAGGAATGTATGTAATTATGAATTAATATTACAAACAAAGCAATATTGTTTAATGTAATTACATTTTGCATAAAGGCAGTCCATCATGCTTTGTATAATGTCAAGTTTATATTTGATTGAGAAGTTAATGAAATTTGTGTCCACGAGAACATGATACGGAGGCCCAAGCTGTGAGTTGTACTGGAAAAAAAGGGCTGATGACACCTGTGGTCTAAAAAAATAAAGAAAGAAATAATAATTATTAGAAATAATGTTCTGCAGTTAAGATAATAAACACAAGTAACTTACACGTGATTGACTGCATCCGGTTTCTTTTTTTCTATTTTCTTCTTCCCGAGCTTTTCCAAACTAAAAAACACATTATTATTTTAATGAAATTTTTAATAAATCACAACACATTTTTGAGATTCAATTTGTTCTTAGTTGTACAAACCTATGAAGAAAAAAATTTAATACTAAAAACTAAATTTAAAAAAGAGTTTTGAGGCACAAAGATGCTTATTTCAATTTGTGGTCAGTAATTTAATCTAACAAACAAAATTATCATGTTTATATAGCTAAAAATAAATGTGGGAAGAGGAAATGAGAAATAAAATAGTAACATTTGGTTTAAAATATATATAATTTGAAAGCACATTGACAACAAAATTAATTTTACATACTTTATGAAACAAGTATTTCAAAATTATTATTAATTAATTTGTTTCATTGATGAGTGTGATATTGATGATTTATTTTTACTGTTACAGCATAGAATAATTAAATTTCAATGTCTTGATTGGTGTAGAACAGAGAATTATCTATATAAATAATCTTAAAACAATATATTGGGAAAATTATCTTTTAATTTTGTAATATTATTTACAAACAATAATTAAAAATAAGGGAAAATGACCAAAGTTTAATATTTAAATGGGCACTAAGACTTGTTTTAAATTTTTATAATAGGAAAATGTCGATGTACAGAGAAATCAAAATCCGGAACCGGAGAACTGATTTGATGTCCTGTGGCAAGAAGTTTCAATACGATAAAGTTGGTTTTGGAGACTCTCACTAAATCCGCAACTTCTTGGTTTGGATTGTGCACTGTTTCTAGGAGAGTCTTCGCCTCATGGAAAGCCCTGTAGCCTTGAGTGTACAATTTCAAGACATCAGTTTCCTCTTGGCGGCTGGTTATTTCTTTAAACTCGCGGTACTGCACAGGAGGGGGTGTAATCAAGATGTTGATGAATGGTGCAAATCTGTGCTCGTAACGGACACGCTCGTTGTCAAATTCAGGATGGGGGTAAGGGATTTTGCCTTCTTTCTTCATAGCAACCAACGCCTTATAGTAACCGGTGCACATACTATGAAGGGCTTGATTCAATGTGATTTCCCTAACGTAAGGCCTCAGTTTCTTCTTATTCCTTGGTTTGTTTCTGCGTTTGTTTTTATTCTGTTCATTCTGGTTCTCCTGTTCGATAAGAAAGCTGTCTGCTCTCAATATCGATGAAATCAACCAGCTGTACAAAAATTCATACAAGTACCAGAAAATATAATGGTACTCGTGTGTACTATACAGTTCTAGCTCAAAACCCGATAGGAGAAACATTATCATTATTCTTAAAGTATGATACAAAATCCATGTACCAAAACAAGCCAAATTAGGTCTGGAGTTCTCAAACTTATTCGGCAGATTATGGAGAAAGGCATCCACTCTTTCAGCCTCATCTTGTAAATTTGCAAAATCTTCTAAAAGGTGTGCCAGTTTGTCTCTTTGGCGAGCTCTATTGTGACCGCAGAGCTGAACAAGACTGCTAAAGGGTCTTATACAATGGCCAAAGAAACACTGCAAGTAATCCTTCGCCTGAGCGTTATTGAGCAAAGGAGATCTGGGCATAAGTATGGGAGGTGAAATAAAAAGTTTTGCAGCATCTTTAATGGCTTCTAGACAATGGATCGTATCTCCCACTCGGCTGCATTGCGGAAGAAACAACAGTTGCATCACACTTCTACTCACTATGCATGGCTTTGTACAGCTCACTTCCAACATCAGTTCTAATGCTGCTTGGAAAGATGTGTAATTTATTATTTTAATAACTTGCCGAAGTCGGACAAAAAGCTCGTCCAACCTTTTATAAGATTCAGTCACAGATTTAATATGCGTGTATCGGGGGAAGGTGGGCGGTAAGAGCCTTTGGTTGAATAAAGGGTCAAATCCAACCATAACAGGACCGTGAACTTCTGAAACGTAGGCTGGAGGGCAAGATTTGCTATTCGATTCAATAAGCACAGGAATTTGATCAGAACAGAGAGAAAGCAGTTTTCCACATTCAGCCACTCCCGCAGGAGTCACCTCTTTTTTAGACAGCTCCATTAAGGCCTGTAAGAAAATCCTGATGAAACGAATGCGAAGAATTACAGGACTCAAATCTTCTTCTTCACTCTGATCATCTTCACTGGCGGCTTGCGCTTTTTTCTTCTTAATCATCTCGTCTTCCACTTCCTTGAGCATAGAGACAGTTTTTGCTTCGGAAACGTCCGGATGAAGCCTGTAGCCGTATATCATAGGCTGAATATCTTCCTCTTCAAAGACAAGCCCTCTATTGACAAAATCTCGGATTATATCGATCAGTTTATAAATAGCTATACAAAACGCCTTCAGCGATTTCTCACAGAGCAAGTGCGGATTGTAGAGGTAGCAGTTGGTGAACACCGTCTGTGCCAGAGAATGGCCATCCAACCAGGACACCATGCAGGCCCAAGTGGTGTCAATAATCCCGATTTGCTCACCCACAGAGAAATTTCTGAATTTGAGCTTTGTGTCAAATTTCTCTGGTGAAGACTTTTTGAGCCTGTTGCATAACATCCCAGCATCCATCTTCGGATCCATCATTTCAATTGCAGACATGGCCTCGAACAAACCGAACAGCTCGTCATGGAGTAACTCGCCCAACTTCAGAACTTTTATGTTGTCGAAAAAATCCTGCGTTATGTCTTCCCAGTCCCTGAACAGAATGGGCGGAACTTCCGCACTCAAGTTGGGACTCGAATTGAACTTTTGTAACTCGCGATGTACAGACATTTCGTTATTTCCACGTACAATTATCAAACTGAAACACTTTATTTCTTATAATAGTGAAGGTGTCAAATCTGCATCGGTGTTATCGATCATTTCAAAACGGTTGTTTTTATGTACACGTGAAATCACACCCGGGATAAAACCTATTGATAATAAATAAGGGACGTAATTTTAATACGGTTTTTGACAGGACTAGACATCACTAAAGAAATATATATCTCGGTTTAAAAATAATGCGAGTACCGACGTGAGTTCCGAGAGTGAATTTTGACTTGAGAATGTTTCAGTGCTGTTACAAAGCGTAGACTAACACGACAAAAGTAGACGCTTCAGCTGATTTTCTTCTTTTCCCACTCACAAAGAAGAGACGATGAATTAAAATGACCAAACTTGATTCTCACATTACAAATAGAATATTTTTCTGTCAAAGCCAAAAATAATTTTTTTTTAACAGAAACCATTTCATTTGAGTATTTCACAACATTGCTCTCGCCACCGCCATTTTTCTTACCAACTTAAATTTCTTAGATGATCGATTGATGATTTAACATGATGATGATGATGATGATGATTGATTTAATTAGTAATTACCTAACCCACAGGATATGATATGTACAGATTGAGGTAATCATTAAGGTCATCTTTAAGAAGTATAATACCTGGGGGTCCCCCAAGGATTTGCTCTTGGACCGACCTATTTAACATCATGGTTTTCAAATATTCATTGGGTAGTGCACTTTTGGTACAGGAAAAACAATGGACCATTCCAATACAAAAGTCGTACTCACAAACTGTCTTTTCTTTTGCAGCAATCCGGGTTTCAAGCTACCAGCTAACAAGTACATCATAAGACTACTCGGCAAACATTAGGCAGCATTCAAATACTAACACTCCCCAACAAACTTATACACCAACCCTTATTTTATTTGTTATTAGCTGTACATGCTGTAAAAAAATTTTCAGTTTCAAAAATTGTTCCAACATTGAATGTAAGGTCATTATAAGAAATTTCATTAGGATCAGCTATGATTATGGCCAGAGAAGAGTACATGACAGCTTATGACAACAACTACCAGAGAACAGAGGGCCATTCTACGTCCAAGCATCCAATTCTGGGGCCTCAGCGAGAGAAATTTGATTATAAGCTGGAGTTTCCACAGTAATATAAAATGTTCAATGCATTCTACCAAGAGCCTACAATTTAAAGCGGATGAAACTCAAATCCAAACCTCCTTCTTTCAAGGGCCCAAAATTCCAACAGGCAGTGTTTCACCACAGAACATGTTTCATAGAAAAAGAAGTGAAGAGAAGTAACTTTTAATGAAAAAAAATTTTTTTGAAGTCTTGTTGGATTTCGAGATTATTTCATGACCTATGAAAAGAAAATGTACTGTTCAGCCAACATCAAATGGTTTGGGCTGGGATTCAGCATATCAAGTGCCCTTAGCTATTAATCCCTTCTTCAATTGACATTTATGAAAATCAATTATTTATTTGATAAAATTTACTTACACTCTGGGGTCTTTTAAACTTATCATCTTCTTCATGTGTGCAAACCTTTGGGATGCCAATTTATGTGCCTGTTTGCTTTTGCCCTGGAAAAAACATCCATTAAATTTAATGGATATTGAATTTTTGTTAAAATAATTTTGATTAATTTAACACAATGAAAATTAATTCTATTATCAAATAATCTCTTACTTCCCAGTGTGTTGCTTACTTGATAATTATTTTTAGATCAGATTTGGTTTTTATTATATTTTATCATGTATGTCTTTTCGTTTGTTGCTTTTAATATTTTTTTTTTATTTTTAACTTGAAGAATTTATATAAAACCTTTGAAAAGCTAGCTGTTTAAAATAATAAAATATAACAATTTCCTTACAATACATCACACAATTGCTTAACAAACAAATACATCATACATCATAAGGTAGATAATGAAATTCTACTTTTTCTCATATAATTTGTAAGATTTTTCCATGAGGTACCAAACCATTAATTTGGTCGTTACTGTCTGCCTATCCTTCCTGGTTCGGTCAGTAATATGCATTGGAATTTACCTTTGACATTGATAAAAACTATCTTTTCTTTGTTGTTGAAGTAAAGTAGAAAGCATGACTCCCCTCTCCCGAATAGGTACATACACTGAGTACATTTTTATTCACTCAGTCTTGCCCTCCACTTTTTGCACCAGGCTTATATAAGCACATTGTTGGATGTAGTTTGGATACGAATCGAGTTATAGGACAAAATTCTGTATCGTTCACGTAAGTAGTGATGATAGTAAGTAGGTCACCAGTATAAGTGATATAAAGGATGGAGCAAAGAATGCTCCCTTATGGAACACTGGCATATATTGGTCTGATTTCTGAGAACTCATTGCCACACATGCTGAAGCGGTGGTCTGTTAGGTAGTATTTCATGATAAGATAATGAGTTGATAGTATCTTTTTTAAAAAGATAGTTCCCACTCACAGTAAGTTGCTTTGAAACAATACGGATTTCGAGGTTTTAGCTCATCATCAGGTTGAAGGAGTTCATGTCGAGAGACGTAGTTGTAGAAGTCCTTGAACCTGATGATGAGCTAAAAGCTCCAAATCCGGATTGTTGCAAAACAACTTACTGTGAGTAGGAACTACCTTTTTAAAAAGGATTGAACACCGCACTCACCCTATCACCCATCATTTCTAGCATTTAAATTTATAAAACATCCCCAGTGCCAGATCCTATCACAAACGTTATAGGAAGGACAATGGGATTAATGCCAACATTGAACATGAAGGCATTACATAAATAAGTTGTTTTTTTGTTTTTTTCATTCAATATATTATTGCATCCTCAAAGATCAGAAGAACTTCAATCCATGGATCAGCAGTCAGTATTAAATTTTGATAAAACAAAACCTTTTGTACATGATGGTTCTACTAACAGGATACAGATTTTACTTTGTTATTATTAGCCGAAGGTCGTGGGTTCGAATCCCGCCCGGAAATTGAGACTTGACTTTTTTTTATCCCAACTAAAAACCTTAATTAATTGAAAGATATTAATCGGTAAAGTGGACCACGTAAACTAGTGAATTGAATATGTTATTATAAGTATTTATTATTAATAAAAACTTACCATGTTTGTTTAGATGGGAAATATCACAAGAATTGCTTAAATTTCTTGAACGGTGTGAATTAATAAAGAAACACCCCAACAGAGACAAAAAACATCAACATGTGGGGATTTGAGTGTAAAACCTTCCTTTTGGTTGTTACCTATCCACCTTAGACTAAGGAATGAAATTGACTTTTTTATGTCAATAATTAACATCTGACGTCATTGATTGCTCACATTAAAAAAAATTAATAAAACTAATAATTAATAATAATTTAAAAAATGACAAACATGAAATCATTATTAAATTAATACTACAACAAATTACAATTAATATTATTAATAAGACAATAATGTCTCAATTTTTTCTTTGGTTTTATTTATATATTCCACTTGCTTCATATTATTTTTTTTGTTATGTTATTAAAAAATGTTATTAATAATAAAACAATAAAAATAAGAATAATGTAACATGTAGAATATATAAATGAAACCAAAGAACAAATGACAATAAAAACAAATGAAAATAACAGCATAAATATTGAAAGAAAATATGCTATTACACTTGAAAATGTTTTGCATAGCTAACTTAATTTGCAATTTAAGGCAATGGAACAATCCAAAATGTCAACTCTGAAGTGAGTTTGTGTTGTTCATTAGCCTCGATAGGCTGGAGTGTTTGAGGTTATTGGTGGGATAGCATAATTTAGAGAAAATGAGAATGTCCGGTGTTGTATCTGGTAATATGAAAGTTAAGCAAGTGAAAGAAACTGAAACAGTATATTGCATTTTAGATTCGTTTGTACATGAATATATATCCGTATGGAAGAGTTCATAAGGTTTGTTCCATTGCCTATTTCATTAAATCAAACTTCGCAGTAAATTAAATTTTAATATATAATAATTATTATGATTTTTTTAAAGCCATGGATATAATTCCAAATGTTGTGAACACTACTGTTGTAGTCCAAGGAAGTCTTATAACAAGTTTTAGAGATAAACTTGCATTGGGTCCAACATGATGTTTGGAAAGGTAAAGGTCACAGGTTGGACTTGAACTGACGACCTTTACCTTACAATTAGCTGTGTCATCGCCAAAACAATTGCGGCAACTGATGCCCCATTTTACTATTGCTCAATTATTATTTGGATTCAACTTATGTTTTCGTTTTTATCTATTTGAATTAAATTTTTTTTTACTTTTTTTATTTATCTTCATTTCTGTAAAAAGAATAAACTATTAATTATTGTAAATAATTTCAGTGACGTCATATTCTGAGTTTATAAGACTTTTACCTGGTAGTTAAATTCTTGTTTTGTTTACTTTTTTGTATATAGAATACCACCACCACACGTTAAATCTTCGCTTGTTAATAGTACTTAATTATTTAATAATTTAAAAGAGGAAAAACTCTCAAGTTTGCACCGAACACCGGCTAGTGTGGTCAAAAAGAATAAACTCCTTTGGTTACCAAGTTCTATTTATTTATGGTGGATGTAGCACAGATGAATTTTCTTTAAAAAAATTCTGTCATATGTCAAATGTTCCTGTAATACTGTCAAAAGAAACGATTTGAAAGTTTTCTTTTTGGTAAATATGAGTGAACTAAAATCAGTAAATTTTGAAGTCTTTGGTAAGGTGCAAGGTAAGTTTCACGTCCACAGTGCTGCTGTTAAGTAGCTCCATAACTCCTCATAAAGCGTAAGACTTTTTACCAAATACTAGCTTTTTTAAAAAAAAAAGATTCCCTTGAGTATACTTCCTCTCTCTAAAGAATCCCAGTTTGCTTAGGGCTTTGCACAGATAGGGCTGTCTCTTTGTGCCACTCTGAATCTATACATATGCCTACAGAGTTTGCAGTGCCCAGTTAGCAGTCTAATTTTTTATTCTTCTTGCACAATAACACGTCCTAGATTTAGTAATTAAGTAGTTAGTTTCTACGATGGACCTTTGATAAACTTTTTCATATGTCCCGGGTTACATTCCCTATAAGAAGTTATTTTTAATAAATTTCCTGATGAATTCACGTTTTTTGAAGTTTGGTGTGCCACAAAATGGTTGTGGGTCAATAGGTGTCCTCATCAAATTATGCATGGCCAATTTATGGCCTCCTCCTTTACCCAGTGTGCCCTTGTACCCACACAAAGGTAATTTTGTCATTTTTCCAATGTCTGGCAGGTCCCTAATGTGGTATACTAACTAATGCGGTAATTGCCTTCAGTGCCACCTGGTTGTCCGAGTGGATGGCCATTATTCCGTTGACGATACCCAGCCTTTTAATCTCCTTGGTCACAGAGCTTTGTCAGTCAGAAATAACAGTTACAGAATGAGAGAAAGTATTGGAACATTTATAAAACAAGCAAAATGTTTTTAAAGTAAACCACATTTGCTAACACTAATTTGCATGTAATTTTGGAGTGGATACTATTTTTTTTGTTACTTCTGGCCTTTTGAACACCATGATTGTATGAATCCTTAAGCCACAGATGGGCCTATCTATGGTAGCCCCCTGCAAGAGCTTATCGTTTCCTCTACTTCTGCATATCCTGGGACCCAGTAGAGAATTACTTTATTTTTCATATTAATTTATTTAGTTTAAAAAAATTAATTTATTAGTCACAGTCTGATATGTTGTTTTTGTACATTCTTAATTGTATGGATGTTTGTTTAAGAATGGAAAATAATTGCACTAAAGAGGAAGTATTAAATATCTGCTACAAAAGTACATAATAAAACTGAAATAAATAAGTACTTTCCATTTAATGCTACAAAATAAAATAAAAATATGTATTGTATGACAGGAATCTTCAAATAATTCATGGGCGGATAAAATCAACAATTACCATAAAATATCAACTAATTCCTCAGTGGTAAGGTTTGTTAAAAACAAAAATTCCCTTGTCTGTGGTTTAAGGGCAGGGAGGCCACAACGAGCCAATAAATTGGCTAAGAAACGTTAAAAGAGGAAGTCTATCAAGCATGAACCTTGTGGCATACCAAACTGCCAAAAAACGTGGTCCATCCAATAATAAATCAAAAGTAAGTCCACGCTAACGGGAATGTAGCCCAGGTCAGAGATGAGCGAAATTTAGGACTATTCAATTGCTGGATTGCTGACACTACAGAATGCAAAGGCATGTAAAGATTCAGAACAGCAGAAACAGGCCTGTGCAGACAATGCCACTAAGGAGAAGAAATAGTAGAAAATGTCCTCTGTTGGTGTAAGCAGGCTGGGATTCGTACTCCTGGGAGAGGAAAAGCTCAGGCTTGAAGGACTAGTAAAAAGCCTTAAGCTTTAAGTAACTCTAGAGATGTGTAGGTCATAAAGAGATCAACTATTTTTCTAATCTAATTTAATCTAGCTTCTTTTTAACTTTGGGTAGACTGTTTCTCCTTTGATTTCAATCAAACCATATTTTTTCCTGTAGGACATAAATATTTTTCTCCCTTTGACTGTTTACTTACCAAACATCAAACTTAAATAGTCGGTCAATATGAATTTATATAAAAATAGTTAAACACATATAATAATCATGCTAAACCAGCTTAGGGTCACTTTTTTGGGTTTGTCTTCACTCGTGGGTTTGTTCAATTATTTAAACACATTGAGCCACATAGTCACCTCAGTGAGGAACTGACTTTAGACCCAAAGTGTCAGATCACTGAGTCACAGACCAACACCCAGCATCAGAATGTAATCATTAATTGAATTGATAGATAAAGAGGTAGATTATTTTTTTAAATATTTAATTTACATTTTTTTTTTGCCACCAGGGGTATTCTTTAGAAAAGTAAGTATATCTTAATTATTGTTAAAATAAATAAATACAAATAAAATTCCTTATTAATTTGATTTAACAGTACACGTGTGAAAATGCAAAAAAACTTGGGCTCAATGGGTTTGTCCAAAACACTCCACGTGGAACTGTTATCGGTACTTTGGAAGGGCGAGTCTCTGCAATTGAAAAAATGTGAGTTGCTTAAAAGTTGTATTTGGTTTATTTATTAGTATTAATATTATTACTACTTTTTAAGGAAAAATTGGCTGAAGAACACTGGAAGCCCAAAGTCAAGAATTGAGCGTGTAGATTTTGAAAACGAGAAAACAATACAAAGCCCCTCTTACAGTGGATTTAATATTATAAGGGAATAAAACCAATTTTTGCTCATGCTGGAACAATTGTTGCTCTGAAAAAGTTGTATGCGATATTGCTTCAAATAAAGTATGTGGTGTTGGTTTTCTTGTTTTTTGAGTAATTCATTCTTTCCGAAATAAAATAATAAAAAATGAAACTACAAAATAATAGGGTAAACAGGAGACTGTGCAACTTACTCCACGACATGGCAAAGGCTCTAAGGCATACCACTCGTTACAAAGTTAAGCTTATTGCATAAGAGCAGTAAATGCTTAAGAGTCATCTCAAGATAACCCACCACATGTAGTTATTTTTTATTTTAATTTTATGAATAAATTTATTTGCATGAGTGTGTGGAAGTATGGGTGTGGCTGTGTGCAACTCACAAGCCAACATAAATAGTCTAGGTAATTACATATTTGTAGTGTGATGTAAGAGACGAGTCATCAGCACTTTGGTTGTACAGTCATTTGTATTTATTAGTGAGTGGTTATGTATGAGTGGCATGGGTCAGGGAGTATAAAATACTCCACACCATTGAACAAGTTAAATTAATTAATATAATGGATAAGTGGAGTGTCAGGCTGATTGGCAATGTCAAAATCTCAAGTTTTTGTCAATTTTTAAATTTTATACTCTGTATGAATGTATTTATGGTTTGAACAGAAGGAGGCCAGGCAGGTGATAACATTTTGTCAAACCCTCTTTTAGTTGTAATGGTAGTCTTCAGCGGTGCATCTGTATCCAGAGACGGGCCAAGTTTAGATTAAGTTCATATTCTTAGTCGCATGAATGTGTCCTAATGAGGGAACATTTCCAACAGGGCACCCTCAAAATATCAAGACGACCAGTTCCAGCAAGCTGTTAAAATCTCAGTGACTTTTCAACCAGTGAACCTGTATGTTGTTCAAGAATTAACTGCTGGCTCATTCACTGTCTCAGCAAATTCGAGGAAAACGTTTGTTGTATTATTCCATGTGGTGGAGGGTGAAATAAATGAACAGCCAAGGTTTCACTGTCGTTTGTCATGGAACATAAGTTCCTTTGATGACTTTTTATTTGTCTTCTGATGTAACATAGTTGTAAGAGTATTGGAGAGATTGTAATCTTGATGAAGGAATTAAATAAGCCAAAATGTTAATAACTTCTGGGTATCGGTTCCCCCGATAGTTTGGAAGAGTTTTACTTTGCTGTACACTGCAGATGTCAGTTAAAATTTAAAAGATAACAACTTTGCACAATCATGAAACCAGAAATGAAGAATGATAAATTCTTTTCTTACTCACAATTGTTCAAATTTGATGGTAGAATTAAAGCTTTGGATAACATCTCTTGGTCAACCATGATCTTCATACTCTCAACTAATGGTCAAGAAATAACAGCATTCTTTTAAATCCTGACAAATCCAAGTCATCATTTTATTTTATTGTTTATTTTTTTATCGAATGTTCGCAACAGCAGAGGTTATATTAACCCTTGGGGTGCTGGTTTTTTTTCCTTTTAAAAAAAAGCCCATTTGTAAATAAGCCGGGTTCAAATGTAGGGCCACTGAATTTGAACCCGGATCTTTATCTTTCAGAATGAGTGCCATGTGAACGCCTAAAGGCAGAAACATTGCAGCCACTAATGCCTCCATCCAATCATTATTAATTTCCAATAAACACGTTAATACAGATTGTTATTATTATTGATTATTTTTATTTATTATTTATTTACAATTACAATGGTAATAATAAAAAAAGAAGAAAAAGATTGAAACGAAAAACATGTTAGGAGAAATCACCTAATGGCGAGCCCCCTTTAAAGAAAGAAATACATAATGACTGCTTTTGTAATTTTCTTTGTCATTACATAGAGCATTGCATGGCCATCACCATTTCAGTCAATATGGAGGATTATCTGAGATGGTAGTGGGACTGAGCTGATGGCTTCTCCTCTTACATTATTTGCTTGAACGCTTTCTACGCCAGATACTTCTTTTCGTGCATTATTTGCTACATTGTCAGATTCTTCTTTTCTATCTAGTTGGATTGCAGGATCTGAATCCAAGTTTTCGTTGTCTTTCCTTGTAAGTAGTGTTTCATTGGCAGGATACAAATTATCCTAGCATTCCTCACGATCCTCTTTCTATTTTTCGACTGTTTCTGTTTCCTATAAAACTAATTTCAAAATCAACATTAAGTTGTTTTAAGTTTTTAAAAAAAATCAAAAAGGAGGCAGAGGACGAAGTCAGTCCTATGCTGAATGCGGTACCGTAAACATCCGGAAAATAATAAATAAGGAGACATTCTCTCGAATTGCCAATTCGAAAGAAAAGGATTTTTTTTTGTTTGTTCATTAACGGAGAAAATTGATTTTGATTTACAATTGTATTTTTTTGTTCGTAAGTAAAATAAATTTTTACTCCTTAATTAAAAGGTTATATATATATATAAAAAAAAAAGGAAATCTTTAATTTTAAATTTACTAAAACAGAAGTTTATAAAAAGAAAATTATTTTTTTAAATTTATTTAAATTCAACACTGACAAGGAATTGTATTTGTTGATGCATATTTTTTCACAGTAATAAATCAATTGTTCTTTTTTTTTAAATCAGAAACTTCAGACCAACTGCAAGTGGTTATACGATTCCTGAATGTTAAAAAAATAATAATAATCTAATAAATTAATAAACCTATCCAACACCGTTATGATAAAAAAAACCTGTAAACTGTACTTTACAAAAGTTACAACGTTCAAAAAATGTAACGAACCGATTTCATGGTCTAATTCAATTGTATGTTGCTTACTTACCGCTTCCAAAATAAATAAATGGTACCTCGTTTGATTTCTAAATCTCATGTGTCGTCGACAAAGCCTAGTTCATTTTCTTTCCTTATCAAAAATTAATTATTTAAAAATTGTAAAATTCAAATTGGTATTATTATTATTATTTAAGCCCTCCGACCTCTGATTGGCCCGCGGAAAGATCAAAGGATTATTGGGCGGGCTGTGTTAAGAACTTGAAACCGTCTTCTTTTCGGCAGTATTGTTTTTGTTTTGTTTTTTGCTAGTTGTGCTTACGTTCACTTGTCAATCTCGACAGCAGTTGACGTCTTTCTCCTCTCGAAGAAGGACTCTTTCTATTCCCATTCCGAGAAAATTACTTCCCGAAAGTGCGATCTATGGATCACAGCCAAGGCGTCCACAGCATTTTCCTCATCATTCCCGGCGGAAAACTCAAGGGCTTTGGAGCGAACGGACAGACTTTTAAAGGTGAGCACCTCTCCTCACGGAAAATAATTTTCCTCTGTTATGCGCATTTTTTGTTAACTATTGTAACAATTTAATTTCAAACTTCTATTTTTAAATTAATTTATTTTTTTCTAAAGCTAATTATTATAGGCGTATGGCATAACCGCCATGTTTTTTAAGTTTATATATCCGTTCGAAGAATAACCGTTTCCTAAATTCTTCCTATTTTTGTGGTGTAGCTAGTTCGCTGAAGGTAGAACCAAAAAAAAAGAACTCGTTTCAAACAACAAATCAATTCAAGAAAATAAAAATAAAATAAAATTTGGCATTAACACTTATAATTAAGGAATTTTTAATGACTTTCAGTCGCTGAAAATAAAAAAAATATTAATCCTAAGCACACTTATTCACACTTTCTGAAAAAAAAAAAAAAAAAAAAAAGAAGGGAACTAGGCAAACCAAAAACCCGCTTTTCACGGAACTCGCCATTTCTCAAGAAAGCAGCTGCATCTCGAGCCACGAACTCTATAGTCCAACATCTGACGCTCAGAGGATAATGTAAATATTCTCGAAAAATATACTCAGCACCCAGAAAGTCATGGCATGAAAAGGAGAAGAAGATTCTTACAAGAATAACACATGAGCCATACGTCAGGATCCTCTTCTTATACATGGTGTTGCAATGTTAAATGTCAATACTGCCGTGGTACTAAATAAAAACGTCGTTCAGTGCCACCACCAGAACAAGATTTATTTGGCTTTTTCCTTAGATTATTATTATTTAAGGGCGTTTTAACGGCTAAGGTCGTTTCTCACCCTAACATTCGAACCTTCTTGGTTAGATGGATGTTTAGTGGTCTGATGTATCAAATTACCTCTTTCAATTAATTATTCTTTGTATGTAAGGTCTTGGTTGGAATGAAAAAGTAACGAGCGGGATTCGAACCCACGTCTTTCGGCTTCTATCTTAGGTTAGCTCCAGCCCTTCTGAGTGCTATAAAGCTCTGACTCCAAACATTCACTCATAAACTTTGACATACAAAGTTTTAATTTATCCTTTCAAAATTCTCATTTTGGAAGGCCAAATATATGAAGAAAAAAATTTTATATTATAAAATTTCTTTGTATTCTTTAATCAGAATTTCGAATTTTCGTTCCATAATTTAAACATTTCCCATAAGCTTGTATGGCCAATAGTAATGAACTCAGACTAGCAACAGTCCTTAGCATGAGTAAAGGTTCATCATTATATGTTTATTCTTCCATTTAAATAATATAAATAGAGGGGCATCGGTGGCCGCAACGGTTTAGGGCTGACACGGTACTCATCATTGTAAGGGAAAGGTCCTGGGTTCGAATGCAGCCCAACATAATTACAAATTTTTTTTTTCAAAAACACCGGCATCCTGAGGGTTTATATGATCTCTGCTGTTGCAAACCCTTGTAAAAAAGAAAGAAAAAAAGAAAATACTTTAAATACACTAATGCTACTTTAGAACAAAAGTAAAACAAAAACACAATAACACTTATTTTTCTTTATCCTATTTTTTCTTTTTCTTATTTAAGCTAGCTAAGGGAGCTATCTTTCCTTATTTAAATTGCGATTTTGGGCATGTAGTTCTATTCTATTCTATTTGCTTTTATTCTATTTTTCCGCTCCGGCAGTCCTAAAAATTTCTGACAAACTCATTTGAACACTAGCAGCCAGTCTTTCCTTATACATTAACATTTTTGTAGTTAACTCATTTACTTTATTTTACTACTACTAATAATTTTTCAACTTTAATGTCATGTTAATACAAATCCGACCTTTATTTAACAAACTACATTTAATGTCCCACACTCATCTATGTTTTTTGGCAATACTCAATTGTTGCTTGTGCTATGTCTTCCATCAAAATCTACAGGGATTTCACCAAAGTTGCCTTATTTTATAAGCCTTCCACTTTTACATTTTTTAGAACATTCCCTAAGTGAAATCTCCATTTCAAGATTGAAAAACATGATGTCGAACTCAAGGGGAGCAGCAACACAAGACCATTGTACATGTCCTACTTTTAATGAAAACATTTATTAGTTGGTCGGATGCATTCTTCTCATAAAATGTACATAATTAAAGAAAAATTACAATGAAAGTGAAACTTCATTAAATTATGCATTTTTTTTTGCAATTTAACTGATGCATTATTCGAAATGCTTTCCTTCGTATTGGATAAGCAAGCATGAACATACAGCAACCAATGTGACGACTACAAGACTTATTCCTTCTTTCCCTCATGTCATTTTTCTCTACGAGCTGCCCCTCGTTTTGATGGAATTTTTCCGTCGATCCATTTTTGTTGTCAATTAATAAATATATTCATTAAAAATATGACCTGAATGATGTACTTGTGTTGCTACTCTCCTTGAGTTCGATATCACGTTTTTCAACCTTTTAAAGGATGTTTCACTAACAACAGCTCTAAAAAAATGTAAAAGTGAAAAGTAATATTTTGTGATGTGTGTGGTGTTTAAATGTTGGATGCTGTTTGTGTGCGTACATTTACCTTTAAAAAAATCATAAAGTTGCAATAAATAATAAGAAGGAACTTGTTAATCCTTCATGTAATTCCTGATATCTTGTTTTCCATAGCTTAACAGAAGTGTTTCTTTGTTTATATTTCCTCTCAACACCAAAATGAATGGTTCCTAGTATGCTTTTTGTATCACTATCATTCCATGCCTTGTGTACTGTTTGTAGCTAAACAAAAAATGACAATTTAATTAATTTTTCTGATTCTTGTGTGGTTTGTTTCAATGTTAGGCGTTGATACGTATGCGAATATTGGCGCCTGTAAAACAAAACGAAAGCATACTGTTGAAATAAACAATAAGAAGGGATTTATTTATTTCGTTGTGTAATTCCTTGAATCTTGTGCTCCTTTGTTTAACAGAGGTGTTTCTTTGTTTATATTTCCTCTCAGCACCGAAATGAATCACGCCTTGTTTGATTTTATACAGAATTATTCCACGCTTTCTTTAGTTTGTGTATCTAGTGAAAGATTGACGGTTTCCTAAATTCTTCCAATTTTTGTGGTGTAGTTAGTTTAGTTTTGTGAATCTATTCTTCGGGTGTTTATGCTTTGTGTGTATTCGTGTCTGTTAAATGAAAGCATACTGTTGAAAAAAAACCAAAGAAGGAACTTGTTTGTTCCGACCTCTAATTCCTTCTATCTTATGTACCTTAATTAGCAAGGGTTTTTCTTTGATTATATTTTCTCTCAAAACCAAAAAGAATGGCTCCCCGTTTGTTTTTTCTGTCGATATCATTCCACGTCTTGTCTACTTTTTGCAGCCAAATAAACCGTGACAGTTATATTTCAAAATATTTATGGTGTTGTTTTAATGTTTCATATAAATGCTATGTGTGCATGTATTGGTGTCTTCCCAAAGAAAAAGGCCTTACCAAACCTTTTAAATTTGATTAATCCCGACTGCTCACCTGTTTTCAGTGCTGTTCGAATCGCTTATGCTCTGCTCTTAGATTGTAATTTTCTTACTTTTCCTTGTTTTCCTCACCTTTATCATTTCACTTGTTCCTGTCTACTTGCTTCACCCTCAATTACACCACCAACAATCGCATGATGCCAGCCCCCCTGGGACCCGAAACAGAAATCTCTGTGTGGAATCACTGAACTGTTATTTCCGTTGATTCTTTAACCCCTTTTTTCATTGTTTTTAAATTCTCCTTTCACGAAATGAAATAATATTAACACACCCCACTGTATGCATGTAATGGTCCTAGAGTCAATATATAATCTTATTTATTATCTGCATAATTAATATTTGCAAATACCTGAATGCAAGGCTGAGAGAGGTCTCCATAACTTAAAAACCTTTCACTTAAAAAATATAATCATTAAAAAAATGATTTAAAAAAAGAAAAAGAGAGGTTAAGTGCTCCAATGAGAAATTTTAAGTCCCAAACAAGTCATTTTTCTTTTTACAGAATGTAATTGCCCGATTTCAGTTCCAACCAGCACCTTTGCACCCATACATGTCCATCTACAACCTCATTAGTGCAACTATTTGTTTAATTATTTGTAAAATTTAAAAAAAGATCAAACGTCACATCTTTACTGAATTGTAATACAGTTGTAGTCCTTGTCTCCCCTACCTCATTCTCTTTATAACAAAATAAATAAATACTCTGATATTCTGTTGAGCAGAAAGAGTCAACATCTCCGCGCCTAAATCCAGAAAGGCTTGATGGCCGTTTCATTTCAAAGGCCACCAAAAGTGTCCAATGAGGTAAACTTAAGACCTAGGCCGAAGGTCGCGTGTGAGGGATGGTATAGTATGCGTTACTTTTGACTCAAGGTTGCAGAATGTGCCTTCCTACTGAACTTAGCACATGTAAATAAATACCAGTGTAAGAGAAACGAAGTGAGGTAAGGGAGTCTAGGAGTATCTTTCAAGGAGTTAACATTACTGATTTTTGTTCTTTTTCAAAGAGATGAGTCTCTCAAATTGTTGCACCCAAAATCATTTGCTTACCTCTTGTATATATTATATACCTATTGTATATAGTATATTTCTTGTCTCAAAATACATTTTGTATTTTGTTTTGAGAAGTTGTGCTTTCATTTCTGACCAACCCTCACAAATATTAATTATGCCGAAATTAAATAAAATTACGTCCTTGACCGGAGATTCATTAAATTATGGAGAGGATTCTCTACAGGCAAAGGAAATTGAAATTAGTTTTGTTTATATAGACCAAGTATATCGCACCCCTCTTACTCTTCAAATCTACATATTCCCACACCTTCTTTTCTTTCCTTAGTCAAACGAATTTTTCTAGATTTAATATGGTTCTATCTTTGAAGTGGTGTTTTTTCAATGTTTAGTGAAGGCGCTATGATTGTTGACCGAACTTGTATTCCATCATCTACCTTCTTGCACATGATGTTCGTTCCTTGTTTTGAGCGTGGTGTTCTTTGGATCAACCAAGTTTTTGTGTCTGGTTTCTTTTATTTTATTGTCTATAGGACCAAAATGGATGATTCCTCTTTTGCATTGTTGGTTTGATAATTTTTTTTTCTTCAGATTTTAGTGGTAGTGTTTCTTTTGCTATTGTCTATCTAGACAAAAACGGATCCCCTTATCCTGTCGATATCCACTTTTTCCATGCCTTATTTGATTTATGTTACCGATCTCGCATTGTTGTTTTTATTCATTTTTTCTTATTTTTGTGGTGGTGGAGTTTCTTTTTTGAATGCCTCTGAAGAAAATATGGATTGTTCCCCTTGTCCTGTCAATATCCCATCCTTCCATGCCTTGTGTAATTTCTGTAACCAACCTAACATTGTCAGGTTTATAAATTTTTTCAGAATTTGTGTGGTGGGGGAAAATCAAATTAACAAGGAATTCTTGTTAATAAACTTATCGACTGTTGACTACTAAATATTGTCTATGAACTGAAGCTGATATTTTGTAATGATTTTGATGATTGAACTCAGATTTAAAAAATGTGATATATTTAACTTTACTCTGAATAGACGTTAAATTCTTTATTTGAACAGTTAAGCAAATCAATAAATGACTTACAATTTGCCACCTTTCATACAGATAACCAAAACTTATGCTATATGGAAAATGAATAGCACACCATTGCAGCAGACACCCCAAACAGTACATAATTTCGTAGTCAATATAGTTAAAATCTAATCCTAGATAACTAAACCTATTAGTTTGGCCAAAATAAAATGCTCTTAGTCTCCAAGTCTGACAGGACAGTGGAGAAATATAAAGACAGTTAAAATGAACAATGATCTAAAAGTTGTAAAACAGGAGCAGGACCTTAGTAGTAAGCCTGCTGAACAGAAAGAAAAAGATAAAAATAGGATAAATAAAACAAGAACTAATAAATTTGAACATTGTAATTAAATTTTATAAACGCATTCACACACAGAATATAAGATTGAGAGGGGATCATTGTCAATTGTACAAAAGTCAGGTATGGACAAACATTGAATGGAACCATTTATAAATAAACTGAACTTGGCATTTATTATTTGACGTAAATGTTATAAAAAATTTATTCGTTGTTTACAATTCTTAGCAAGCGTTTCATTCTTTTTAGTTTGCTGTTTCTTATAAATCCCATCCCAATCGTTTATTTTTTTATTGTACACGTATTTTCTTTCTTTCATTTGAAGCACTCCTTCTCTATCATACATCCCTGCAGCGAGTATAGCTATACTACTACACATGAAAACATTTTACATTATATAATTGGAATTATTAAAAAAATTCTCCTTATCTCACGGTTCACATGCGATATAAGGAATCCATATCAACATTCGTACCACTTACTGTTCAATATTTATATATAACTAAAGAAAAAGGAAAAAGCAATGATATATGCCCAAAACTATTATACAAAATTTTAAGTTATCAATATTATCATCAAACAAAATATCACCAAGTCCCGTTTCATAACATTTTAAATATACAATTCTTAATTAATTAAAAAAAGTGTTGTCGGTGAGTTTTTGTTTGAGTTTAGATTTTATACATTTTTAAATTTTTCTTGTACAAATGTATAAAACAGTTTACATTTTGAAACGATGTGATGCCTTCAGTGAAAATGTGAAAGAATGTTGGTCCACATTAAATTGATTTTGAAATTTTGTTTACAAAAATAAAATAAATAAAAATAAATAAATAAAAAGAGAAAATAATGCCAAGAGTAATGTCATTCCCGAAGGCACAAGGTGGAGAAACTGTTTCAAAAATGTCTAAAATTGTATCATTAATATTATCCTCTAAATTGTATTAGCTTGTTGGCTGAATAGAAAACGTGAAAAACCTGAGCCATAAAACAGTCTTTGATATGGACTCGACTAATTACTTGGCTATTTTTTATTTGTTCAATAACCTTTTATTTCTTTGAGGCATCACAGATCATGTCTCTGAAAGAGATTTTTAAAATATTAAATGATATATTTATATTGGTATATATGAATATACCACGATATAATAATGATATAAATGGTACACTTGATAATTGCATACACAAGAATTTTTATTAATTGATTTCCGAACGTTGACTTTTATTTATTCTTCTTTTGTGGTTGTATCCTCTCCACTTGGTTGCACTTTGCTCTCACCTAATACCTACAATATATCAAAATCAATTATTTTCCCAGAAAATTGTAATTTAAAGTAAAAATACTAAAGTAGTAATAATACAATAAAATTAAAAATATAATAGTAATAATAAATCGTTTATTTCTATATTATTGTTTAATATGTGTAAGTAGGTTATAATGCAAAGTAGGTCACTTTATACCAAGCCTCCTGATAGGATAGGTCATTAACATAAACAATATATTTATTTATAATATAAATTAATGAAGCTTAGAAAATTTTCAATGCTTTTAGCAATGATAATTTAAATGTTATTCAAAAAAGGAAAAGAGAATGAAGAAAGTATTAAATTACTTGTTTATTGGCTCTGAAAACACTGAATTTCGAAGGGACTTATTTGAGTATTCATGTATATAATGGACAGGACAGCTTTGCTAGCAGGGATTGTTGGGGGAGAAATACTTGTGAGGACAGTAAAGGGATGAGAAGTTGATGTAAATGTAAGAATGATTTTAAATAAAATAATTAACAGCCGCACTGTTAAGTTGGTAACAACAATTAACTGTCAAAACAATAGTACATCTGACTGCAATGCTCTGACATAGGAAGTTTGTTTGGTTTTAGCATTAGTTGACAAGTTTAAACTTCACTTAATGTTGGCTTTGATGCTAAAAATATGTGTAATGAAACATTAACAAAAGATTAAACAAACCTGCATGGTTTTAACTTCCTTGATGTCAGGAAGGCCATTTTCCTTTACAGACACTTCATTCTCCAGCAAATCGTCATCAGCTAGACTCTCTCCTGCCCCATTTATTTCCTAATTAATTTGAAGAAAAAAAGTTACTAAATTGTAAAGATAGTTATATGGGCAGAAAGTATCAAAATAAGTTTTTGGATTTGTTTTAATTTTAAATAATATGTTAAAAATCCACTGTAGGAGTATAACAAACCTCATTATTCAGGTCTAAACTTTCGTTATGAGGAGAAGTTACAGGGTCTTCCAATTTGATATTCATTTCCTGAAATTTAAATATATTAATACCCATATCCATATTCTTACATGTATGCGATTATTATGCGATTATTTATTTTAATTTCAAACTTAAAACCATTTACAACAATGTAATTTGATGCAAGTTTAAGTGGTTTTATTCACCTGAGAACATTCTGATTTTACTACAGAGATCTCTGTGATAGAGATATTATTTGTTTTTATTACACTTGTTTTTTCAATTTTCGTCTCAGATGATTCTTCTTCATATGTCGTTTCTTCTACTATTATTTTTTGTTCATTACTTGCTCGAAAGCTTTCAATGCCAGATTCTTCTATCACATCATTTGATTTAACGCTTTCAACGCTGGATTCATCATTTCTTTCATTATTTGTTACATTGTCTGGGTCTTCTTTTCTCTCTGATTGATTTATAGGATTTGAATCCACGTTTTCTTCCTCTTTCATTGGCTCAGTTGATTCTTCCTTAAGTTCTTCAGGATTTTCAACTTCCTCATCCTCTTTTATTTTTGTAGTACTTTTTTCGACAGGATGCATATTGTCCTGGGATTCCTCACTATCTTCTTTCTGTTTGACATCCTATAAAATTAATTAGAAAATCATTATTAATCTATATTTGCTTAGTGGTCATAATTGAACATATTAATTATCTTATTTTTTTTAATTTAAGGTTTTTGGCAAGTATGAAAAAATCTTGCTTCCTCTTCACACTAATTTTTCTACTAAACCAAAAATCTTGGATAAAAGAAAGACATGGAATTTATATTACATTGTTTTGCCTCTGTTGTTGCGAACCCTCATTTAAAAAAAAAAGTGGCTGTAGATAATTTAGAAAAAATAATTAAAAATAATATCAGAAATGAGAAACAAGGTGTTTAAGTGCATCTTTTCAGTGTACAATGCATTGATTCCGTTGAATAAAAGCATATTTGAATTATTAATTAAGATTAATTTAATACCACACCGAATGGATGAAGACCTTTTAGTATTTGGGTTTATGACATGGACAATGGGAAGATCAGTGCCCAGTCGTTTACCTTGGGAGGCCAATAAGGCCGATTTATTTTATAGCACATTGCAATAAAACCATTTACAAAATCCATGAATTGAAACGTGGGAAGAAGGGCGTGGCCGGCATTAAATCCTCCCAACTTTTCTTCTCTGAAGTCTTCCTCTTTTTTCTTATTCTTTTTTCCCCAGAAATCCGGTATCGGGATGTTAGAAATATAAGCTAGAGGGATATAAAAAAAGGCAAATCTGACAAATTACCAATTATGATAATTAAAGGGACGGATTCTTTATAGGCGTTTGAATGGGAATTTTGTCGGAGGGCGATGTTTTCAGTTTGGTGAGTAGGAGGGGTAGATCGATGCCAGACGCTGGTGGCTGTAACCATACCAACCAACAACCCCACCACCGCCATCACATCATCATCCCAACCCCCTGGCTACCAATAAAGTTAATACCGAGAGCCGAGGGGCCCTCACACCTAGACACAATTCCCCGCATGCTCAACAATTGACATCGTCACTCATCGTACTCTGATCAATTAAAACACAAACGAACTAAAAACCTTCCATATAAATAATTAAATGTTCCAAGGTTTGTAGACAAATTTGGACTAGACTATCTCACCAGTTTTTCACATGGCAACTCCTACAACGTCGGCTAAAAATTTAATTAGGGCCCGTGCCGAAAAACAAGGGGGCTGACATTGCAAACAAGACTATGAAAATATGTACGGCAGGATGGGAGATTACAGCTAACTTAAGTGGTGATTAATTGGCTTGAATAATAATAACAGAAATTTTGTTATTACTACATACATTCTAAAATATCAGTTACACGTACAGAACGATGTACAATACATATTCTTTTAATGTGACAGGATGCCCATGTCGGGCTATAACAACAAGGAAGCTATATATAAATATATATGTAGTATTTCATAACATGTTTATTATATTGCTAATGAAATTAAACAGGAGCACCTTTAATAGAATTTTTATAAGAACGAAAAATACTTGGTGATTAGGTTTTTATTTTTAATTCGAAATTAAATTTCAGTAAAAGTTAATTCGTTCTCGAGTCAAGGAGCAATTTAAATCAATTTTAATGTTTTTTCAAACCCAATATCTTCTAAACTTTGTCGTAATATCTCGGTTGTAAAGAAGCGTCTAAATTCGAAACACGGAGCGATATACTATTAGTTTGAGACGGCAAATTTTTCAAGTTTAAAAGAGAGAAGCCAATGGATTTTCGGTGGACTTCAACGGTGGAGAAGGTAGGTAGTAGACGCATCATCTAGTATTGGATAATTGAATTTTACGGCTCCGATACGTCAAATAAGGTCGATTCGGTTGGTTATAACTTTATTGGGTCGAAACTCCTCCTAATCCTCAAAAAGGGGCAGGATAACTACTTTCAACCTAAGTCAAAACATACTGATTTACGTATGTGCATAGCATTCAACATTGACTTATGGAATTATTTAGTCTGTGTTCATCAGGAATAGATAAAAAAATAAAAAAAGTCCGAACCTCTTGAGATGACTTGCTTGGAGCAAGAGATTCTTCTGGTTTCGATTCTTCTTTTATCATGGTAGGCTTAGCTTTGTCCTTTTTAGAAAATGATAAGGAACGAAAAGACCATTTTTTCTTCTTCTTGTTGTTAATAGTTTCTAATTTTTTTTCCGTGTCACATTCATTTTGCGGCTCCTCTTGAATATTATCAGCCTCTTCTTTTGGTTTTTCTTCCTTTTCTGTTGTTAATTCCTGGGAACAAGAACATCGACATATGACGGGACCAATCAAATGATTTAAGCTTATAAAAAAAAAAAAACATAATCAAACATAATAATTAATTTTTTTAAAAAGTGTTGATACATTATTAAACGAAAGAATTTTTTACACTGACAATGACGTTTTATACTTTGATTCTTCGATAAATGGCTTAATTTAAGTTTTTATTTATTTACCTCAATGTGAAAGGTCCCGTTTTGTAACTTGTCACCTTCTACTTTCTCATTAACATCGTCTTTCTTTTCAGCAGATGGTGTTGATATATCAACTGATCTTTTAGAGTGTTTCCCGCCCATCGTATTCTGCAAAAAAGAGTATTATATAAAAATAAACAATAAGATGGAACTTTTTTAATCTGTAAGGTTTTCCACAACTAAAAAGATATATATCACACCACTAGATTAAAATTACTGTTATTTATCCCCCCCCAGTTAATGGCTAACAAAATAAATCAGTTCGTGTTCATATTATGTTAGATTCTAATGTCAACTAAAACCAAACATTTGTTATGCATTTATCTTTAAATTCAGTTTATTAGTAAAGACGTCTTATTTAAGATGTCTATTCAAATTTATTGTTTTGTTGTTATGATGCATATTTAAATTCAAAAAAATACTTTGCTCGAAATATTAATTAATTTATGAAAGAACCAGTATGGCCAGTAGCCAGCTCTTTTCTTTTAATTACTTAAGCCATGAGTATGCAAAAAAAAAAAAAAAAGAAAAAAAAAGAAAGAAAAGAAAAAAAAGGAGACAAGTCTTAATAAAATCAAAAATTACAATAGATAGATCGCTGTATCTGTATCTCAGGACTATCAGGATTTTTAAATGTACACAGTGTTTAAGTTTGTCTGTGTTGAGTTTTTGTTAATTTACTAAAATGATGTAATTAATTAGCGTGAAATAAAGTTGTTCAACTCCGTCCCTACCGAGTTCTCTGGGGCGAGTGTGTGACGTCTGGAGTAAAGTAAAGAGTAAAGGTAACTTATTAGTGAAAATGTTCAACCCCGCCCGAGGAATATGGAGTTCTCTGGAATGAATTTGACCAGGCATCTGTTGTGGTGATGTACATTTGTATTGTTTCTATTCTGTACTTGACAACCTGAGGTACAAACGACAGGCTAGCATTTTAGGATATCGACGTAGTACACATTTAAAAGGAGAAAGCCAGTTTAGCTGCAAGTGTAAAACAAAATACACGCGAAAGAACATAAAACGAAAAAAAAAAACGCAAAGGGCCGGCGAAAACATTCCCAACAAATATTTGCACATTCTCAATTAAATCTTCAATAGCAACGTTTATCCAATGTTGGGCGTCACTCCATGGCTACATACGTAGAACGCTACTCGATATGAGAGCTGTGCTTGAGTTAGGCGCAGTACCTATTCAATATATAGTTTGTAATAAATACATGTATTTATTACAATGAATGTGTGTGGCGTGAATGGAAAGAGGATTAGCAAGTATCCCATAGATTAGTTATGAAGGCTTGTAAATGATGATGGAGATAACAGGAAAGTGTTTGTTTTGCAATTAACCATAGTATATAAATTTAAAGAATGCGTTTAATAACGATCGAGAATGCGTTAAAGCTTTAAAAAAGAGAAACTAAAAGCTTGCGTTGAGTCTAAAATGACTCCCAGGAATTTAACATGCGCACTGAGCAGTTCTGCCAAAAACATTTTAGCGGTGATTCTCACGTTTTACGATAATTCAAATAGTAATTTATGTAATTTAAACCGATTTGAAGTTGTTTTTAAATTAAATAATGTTAACGAAATACAAGGATCTGTTGGTGTATAAATAGTTTGCTATGAAGCTGAGTATTTTAAAGCTGTCTTTTCTTCGTACATCTTTAAAATGTTTTTAATTATAATTATAAAAAATTGACACTAAGTTGTAAATACATATTAACAATAAATATATTTAACTAAAAACTGCTAAAAATCTAGCTAAAACGTGAGACATTACTTCTGACAAACATCGAGAACAACTATCGTTTTTTTCTTTTCTTGTTTATCATGTGGGCCAAATTACAATTTGAATTCTTAAAATACATTTAAAATTATTTAGAAACGAAATAGGTTTTGACAGAAATGATAAAGGCTGGGCGAGTATATTGTATGTTTTAAAAAGTAGTTCAATAGTTCAAGATGGTTGGAGAAGGAAAGAAGGTTGAAATCCGAATAGTTGAAAGCAAGGACTATATTTTTAAAGAAGTTTTGACGTGAAACGTCTTTAATAATCACAACCGAAAATGGTCCAGGATTTGAGTCTAGTAATTTGACGAATCCTTGCACGATAAATCTTGATGGAAATTTGTACGTTTTATATTTCACATTTCATCAACTGTTTAAAATCGGGATGTACATGCGGTTCTCTCGTGTTACTCGTTATAAGGTGTGAAACCAAACAAGGAAGAGGTTTTTGTCGAATTAGCAGAGTTCAGATACATGTGAATTTCTAATAAAAGGCCAAGATTTGAAAATTCCGGCATCGACAAGGAGGTGTACGGATGGGGTGTGGCATCAGACTTCTCCCTCTCTGAAGCACTCGAAAGGCGCATTTCTGCATACAGAACGTGCGGTATTTGTGGAGTCGACAAGGCCCCATCATTAAGTTCCGTTATTAATTACAATAGAAGCCGGAAAGAAAATGTCCATTATAACAAGAACGACGCCGTAACGCCAAGTTCGAATAAGTTTGCATTCGGGATTGAACAGGAAAGATGAACGACGGTTTTATTTTTATGGGAGACGTCTGAACAGGCTCGCGACAATACAAAAATCAGAGGAGAAAAAAATTAGTTAAAGATGAAAAAACGAGGTCTGCGGCGATTGGTAAGTGAACAAGTCGAACTGGTTGAGGAGCATCAGAACCCCCCAGGAACCTTAGGGTGCGATGTTGCCGGATCGACTTCGACAACAGCCCGACTAAGAAACACAAAGAACCCCTCCCCAGGATTAAAAAAAAGAGGATAAACACCACTAAATAATCGACAATGCATAAAGGAATAATCCGAATAGATTCGCGAAGGACTTGTTTTTTATACAACCGAAACACTTTCCACGTTGATACACGCGACCGGCCATCGTGGATTAGCCGGTAGCCACTATTACGCAGGAATTATATTTAATAAAACCGGCCGTACGACAAACGGCATGTCGACCGAAAACTTTGTATCACATCGTTCATCAAATAAAATAAATAAAAATAAAAACCCGGCTAGTCGCTCAATCGAAGTTGCGTATCGTCAACCGGGCAAACCTAACGTTCTTCACGATAAAGGTGGGACGAGTATTTCGTTTAATCAAAACGTATTTTCTTATTTACAATTTGAAAATTATCTGAATTTCAAACTGTGAATAAGAATTATCTTTTAAAAAAGTTCGTTGTTTTCGAAGACAATTCGTAAAAAACAGTGCGTCGGTTTTAAACGTTAAAATTCAAAACGCCTTTCATTCCCCAAAAATGCTTTAGTTTGTTTTTAAGCATTTTGCGGAAGTGATCTAAAGTTGAACGTCCGGCTGATTTTGAAAACGGAACGTTTTTTCAAAACATTTTCAAACTAAACCTATCGACTCAACGATAAATGCCGATTGTTGGTGTAATTGGAAAAAAAATTGATCTTATTAAAATTTAAACTAAGCCAATACTCACATATTGAAAATAACGGTTAAAAATGTAAAAAAAAACTCCCACTACACTTTGTCACTAGCACGAAGGTTGATATAAGTGCGTACACAGAACTTATCCAGTTGGGAAGACACGGACAAGGACGACAACTGCTCAAGACTGGCTATGAAAATCCTCTCGCCAACCGAGCGGGCATGAGCTGACAGGGTAGCCAACGTGATACAACAAAATTTCCCACGTCCCGGGCTCTCTTGGCAAACGCCGATTTTCTCTAACCCCTTAAAAAGGTACTTTTGAGCCGAATACTACTCATCACTCATCAAAAATTTACAATTAATAGAGGAAACGAAACATGACAAAAGCCCCGTATCTCCCATTTAAACAGAGATTTTATTGTACTCGTGAGGAGCGGTCAAGAATGAGGTAGTTTAAAAAATACAATTTTTCCCCGATGTTTCGACTTTTAATCCTATCATCTTCAGGGCATAAAGTGGATATTGTACTATTTAACACGGATATAGTCTAAATTCAATTATATTTAATTATTTAGTCAGTCTTCATCAGGACTAGATCCTCATCTTTTTAAAAATGGCTAGATACATAATGGAAAAAAGTCAAGAACCTCTTTTGATGGTGTTTCGTCCTCTTTTTCATTTCCGTCTATGGTCCTATCAGGTTCCTCACGCACGTCGTGTACATCTGAAGGCTCTTCTCGTTCTTGGGGTGTTTCCCCGATGTCATCATTCAATTCCTGCCAACACCAAGCATTAAAATATGTTTTGGAACATGTTAATAACAAAGTGCAAAAAAGTCACGAACCTCTTTTAATGATGTCACGTCTTTTCCATTTTCGTCTTTAGCCATTTCAGGTTCCTCGGGCGCGTCGTGTACATCTGAAGGCTCTTCTCCTTCTTGGGGTGTTTCCCCGATATCATTCAATTCCTGCCAACACCAAGCATTGAAATATGTTTTGGAACATGTTAATAATAAAGTGCCATTATTGATTGAATTTATAAAGTATATATTGCAGAGTGAAACTCTTTACTTATTAGTTGTTTTTTGATTTTACTTGTAACATTATAACATCTTAAATATGAATACAATTTTTTCCCGATGGTTCGACCTTTATCCTGTCATCTACAGGGCATAAAGTGGATATCGTACTATTTAACATGGATGTGGTCTAAATTCAATTATATTTAATTATTTAGTCAGTCTTCATCAGGACAAGATCCTCATCTTTTTAAAAAAGCTAGATACATAATGGAAGAAAGTTACGAACCTCTTCTGATGATATTACGACGCCCTGGTTATTTGCGTCTTCGGTCCCGTCAGGTTCTTTGCGCGCGTCGTGCTCATCTGAAGGAGGTTCTTGTTCTTCGGGTGCATCCCCGATCTGCTCATTCGATTCCTGCCAACACCAAGCAATAAAATATGTTTTGGAACATGTTAATAACAAAGTGCAATTATTGATTGAATACTAAATGCTTATTTTTTGTGTTTTGTTATTGAAAGTATATATTATAGAGTGAAACTCTTTACTTATTAGTTGTTTTTTGAATTTACTTGTAACATTATAACATCTCAAAAATGAATACAATTTTTTCCCGATGGTTCGACCTTTATCCTGTCATCTGCAGGGCATAAAGTGGATATTGCACTATTTAACATGGATGTGGTCTAAATTTAATTATATTTAATTAGTTAGTCAGTCTTCATCAGGACAAGATCCTCATCTTTTTTAAAAAGGCTAGATACATAATGGAAGAAAGTTACGAACCTCTTCTGATGATATTACGACGCCCTGGTTATTTGCGTCTTCGGTCCCGTCAGGTTCTTTGAGCGCGTCGTGCTCATCTGAAGGAGGTTCTTGTTCTTCGGGTGCATCCCCGATCTGCTCATTCGATTCCTGCCAACACCAAGCAATAAAATATGTTTTGGAACATGTTAATAACAAAGTGCAATTATTGTTTGAATACTAAACCCTTGTTTTTTGTGTTTTGTTATTGAAAGTATATATTATAGAGTGAAACTCTTTACTTATTAGTTGTTTTTTGAATTTACTTGTAACATTATAACATCTCAAAAATGAATACAATTTTTTCCCGATGGTTCGACCTTTATCCTGTCATCTGCAGGGCATAAAGTGGATATCGTACTATTTAACATGGATGTGGTCTAAATTCAATTATATTTAATTAGTTAGTCTTCATCAGGACTAGATCCTCATCTTTTTTAAAAAGGCTAGATACATAATGTAAAAAAGTCACGAACCTCTTTTGATGATGCAACGACGACTTTTCCCGTTGCTTCTTCAGCCATATCCGGTTCCTCGCGCGCGTCGTGTTCATCTGACGGATTTTCTTGTTCTTGGGGTGAATCCCCGATGTCATCATTCAATTCCTGCCAATACCAAGCATTAAAATATATTTTGGAACATGTTAAAAACAAAGTGCAATTATTGACTGAATAATAAATGCTTGTTTATGGTGTTTTGTTATTGAAAGTATATGTTACAGAGTGAAATTCTTTACTTATTTGTTGTTTTTTGAATTTACTTGTAACATTATAACATCTCAAATATGAATACAACTTTTTCCCGATGTTTCGACCTTTAATCCTATCATCTTCACGGCATAAAGTGGATATTGTACATTTAACATGGATGTGGTCTAAATTTAATTATATTTAATTATTTAGTCATTCTTCATCAGGACTAGATCATTTTAAAAAAAAGGGTTAGATACATAATGTAAAAAAGTCCTCTTATAATGTAAAAACCTCTTTTGACGATGTTTCGTCCTCTTTTTCATTTGCATCTTTAGTACTTTCACTTTCCTTGTTCTGGTCGTCTCCGTGATGGTCTACATCGGGATTATCCCCGCATTGCTGCCAAACCAAGCATTAATATATGTTTTGGAACATGTCAATAATAAAATGCAATTATTGATTGAATACTAAATGCTTATTTTTTGAAGTATATGTTATAGGGTGAAACTCTTTACTTATTTGTTGTTTA
>CM077102.1:3109203-3140063 GCA_039619505.1 Cimex hemipterus
AGTTTTTTTAAAATCAAAATTTCAACAGACTCACTAAGAGAGATTACAACAATTATTAACAATCGCATTAGTATATACTTAAACAAAACATACCTCTGAAAATGTTTTCTGCATTTTGTATTCCAACGTTGTTCGTTTACGAGCAAAATAGTTTTTCAGAATTCTATTTCCATAGCGATGTTACAATTTGACGTTATTTAAAATCAGCTGATTTTATTACTATTAGTTGATATTATCACCTTTTCGTACACCTCTCTATAACGGAGAGTGAGGTTCAAAGACCAAAGACTTTACAGCCTACAGGTGTATTTCGGCGAGTAGAGGCTTATTTATGTTATTAATGCCATATATAAGGGAGATACTTAAAAAAAAATCACCCCTTGTTCTGGGCGGAATGCGAGGGGGATAAGACACCGCTATGAGTGCCTTGTGCGGATTCTCAGCATCATGCCAGCGAAAGTACAGTTATGAAAGGGGATGATAATGAAGGATCGCTAGGTCTTTACCTGGAGGAGAAATGTTGTTTGACGGTGTGTCAAGAGGCCAGGTGGCGATCGGCGATGTTGCCGGCCGGGATGGTGGATCCGCAGGTTTGCTTGGAGCCGGTGCTCGGTCATCCACCACGTGGAGGACGAGATCTGCCGATTGGCAACGCCGCTACCCGCAGACAATGGCCACCTCGCTCCTGCCTTCGGACCCCATTTCCATAGCCGACCCTCATTCGTATTCGTCCCACTTCCGAAGAACGGAAAATGTGTGAAATCCATTATCACCAGGGCTGTGATACTGTGGCCTCTAATGAGCCGATAAACGATTCCTTAACTACTACGCACTAAATATCTCCGTTTAAAACAAGAACTAAAAAGTGAACAGGTCGAATATGATGTATGGTGTTCCAGCTCTGTTCAAATGGTGTCATTTACCATGTGGGGTTTCAGGTTCGAAAGAAAACAATGCTGACAGGCAACAAATTCTATCAAATTTATTTTTTGGTACATTATCTTGATAAAAGAAAATTCTACCCTTAATTTGTTTATTTATTTTTATCAATAAATATTTGTTTACGCTATGATGTAAACACACCCAACCTCTAATCCAAAACAAGGATAAAGGATCTTTCCATACTTAATTTTTAAGGAATTTATAATTTTTATTCAAGTATGCATGCGGGTATTGACATCGTAGTTCCCTAGGAAACACTGCAAGACGCCGTTAGTAGTTTTCGAGAACTTGGTCCTACGATAGACGGTTCTGGCCGTTCTAGAGTAATAGAACCATAGGATGACTTTTCACCCCGTAAAAGGACCAGAATTGACCAGGGTACAGAGTTGGCTCCCGTTTGCTCGACAACACAGCCATTGGTCTTTGGACGGCTGGTCTGCGGTATTTTGTACGGATGAGTGTAAATTTTTTCTACGACCTACAGATTGAGGTGACAGTGTGGAGAAGGCGAAATAAAAGGTGAAAAGTCTATAATTTTTCAACAAAGCTCAGTGTTGGTGTGGGCAGGAAATCCATGGCGTGTTGTGCAGAGTTGTTGTTGTTCCTGGAGGGTCTTTGAAGGCCACTCGCTTTGTTGATATAATTTTGGAAAATCGTGCTTTGTCCTCGATGAAATCAGCGAGAATCCTATTCTAATGCACGATAATTCCCGTCCACATGTCACTCGCATATTACTTACAAACGTACCTTCAATAGCATAACATCAGTGTCTTAGCCTGGATAGTTCTCCAGACTTCATTTTTTTAACATTTATGGGATAACCTCAAAATACAAATAAGAGCACGTCCATCACTTCTGATACATGCCTCGATCTTGAAAGGTCTCTTCGAGAAGGATGGGCTAACATCAAGCACAAAGACTGGTAGAAAGTAGGCCTATACCTCTTTGAGATGTAATTAAGGCAAGAGGAGGACATACGCGGTTATGAAATGTTAATCACAAATTTAAAACAAATTTCATCTGTTATACTCGCTGCCGTGCTAAGGCACGATTCTCATACCAGATGGCAACAGTCTTACACGTTCTGCCATACAGTTGCACTCATCATTTAGGTGAGACTTATGATTATTAATGGGTTTATAATTTAGCAGTAATTACATAAGGATTTATAATTATTGTTCGCTGTAGCTGGTTTACATTGATTTAGTTAACTTATCTTACCTTGGCAAATGGACAATATGACATAAATACTTTTTTTTAAACTAATGGTATTTTGTTTGATTTATGAAAGTTTTATTTATTTAGCTTACTGTTATGATGGTATAAACAATTGTAAACAGATTATGTTCTTGTTGTGCAAAATTATCCTGTCTACCAAAAACATACTTTTCTTTTATTTTTAATCAAATTTCAATGGACTGAATTGTCACTATTCATGGTTCGAAATATGCTTTAGGTATATATTTGGAAAAGAATGAGATACTAAAATGGCATCCAACAATTACATTTTCTTTCGTGTATTGAGATAAAACATTTAATTTTTGATATAAAAAGAAAGACAACAACAATTATTAATAATCGTATTACTACCGTACTACATACCTCCGATAATATAGTTTTCGTATTCTTCATCTCGTTCAAAAAGAATTATTACGTTTTTGAGTGAGACAGGTTTTCAGAGTTTTATTTCCATAGTAACGTTATTATTTGTTTAAAATCGGCTGATTAAACGATAACGGACAGATAGCCGGAATGAATTAAATAGAGCAGCGGTGATACAGACTGAGCGTGATTCACTGTCGTTTCAATGAAAATGTCGATACCCGAGCACAATGACTCAGTAGGGTGCCCACAAAAATATCTCAGTAAATTTGTCCGAGGGGCTGATCTCACTTCAAAAATCCCTCACTTCAGCTTTCTTATTCCAGACCGAACGGGTCAGTCGACTTCCCGCTATCGATTAGCTCGCCTGACTCATATTTGGGGGGACATATGAAATGAAAACTATGAAAAATCTGGAGGGCCAGTTTTCGTACTAAAAGCGATCTTCGACAATTTATAAATTATCTTCTGTGATTTCCCTTTTCTCTAAGCTCCCCCCCCCCATGATATAAAAACAATATGTTTTAAAATTATACAGTAATAGTGAAATGGCAAAAATTTCATTTTTCTAATGTGTATTTGAAACTATCATCAGAAGGTAAAATTAAGTCGCTGTATGCAATGGCTTTTTATAACTTAAACATCATAGAGATTAGAAAGTAACCGTTTATCGCTGAGTGTAAAAAATTTCCAGCGGAATTCCAGCAATGCGTATCCAGGGGATTCAATGTCCATCTCTCGTTGTTAAACCAGCAAAGATTAGATTCCAAAATTTCATCTTGGTCCAATCAATTGAGTTGACTATTGAGTCGACACGTTTTTATAGCCCTTGCGCCCTTGCTTACCCTTATAGCGGTATCGTTTGAATTTTAAAAACAACAAAAAAGTAACCGTGAATGAAATTTGTGTAAATACCAAAACTGGTAGTACATTAACGTCACTAAAAACGAATGGTTCTAGCACTGCAAAGAAAAAAAAAACACTATTTCTCAAATAGTGGATCTGGAACACTGGAAGGGATATGGCCAGAAGATTCCACTTTGGAACCAAATACTCAGAATCTGTCGGTAAATACACCAGTAATTTCCAGGATAAGTTCTCGAACGAGAGATGTACGTAGTTTAATTTGAAAAAAGGATGCAAAAATAAGGACGTAGCTATCATGTCAAATAGTCAAGCAACCATCAAAGCACTGTTCTAACATCATTAACTCAAAGATGGTGCTGAATTGCAAAACTAAATTAAATATATTACATTTTCAAAACAAAGTCAAATTGGGTCCCAGGACATGAGGGAATAGAGAACAACGTGAGAGGGAATATAGGCGCACACAGAGCTAAAACCTCTTAAGGAAAGGAGCTACTATACCGCTGTTAGGTCGTGAGCCAAATCTCGTGCAGATTCTATAAAGAAGCAGAGATGACCTACTAACAAACTGTGGCGTTTCATTTGCCCAATGTTTTTGGCAGTACTATACAACTACTATACAACAATACAATAAAATTCAACGACTTAGATCGGGCCTACTAACTCCTTGATGACTAGGACTCACCGGTGTGATGTAAGCACAGAGCGATAATTACAATAGTTTTTGTAATACTCATCCCGGATACATCAACATCCAAAGCTACATTCTTCTAATACATTCCTGCTCTGTGAGGAAAAAGTATGGTAAATTAATTTTGATGTATAAAAAAAACATATTGTAAAATGTTTTAAATTAAAATAAAATAATTAATGGAACAGAAAAATCATTCCTCCGGTGCTTAAATTTTATGATTTATACTACAGTATTCACACAATTATGTTATCTCATTTCCTACTAATTATGATTATATCTAGTTTGATAGGATGATTTCGAGGGTTGTTGGTATAGGTTTGGAGAATCACTTGTATGAAAGGTTTTATGGAGTGAATTCCGTTAATATTCTGTCCAGGAGAATCAAGGTGAACCTCTATTTCTTTTACAGGCCTGGCTTAGCGACTGTACATATGTGCACAGTAAAGAATTCTTAATTAAAGGTTTTGTAAATAAACACAGATTTTATTTGGAGCTTATTTTAGGAAGAAACTTTAAAAGGGCATTGTGCAACGGGTCCAACGTTTTGCCTACGTAATATGAAGTACATAACACATAAGTAGGAGAATATCGGAAAGGTTAGAAGACCTAATATCTTAAGGCTCCCTTGGCTTTCAGAGGCACCTTCTTGTATCGAATTAGTCAATAGAATCCGTTAGAGGCGACAAATATTTGTTAGGGCGTACGTGCTCCTTTCTTTGGAGTGAGAATTATTCTCAAGAATAATAGCATTCCACTCTGATTTTTGTGGGGCTGTTGTCCCATAGTTGGGGTTCGCAGGAGAACAAAGGGGCACCTGTACAAGTTTATGCTATTTCCTAGGGTTTATTTTTGTTAATAATCTGATGCAGATTAATAAGAGTTCTGTATGAAATAGTTCGTATTCAGGTTTGAAAAAATTCTTATATCTCTTACAGTCAATGTTGTATCTAGTGTCTCGAGGGTCTAAACATTTCTCAAGCTTTATTTCTTCTCCGATAATTTCTGTCTACTACAAAAGCTACTTGCATTGTAGTTTCCATAATATCAGGGAAAGCAATTTCAACCTAAAAAATAAATAAAATATTGTAGAACGAATAGAATTTAATTTTGCATGAAAATTTTTTTAAAGAGTAAGGCAGTTTCAAAGAACGAAACTTAGCTACTGCTTCGTTCTTCAAGTGCTAATGTGTTTCTTAGTAATTATTAACCATTAAAGGTAAGAAATTCGAAGAAAGGAAATGGTTAGCGCAACATATATGGCCCTAGCAGACAGTAGATTTTTGGAATGTGAAGATAATATCCATAGAAAGACAACAGAAAAAAATTAAAACAATAATGTTAATGTCCACAAAGACAAAGAAAAGATATGCTCTCAATATCTGCAATTTGATGCTTGCTGTACATATAAAAATATTTGCAATATAAATTAAGTACAGTAAGTGCTTTTTTAAGCACAATTCCGTACATGTATGCATTTACATGTACAGAGTACTCACTTCTCGAGTCCTACAACAACTCCAGTTTTTTTAATGTACAATAAATTACCGGCAAGGCTCCACAATCACCCACCTCGGGTGTAGGCAGTCTGGACCTCGGACTTATCCATCCAGAGATCGAGGTTGGTCTCGGAGTCCTCGGTCAATTCAGCACACAACGTATGCAGTTGATACTGCGCCCTTTGAGAGCCAGTAGTTGAATTTCCTTGACGGTAATATTGTACATTCCAAAACACTTCCTCCTGAGGGCGAATGTGGCACCATCGTTTGTTAGTAGGTGTTTCCTCTACTTCTTTGCAGAATCAGCATGTGCCGTCTTGGGTTATCCAAATCGTATTCAGACACCCATTCAGTATGCAGAGTTCTGTTAGGATTAGCAGTTATTCCCATTTTCCTTTGATGCATTATATTGTTTCATTCTTTTGAAAAATTGCAAATAAAACTCTTCATTCAGAATGAATTGGGTGTGGGTCTCTCGATTGCATGGACTTCAGCCTGGAAGAGACTGGTGTATTTTTCCATAGGCTGTGAGAAATTTTTTCCAGGACCGAAAATTCATGCTCTTACATTCATATGTTGTAAATCCATTAGTATACCAGCCCAGCAGGTGGTGCCGCACTGTAAGCCTTTCTTTCTCGGTACTTAAGTTTGTTTCGAAATTTTGCTTGAATTTAAATATCCTGTTCAAGTCGCTCTTGGCGCCTGCAGTATCGCATGCTCTTTCTTTAGGCTGTTTGTTCCCCTCTATTTTAGTTGCAGTTCTGTTGGGGGTTTCTCTTTGAAAATGCTTATGATAGTTTTCTGTGTTGTTCTTATTATCTATGGTGGAGGGGGTTAAAACATATTTCTTCCATACCAGCAGGACATGTTATAAAAACCTGTGAGGCTCTGAATTTTCGATTTCTCTCTAATATCTACTCCAGGCTATTGCGCTGTATGTTCCAACGGCTATTTAGTTATCATCAGCAGGCCAAGTTGGTTGCTAGTATACACTGCCTATAATTACATTACAAGTACTTTTTGGAAGTTTAGCTTGTCCAGAGTTTGTACGAATAAATAAACCTTTCTTAAGAAATAATGATTTGATTTGGTTCTGAACGTTTCGTCCATTGTCGATGTTCCTGTTTAGGCGACCGGAGTATTTTATTCACTCGTGAAAGTGAGAACGAAGAGTGATGCGCTTGAGGATGGACATGTTATATATGAAAGTTTGTTTATTGTATGAGCTACGAGTAGCCGACCACAACTGGATTCCTTCACGTGTTTGGCATGAGGTGATAAAAAGCGTATAAAGGCGATGGCACTATTACTCCGAGTCTCGGCCTCTTCTTTCTATTCAATACGCATACACTACCGACTTCCTCTCACTATTTCTTTTTTTAGACACAATCCTACTTTCATATTGCTTCCAGCTTCTGACGCGCGGACTGGCAATACAACACCATTGTATACATTTCGAAAATGTGCTATTGTTAAATCCAGTCTTAGAAAAGTGATATGGCGACGAAAGCAAGTCGAACGACAAATTGCCATATACAGAAAACTGACAGCAATATCACAGCATCATACAAGTCTACCAAACCAAGCACAGACTCAAAATGGCAGCACTGGAATACATGATGGACAGGCTAAAATAAATGTCGGGGGCGTCGGTGGCTGAACGGCTAAGGCATTAACATGGCATTCATCATTGTATGGTGAAGGTCTCGGGTTCGAATCCAACGAACTCACATACTTACAAATGGGCTTTTTATTTCAAAACACCTTCAGTGTTCATATAACCTCGGAGTTGAAACGTAAAAAAATAAATAAAATCAATCCCTTTAAACAAAGACAAGTAGGAACAAGAATTATAAAGAATACAAACCATAGCCCACAATAACGGTTATAACACAAACAAAATCAACCAAATAGTAAACAAAACAAAAAACATACAGTGAATGAACTACAGTCATACACATTGTCTTAACAAACAATGTGTTTAAACATTAAATTAAGAATAACTCAAATCATTAACACCATTCAAACAATTATACAAATTGAAAAGAAAAAGGACAGAAGCTCAAAAAGACCGACTGGAACAATAAAAAAGGCCTTGACTTAATCCATCAAATGCACCGACAAACAACACTCATACTTACACAGCCCATCTATGCCATCCACGACTTCGGAGCAATACTTTATAGATATCACTCCACAAAACCTTCCCACTGAAGTTGGCAAAACGCTTCTGAACAAAACGCCTAAGTCCCGACGAAACAAATTTTGTTACTCTATAAACAAATGGGCGGGGGAGAAATGATGGGTCCATCTTATTGAAAATAAAAACATTTTCTCTGTTGGTATACAAGGGTTGATAAATGAAGCGAACGTGTTCAGTTCCGAGCCTCCGACCCACTGACGAGGTCGAACCCACATTGTAAATACGTTTAGCCTCGAGAGTGAACTGTGCTCCCACTCAGAACTCAGAACCAACACAAAACGGCGAGGATAGGCATACCAAGATGACAAATAACTATCAAACACTCTTCTCCCAAATAACATTCCGTTTAAATATCAACGTAAAATGTCGTGTAAACGTGTAAACAAGTCGCTAATGATGTCGCCATATTGTCCTAATAAGGTACAGTAACGAAGCCCATCCCTTTCCACAAGAATTCGCTAACAGAGTCAACAATCGGTTGAAAGAAAGTAAAAGTGAAAAGTGAAGAAATTTTGTTCTTTAGACCCGTAACATGTACAAATCTCGGGCTACACTTTGACCAAAAGCTAAGGTGGGAAAAAATATTAAAAACATTGTCATAAGGACTAGACATCGAATGTAACCTCTCCTCGCCAGTAAAGCGATCCACGAGAAGCGATTCATTTACATAATGATCAAAGGCAGAACTGGCAATACGGTCGCACAATTTGGTCATCGCCATCTGATTCACAAATTAAAAAGGTGCAAACCATTAAAGACCTTATTCGGAGCCTAACTATTTATTAGAGTTGGACATCCCTAACGTTAACAGGCGATCAAGGACACCTTACAGTCGACCCCACCGGTCCATCATGGCGCACTCCAATCAAGTGATGCAAGATGATTACTCCAAAATTACAAAGACGAATGAAAAAGAAGATACACTTCGACCGTGTACCATCTTAAACTAGTATCTATTGTTGTTAATACTTATTATCGCTCGCTACTGCGACCAAATTTATTACTAACGTGATTAAATGATGAACGCCGTAGATAGAAGAAACCGCGAACCGGCCTTCTGACGGTCATCAATATATGATCAAATAGAAACGGTAGCTGCTAAACCCTCGTAAAAAAATAAATAAATAAAATAAAAATACATACGGTAAATTGGGTAAATACATGGGGAAACAATTTGAAATGTTAACCGGATTCAAAAACCCTGGCCAATGAATTTTAAAAGGAGATTAACATACCTTCAAAATCTCAGCTGTACCAGATAGCATATGTAGGCAACGAAAGGGTCGTACGGTAGCAGACAAAACTCGAGACTCCGGTATTGAGGGGGGGGGGCTTAGGCTTAAAATGGCTGTCATAAAATGAGCCTGTACATGGTCAAGCCCAAAATATTGCTGCTGTTCACACAAAAGTTGGAATAACCTTTCATAATTTTTTTCTTATATCAGCTGGTAAGCTAGGTTTGAAAAAAAAAATTAAATATTATAATTCAGCTTTTCAAGAAAAATTCATTTCCTTGATCCTTTGTTTTTGGGTACATGGGCTTCATGTGAAGAAGATCCTTGCAAAGGGGATTATCAATTTCAGGATTTCTTACAATATAGTCATAATATGTTTCGAAATGTTTTTCCTGTTTCAGATGTTATATTCGCAATTAGAAAGGTTCTTGTTCGTCCTTATTACAGTTTTAAGGTACACCACCTCCCCAAGACAACCCCCCCCCAAAAAAAAAAAAACCACTAAAGTTTTCTTAACCATACTCTAACGCAATCCTTGACTTATTTATGATTATTTATAACTTTAAACCATAACTTATTTCCCAGACAAATGTAACCCGTCGTAAAATCATTTAACAATGGGGGGGTTGGTGGACGCTACGTTTAGGCGATGACACGGCGTTCATCTCTGTACGGGGAAGGTCCTGGGTTAGAATCCCGCACCCCTAGTGTTCACAGTACCTCGCAGTTGTAATACCCTCTTTAAAAAAACACAACAAAAATCTAATAATATTCCGGAATATCGATTGAATTCAGGAGACCTAGTGGATACTATTACATCTTCTCTCGAGATGACGTAGTGCTGCTAGGGTCCTTTCTTGATGTGGAACAGGATTTCGAACGAGGCTGGGGTTACCCTGGAAGTAGAAGGTTTCTATCCTGTACAAACTTTTTAATCTTCAAATCCTATCTGCCTGACAGATAATGAAGAGTGGTCAAATCCTCTTCCTTTCCGTTGCCTATCCTTGGCTCGATAAGGAGTTCCACAGAGTTTGATATGCACCGTCGATATACCAGCTCATTCTGCCAGTAAGATTTTTACATTGGTCATGATACCGCTATATATTGGGTTGTCCGGAAAATAATGCAGGATTTTGGTATTAAACAAAAAAAAAAGAAACTAGTTACTTTAAAGCAATGTTCTTTAATCAAAATAATTTCCCATACTCTCAATACATTTCTCCCAACGTGTTGGTAACTTATTAATTCCGTCTGAGTAGAATTCAGAATTTTTAGAATTGATAAAGTCAATAAATGCATTTTCCAGTTCCGTTTGATTTTTGAATATTATGTGTTGTAAGTAGTGGTCCAGGTGTCTAAAAAAATGGTAGTCAGTAGGCGAGAGGTCCGGAGAGTAGGGTGGGTGAGGCAAAGTTTCATAGCCAAGCTCCAATAATTTTTGTGACGTTACACGTGACACATGTGGTCGAGCGTTGTCATGCAACAAAATGGGCCCTTTCCGATTGACCAAAGAGGGCTTCATTACTGCCAATTTCTGATGCATGGTATTAATTTGGTTACAGTATGATTCAGCATTGATGGTTTCGCCAGGATTTAAGAAGCTGTAGTGTATTAAACCAAATGAAGCCCACCATACCGTAACCATTACCTTTTTTTGATGATTTTTTTCACTTTTCCAATCGCCTTGAGGTGGTCAGCGACGGTCGTTTTACTGACTTTGAGTTGCTCTGCAAGTTCTCGAACAGTTGTTTTGGGGTTTTCTTCCACCACTGATCGCAGAACATCATCATTAAGAGAGGAAGGCCTTCCACGACCTTCTTCATCTTCAAGGCTGAAATCTCCCTCCCGAAATTTTTTAAACCACCTTTGCACAGTGCACTCATTAACACAACCCTCGCCCCAGACTTGGTTAATGTTTCTAGCCGTTTGGGCTCCGCTTCGGCCGAGTTTAAACTCGTAAAAGAAAATCGTACGAAATTCTCGCTTTGACATTATAAGGATGACTGAATTATTTCCAAGTAGCGGAATGCTACAGAGGTAAACAAACAATATCATTTGGAAGAGGATTAATAAGTGTTGACATTCATACAAATGAGTAATCCTGTAAACGTAAACAGAATATTTTATATAGATTTTTTTTAATAAAAACTTAAAATCCTGCATTATTTTCCGGACAACCCAATATCATCAAATCCCGATCTAGTCATAGCTCACTGAAATCTATAGACTCATCGCTACTCCTTAGAGCAGGGGTGAATTACCTTTCTGCATGAAAATAAATATCTCTATCTAAAATAATAAACTTATTCTCGGACGCATGCTCCTCCTGTCTGTTATAAAACACTGTAGTCCTCTTTCCATCAAAAACACCGTTTGGTATCTTTGTAGACAAACGACTCCCTTGGCGACCTATTACACGGTTAAAAGGAGCAAACTGAACAAGGCTGCCTTATCATCAAAACGACCCATCCACACTACCATCCTAAACTATACGAATACTCAGAGTTCTTCATGAGGACTGAACCCATTCCATTATCGTCAATAACGTACTTCGCACGACACAACTCACCCCAAAATACTAAAAACGGGTTAAAATATTAAAAGATTAACGTACCATTTATGCTCCTAACAGTACAATGACTTAAATATTCCTTTTGGAAAAGAATGTGGGTGATCTAGTTATTATCAATCGCAAAAATCTCTATTCCACAATCCTGCAGCTTTATCTACCGACTATTTCATGACAATACCCCTAGACGTCTCAAAAGGCAATTGCCCGCCTCCCTTCTCCCATAAACCGAATAAAACATTTCATGTATGCTGAACCATAAGCTACATACCGGGTCCGTGGAGGGTTGAACTTGAGTTCAACGACTCGCAGACCCAAACCTATCATCAACTCTAAGCATTTAATTGCTAAACCGAGAACTATTGCTGGACAATTTCTCGAAGGGGTTTTATTGGTATTTTCTCATATTTTGTCACCTATGTTACTAATGATTCTGTAAAATAATAATGAAAATTAAATTTTTTTATCGTGTAATGATTTTTGTAAACAACATTTTTTTTGCCAAAATTGTATTACAACAGCTACTTGTTATAATTAATAAGAGTTACGAAAGTGGATAAAATACCATTTCTTTTGTATCCACTTTTTTGATGAGTGAGAAATCTTATAGATTGACCTATCAATAGTATCAATCGCATTAAATAATTCAGGATGGAGCAAGGAAATAATTATGCGACTTCTAACTAACGCTAATCGTTGGATTTTGTTCCGAAAAAAATAAAAAACTTTGGAGAGTTTAAGTCAATATTTTTGTAGTCTAAGGAAAAAAGTCCTCACTTCAATTTGGATGCAATGGGTAAGCAAGCTTTCTTCCGGTAGCTTGGCAGCTTAAATGTTTAAAAATTCCATGTTTTTATTTATAATCTTTTTTCAAAGGGTATGTCTTGTTAAATTGAGTTAACAGAGAAAATATTCCGGTTCTAAAAGTGTCCTCGGTGTAGAAAGCTAAATTGCCGTTGCACGAACGTTCTGACCTTCTTTCACCTGGTTTATGTTTATGCCGGTGTCGAAGGTTCAAACTTCATTCCGCATTGCAGCCCCAATGCCTGACTTTTGCCGTGAAGGTTGAACTTGTAGTGGTGGAGGTGCGTGCTCCAAAGCCTGTAAGAACATTTGACGTATTCAAAAAGCAAATAATAATTACCAAAACATTTGAAACGATAATTATTTATTTTTCTAAATGTTTAGTACAATGAGCTTTCTCAGTAATTAACAGTTGTGAATATTTTGACAGGAAAGTCATAATCGGGATATTCAGACACTATATCTATTTTGCGGTTGTACCAGTTTGATCGTTACGATTTTCTGTTCTGGTCTCGACGATACATTTGGCATTAACACAAATTTAACTCGACCAATTTTGCTATCCTCGCCGTGAAGTCAGTGGAGATGAAGACAAGCGGAAACGGGTCTAACATATTAAACCAGGATGATTGGAAACTGCCATCGCCAAATTCACGAGGTTCATTCCAACACGTGTTTGTTTATGCGCTTTTGAACTGCGAAATTACTTGTTTGAAAGACCAGCGCGTCTTTATCACCTAGCACTGACGAGGGCCAGACCAAAACAGCGAGGATTGGAAGACGAATCTCCACAAATTGTTTATTTGAAGAGTGGCCTACCATTGCCTCAAAAGATTACATATGTATAAAGAATCAACATTTAATCTGCATGCTGCAATTAACAACAGTTGATTAAACCTCTATTTAATTACTATACTTTTTAGATACTAATAATTAGATGATTGTATACTTCTATGTAAAATTTAACCGAAAAAAAACCTCCAAAGGAAAAGATGATTATACAAAACACGTTTTAAAAAAAAGGCAAGGAACCTAGGGAACAAACAAAGCAAATTTGAAAAATTTGATAAAATATGCGATCATAAACGATCCGTTGGTTCATTTAAATCTAATTTTGTATATTATTATTTGTTGAAAATTAAAAATATATCTATTAAGTCCATTTAACTCATTTAAATTCAATTTTGTATATCTGAGCCCATATTTGTTGAAAATTAAAAAGGTATCTATCGACCCTATTTAGCTAGTTTCCGTCGGACATTTTCTTTTTAACTTTTGAAGATTCTTATTACTTTGTTATGGATAAGATTGATTAAATCTTGCTCTTCCTTTTTTTAATTTTAGCGCAAACTGCATAGCCGCCCTCTCTTTCTTAGCTTTGCATTGTCTTATGATTCTAGCGTTTTAAATCTACTCATTTCTTTTACTGTTTCTCCAGCCGAATTGCGATGTTTTATGATAGAACAGTAACCACTTTTCTCTATTCGTTATCCTATTGCTAGCCTCGGTACCGTGAATTATGGATCAGTTAAGATATGCACCTCTATGCAGCCATGCCTGGATGTATGAGTTCAGTAACGGGTTGCTTTATTTGAAATCAGTTTTCTTTATGTAATTTATTGCCCAATTATGCACGTCTATAATACTTATATGCGTAGCCAACTAGCCGTAGACGGATTGCCTTTCAAGCCGTATAAAACTTCATAAATGTTCAATATGTAATGTTCTTTGTTGTAAATAAAGCAAATAAAGATACTCTATATATTTATTTGCCTTTAAACTCTGGTGCTGGAGAAGACTTCTGCGAGTTCCTTGGACTTGCAAGGCGATCAAACCGGTCAATCCTAGAGGAGATCAACCCTGAATGCTCTCTAGAAGCTGAAAATGAAACTTAAATACTTTGGCCACCAAATGAGAAGAAATGACTCTCTGGAAAAGAGCCTAATGCTGAGAAAAATTGAGGGCAACAGAGGAAGAGGGCGACAGAGAATGAGGTGGATGGACGGAGTCACTGAAGCAGCCGGTGTGAGCTTAAACGGACTCCGGAAGTTGGTGGAGGACAGGAAGGCCTGGAGGAGCATTGTACATGGGGTCTGACACGACTTGGCATCTAACAACAACAATATATTTATTGTATCTATCTATCGGAAGTTGAATATCGTCAGCAGAATACCGATTACTTACTTGATTAATTACTTAAAGTAATTGTACAAGTGAATTACTACCTAATTACTTAATTAAATCTACTGAATGCTCGTGTGAGACCCGTCAAATCTTGATACTTTACAAGTGCCAAAAACACTGGCTTCATGTATTTTTTTAAAATATTTTATGTATCACATGTACTTTGACTGCAAATGATTCTGAGTGGGCATGTTCAGATAATAATTTAGATAGTGTATTATAAATGGGTAGAGGAAAATTTTGAAAAACTGCTTATCGATATTGGAATATAATTAGAATTTGGGTTTTCGGTTGGAGACAAGGAAACGACCTAGAGCATAGTTCACTAAAGTAATCTGTTATCTCTACCGTTGACAAAATCCCTTCGTCTCAAACGGTTGTGTAATTTTACGGGTTATACAATTGTCCTCTTTATTTACAAAATTTCGCGTTAATCGCGTTAGCTCGGTACATACACAAGATTATATTTATCTTCTCGACCCCCCGTAATGCGTTTCTCAGAAGAAATACCGAAACTGAGCCCATTATAAGATTATAATTTTTCGTTGTCGCTTAAATGTCCGGTTCAAGATTTCAAATGCTCTTAGAATTTCAAGTTAATGTTATTAATTAATATGCACTCGATGTACAATCAAACAATCTTACTTTAAAAATGAATGTTCAGATACCTAAAGGTTTTGATAAATCTATACATTTATTTACTATTAACTATTTTTGAATAAATGGCATACAACTGTGACCTGATCGTTTTCATATGTGATATTTGGGGTTTGAAACCTTTGATTTGTCAAACTTTAACCAGTTACAAACTGGATGATGATGACAGGACTCTAGGAAGTGGTTTTATTTATGTATTTTTGATTTTTCTTACTAAGGCGATGGACCACTGTGCGGGTTATTTTCCGCATTGATAGATTGTAGGGTAAATGGTACGTGGGTGACAAGGAACGAATACATGGGAACCAATCGGCTAGACGAAAACGATTTTCGACTTGAACCATACTCCTCGAGCCGTTGGTGCGACTTCCCTGGTCCACCAGGCCGGCCCAGGGCGTACCGATCTGATGAGTTATTATTCTCTTTTCCCTGTAGAAATATATTCGTATACATGTTAAATCGTGGTAGGTTTATCGGAGTTTATTGTGCGATTGATGAAGTTGTTTTCATTGCCCCTGTGATACGTAGGCTTACAAGTATTTGCATACAGCCTAATATTTGGGTTTCTTGCATTTTGTAAGGTTTCGTCCTCCAAGCCCTAAGTAAGATAATTTGGGTCATAGTATTGCCGCATATTGCCAGTTGAGGTTTTAATCCCTGGTTTAGCCTGCAGTTCTTGCGGTCGTTAGTGATATTTTATTTAATATAGGCCTTGTATTTCTATGTTACTCTGTTTGGTGAAAGAAGTTTTTAGGTGTTTGCTTTAAGTTCCCGTTATGAGTAACATAGGTCTATCATCTTAGAGCTCCTTTAATGAAGTGAATTTTCCCTTGGCTAGTAAAACAATGTCAACGTAGCCTTGGGTTTAGATTCTACCTTCATTTAGTTTGCCTTTGAGGTCTTCCATTACCACATTCCTCATCAGAGGCGAGAATATTCCTCTTTCGGACATCCTCTCGCCATCACTGCTTATTCTTTTTCGTGCATCTTGGAGGCCTGCACGTTTCTGCTTATTAGCATGGATTCGATCCATCTACAGTATTTATCAGCTCCCCGCAGTCATACTACTGGTGTAACCATTCCCGCAAAAGTAGTATTACCAGATGGTCCTTCAATGTCAAAGAATGTTCCTAATGGAAACTGGTCTTTCAAAATTCATTTTACATGTCGTACATGATTTGCAACATATTTTGTGATAACAATATACATGATTAAAGCCTGTTTCCGGGGAAAGGTTAACTTAGGTGTGGTTAATGATAGAAGCTTGAGTAAGTATTATTATACTTTTTTTGAAATTTATTTTACTCCAGTTGTTCTTTCAATGAATTAATTATATTAGAAGAATGGAGAAGTTACTAAGGGATCGTGAGGCCCTTGGCTTTTTGACAAACTTGGAGATTGTCGGGAAATGCTCTGTATGAAAGGTGTAAAAGGAGATTATCCACGGTATTGTGGAAGCGTTTGTATAGACTTGTGGCGGTTTAAGTAATATGAAAAATATATAATATATAGTCGAATTTTCCGCTTGTCATCTAAGACAGATTAAAACAGCCAGTTTGTAACATAATTTCCTTTAAAAACAAAATAAAATAGCGGTTAAAAATTTGAAATTTAACTAGCCCAAGTTTGATAATTGGGATTAGTGATCAAGAAACAATAAACATTAAAAAAAATCCAAACATGTCAGGAATGAAAGTTAGGCTGGCTAGATTACTTTATCTCAAGGCTACCTTTAAACCCGATAACATGTTGCGCTCTAAGCTTTTAATTAAATGCTTGCTTTGTCCCTGACTGTTTACACATGGTGTAATATCGGCGGAAATGCTGGATGCTGAACGATAAAATATAATCAAAAACATCTGAAACCTTTGGACTTTTCTGAATTGCTTGCCATAAGTAACAATTCTAGTTCGGCTAAAGCAGAGGTAACGTGGTATGAGAGAACTTGACAGTTGAGCATGTCAGTAACATTGTCGAACAGTACGGATAAAAAAAGAAAGCAGGACAAATTTCTCAAGTTATCAAGTCTTAATCGGACACAAAAATGAAGAAGTCTTTCTCGTCTGTTTTCAGTTTTATTTTACTCGCTACTTTTAATATATTCGAAGGATGTGATTTTTGTCCTTTCTCCCTTCTGGGGTACGAAAGTTTCTGATGACTGAGTTGTGTTAACTCATAGAGTATCTGCAGTTGTTGCCTTTTGGACTCAAGAGTGTAATCGACCTTTCTATTAGATATGATTTATATTGTTTTAATAACAATAATTGGAATAATTCTGCATCTTTGGATTAAACAGTTAAACAGGCAAATGTGCTAAAGGCCGTCTTACAATTTCTTGCCACCCGATCGTTGAAATATCACGTTCTATTTTAAGTTTATGATCTTCCGGTCGAAGGGTCGGCGGGTTTCAGAAGGAAAGAAAGATCAGAAAATTCTGGGTCCTAGATTTGTTTAGAAATTTTGTCCTCTAACTCGAATCCAATTCAATATACCGCCAACATACAAGAACACTTCAGCTTATCGAAGACTGGTGGAAAAACTGGATGACAAGAGTGAATGAAGAAAAATGTACTCAGTAGAAATGATTTGAAGCAGGGTGAGTATCTCTTGACATTTTGGAAAAGCTAGTTCCACTCATAGACTGGTTTAAGCAGCTCTCCGATAATATTTTTTATTACTGTCAAAACACATTGTGACTGCGATAATTTATTATCAATGAGTAAACAAAGACATTAGTACATATCCTATTTTTATATACATTACATATTCTATTTTTTAAATTGAGAATTAATTTTGCGCTGTGCATTTTGCTATTGCTGATTCGTTTTGATATTTGTGAATATTAAATTTGGTATATTTTAGAGCAGTATGTTAATTTCAGTTAATAATAACACATTTTGAAAAATTGTAGCATTATAAAATGGTTTGCTGTAACAGTTTTGATTGAATAAGGTTCTTTTAAGGTTGTTAAAACTCAGGTTTCGAGTTTTTATTGCATGCTTATTATTGCGCCTTTTAATGTTTTAAAATTCATGTTTTGATGTTTTTATTGCACGTTTTGAAGCTTTTATTGCATTGTTTGGAAGGTGCTAGGTTTTTATTTCACTTTTTGCACGTTTTGAAGATTTTTGTGTGCACGGAAACTTGTCTTCATCTAATATTAAACTTTAAATGTCGTTCAAAATAAGATGGGGATCATTTAAATATAAAACGGATCAATTGTAAGTTGAGATGTACTTGTATGTGTAGAGTTTTAAGGTAAAGTCGAGACAACTTTTCCAGCATTTCAGAAATGCGATTTTTTATAGCGTAATAAATAAAACACTTTTTCATGAAGGTGTTCCAGAATAATGCACGATTGTTCCTGGCCGTGTACCAACTTCGCTGGGAAGTGTTGTTGACACTTTTGATTTACCTTATAGCTACGCGACCTTTTAGGAGCTTTTCATATTTTTTCAAAAGGGGAAACTACTCTACTATCTCGGTGGTGAAAATTAAAACAGTCGTCTTGTGTCTTCCGTACAATGATTTTTTAACATAATTTATAATAAATCATGCAGCCTCGTCTCATTTTGAGTGTTAATGCTGCCAAGTACAGCTTTATCTACAGGTTTCAGCAAACTCAACCAATCTTGAGTTTCAAAAACAAAAATTGCTGCAATCGAGTTGTTTATCCTTTTATTGCTCATGTAAACAATTGTTACAATTAAGTGAACAAAGTTATAACTAATTACAAAAAATATCATTTATATGATGTAACAGAGGCCGAATGGGGAAATAGTTGACAAAAGAAATTGTTTACTGCTTCTTCGATGGCTCGATCGTTTCTATTGTAAAATGATCGAACGTTTGAAACAGCTTCCTGACCGCAGCAAATGAGCAAATACCGAAACGCGCCTCTTTCTCTTCACCCAGACATCATCTAGACTTATTTTTCACAAAAAAAGTTAAATAAATATACTTTTAATTGAATTAAAAATAGGTAAAAGTGTTAATATTACTAATTATTCATGAGAAAATGTTAAGTACCATTTTTACACTGTTTAGTCATGTAAGGCTAGTCCCACAGTCTTTCTGGTGGGTTTTTAATTCTTTTAAAAATATTGTTTATGGGGCATCCATCAGCGTTTGCGAAATAGTACAACCCACAATGAACACATTGTATTCACACAAATACTTGCATCCATTTTATTTGATAGATGGAGTACTCAATATTCCTTCATCGACCTACTTACAATAACAAACTAATCTAATTGGGGGCGATGCGATACTTTTATAAATATGCACATACACAGGTCGAGGGGCGATGGGGATGCTATTTCACCATAAGTCCCTCCCCATTAACTCCAATAAATAGACTCACTCATACAAAACACAGAAACATTAAACACATATTTGGACGGACACATACTATGAAAATTCTCAATTCACGTAATAAGCGGAACAGGGGACCATGAAACTCGCTTCCCTGACAGAGAATCATTCTTAAATCCGGCGGCATGCCTGTACGCTTTCTGTATGGAACCAGGGTATAACACGCTTCATGTTTCTGGTGTCTCTATGCTTACGTTGCGAGACCAGGGTGATCAGAGAAGAACAGATTCCTAATCACTTCAATCCTAACGTAATATCTCACTTTATATTTTCATATTGTAAATTCAAATATATACAGGTTATAATATGTCAAGAACCACATATTGAAAAGACCGGCGGATCTTAGGTTAGAAATAATAGACACGATTTTCGAATGTCGATTATTATTGAATCTTTTGTTGCTTAACATAAAACATAATTTTCTTCAGGTAGAGGAAATGTTTCATGATAACTTCTTTCACATCTATAAATGTTATTAGGTCGTATTGTGTTAATGATAATCAATGTTTACAATCACACACTATCAGGAATGGTTTATGTCTAGAAAGGTACATTTGAAAGTAATCTTATGTTTACAGGACCCAAAGTTCGCCCTTCCGATCGTTCTCCACGTAATCTTATCTTTTGTACCATTGGTTGACAAATGCTAAAATTAACTGTCGATTGTTATAAAAATGTAAACAGTGCGACTTTCTAAACACAATGCAATTTAGAAACATGACACGATAATGTTCCAAATCGATTCGGCACTTATAAATTATTAATAAAAATCAAATTTAAATTTATGAACGTGATCAATTACGTAATCATTAATAATTTGAATATCATTATAAACCTGCAAAATTACGGAAACCTATGTAATATTCCAACCTGAATAATGTAAAAACGGTACTGCTAGTTTAGCAATTAATTGCTTTGTATGTAATTCATGTTTGAATTGTATTACATATAAGTTTTCATTTACAGTAGTTGTATTGAGTTGATTCCAGGGTAGTATCGCACAATTTTCTCCGTCATTAATTATAAAAAGCATTTAATCTAAAAATATATTTTAACTGATTATACTTTTTATCTAATGCCTCTGAAGATATAAAAAAGCCTCGAACACAGTCAACCAAGACCTTCGATAACAAGTATAATCCTTAAAATCGTTAATACGATCAATTGTGACTACTAAATACCTATAAGACATAAAATATAAATTTAGCAAAGATAATTTTGGGGAAAAATGTGTACAATACAAGCGGTAACAACAACGATCAATATGCACGTGAATTCAATCAATAAAATAATAATATTCAAGTACGTGATATATAAAATAAATCAACAAGGACACATCTATGTTAACATTATATAACACAGGCATATCCAATTTTTTTTAAACACATGTTCACTACTTTTCAAACAATGTGCGCTTAAGTCTTTTATGCTTGTATTTGGAATTCAAGTTTTTTTTTATTAAATAAATAGATTTTTAGGGCTATTTATCCATGGATTGTACAAATTTACAGTTGCTCTATTGATGTGGGTTGGTAAGCCAGCATTGTATGCGTGTAGTCCTATTGGACTCCCCTTCAAAAAGTCAGCTTTTGGACTTGCAAAATTAGATGTACTGTTTTCAATATTGGAAATTTCGACTACGTTTTAACTTACGAAGACTCTGGATGAACGTATTCGGTTGTTACTGCCATGCTCCCGACTTATTTTAAGGGCAACACCATGGCAAAACATCTTAACTTCACGTTTTTGTTTTAATATCAGATAATTTCCTTCAATACGAATTTGGTTGGAAGGGAAGAATTGCCTCGACTGTTAAGTCTTTCTTACACTCTTTTCGATACACACGGTTGAGGTAGCTCCAGACACGCAGCATACGCGTTTATTACCGATTGCCACCGAATTCGCCTCTTGGCATTCGCCAAATGGAGTGCGAGATTCGTACCCCCACACCCAGTATGTGCGGAACCAGCGAATACTATTTGCCAAGTGTCGTGAGTCAATTACCAATCCTAATGGACAACAGTGAAATTGTCATTGTTGTAGCTGCGGTTAATGTTTTGAATAGTAGCTAAAATTTCAGTCAGAAATCAGTTTCAGATTATTGTTTGTTCCAGTTTACTTTTGATCCGATTCCACGAATCGAAAACCTCGATCCGATTTTTGTGATTCGGAAAACAAGAGTTCCAAACTATTGGTTTATTTTGGTTAACTAGTTCAGTTAACTAACAGAAAAAACGCTATGTTGTTCTTTCAATTCTTTGAGTTCATATTGTTGCTAGGCGGATAACCGAACACTCGTGGGGATTCGGTGAACCTTTGCTTGGCATTCGGCGAATATCGCATGTCTAGAGCCACCTTTCGAGACCTATACGTCCCACTGGATAACCAAACCTTGGATTTTTATCCATATAAAATAAATAATAAAATTTAGTTTACAAGTACAAATTTCGTCTAGAGAAGGATGATAACTAACATAACACTCCCTACAGTTCCTGGTCCGAATAGTGTTTACTATGTGTGCTCAATCAACATATATCTGAAATATACACATATTTGTGAATCGTGATCTTTTACAATTGTTTCGTGCAGTGATGTGGCCTTGATGTATTTGCCAAGGTGGGACGTGTTAGGGAAACAGATGGGCTCCATCTGGTCTACACTCCCCGTTGCATGTTAATAATTCTCGAAACACCCCACGGCCCGCTGCATTTGCTCCTGAGGAATGAAACCCTCCAAAATAGAAATATGCGGCGGTACGCCTAATTTAGAACGAACGATTATCGATGAACGCATTCCCCTTAAAATAAATGCTTCAAGGGGAAGAATTTTTTTTCTTCTGTAGGGCTAGGGGGTGCAGAAGATCCGGTGGAGCTTCCTAACAGTGATGAAGTTAAGGGGAAAAAAGTTCTTTCAATTAAGCCCTAATTTTAAGTAAAAATAAGACTTAAACGAATTGATTTCTTAGTTTTACCGAAAATGAAGTTCTATATGTAAAGGCTTAACACTGCCAACAACAATGTACTTACCAGAGATAGCTGACGTTCTCTTCCCAGTTGGAGAACTGTTTTTCTCATTAAGCCTATTTTCAGTTTATTGGTTTGGTTAGAACGTAAGGCCGTTTTTCAATTAAATAATAAATTTGCTCATTATTTACATTTTGGTGATGAAGTTACTAGGGGTTTGTGCTCCCCACGTACTGCAGTCTTCTGGCTTGTTGTACATTCCTAGTTCCTCAGTTCAATACAATAGACCCAATCGTTCTTCTTAGAAGTATCAGGACAGTAACTGTCGCTGCTATAATTTCATTCTCTAGGTTTATTTTGTGTGCTAAGTTAAATCTCCATTGGCTGTTTTTCGCATTGGAAGATGATATGGGTGGCTGTTTTCTCCTCTTCTTTGCATAATATGCAGATGGATTCATCGTTACATATGCTCAGGTTGTGCAGATGTTGCTCAGGTGCCAGTGACCGGTTAATAGTCCTATCCACTCCTCTTAGACTATCACTCTGCAATTGTAGCAGTGAGGGTGACAGTCTTGGTCAGGGTAATTCTATCGTACGTTTACTGTGTCTAGCGCCGCACTTCTACTTATGTTTTTTTAGAGGCGTATACATGGTCTTGGAGATCCTCCTCTGACCAGTAAGTCTCCTTTTTCGTTACCAAAACGTTCTATGTGCCCTGGCACCCGAGATATCATCAGAATGTTATGTTTTCCAGGAGATTTTGGATTCATTCACTGAGTAATTTTGATGTATTTCTTTTCCATGCTAATGAAATTAATAACAAAAATATACGATCCGGTTCCTTCGTTCATTTCGGGGCCATCCGTTCAATATAATTGCATCTACTTTCCTGAGTTCTTCCTCTCCTATGTAGTATTATTAGGCTTTATAGGATTATTTGGAGATGTCCAAATAATCATTAACTAGCGGTCACTAAACATCACACACTTTATAGGATGTTGGAAAGAATGTTGCCGGGATCCTATAGTCAGGGTCTACTTCTAAGAATGGGTGTTAGTTACGGTTGTTTGCTCGAATTGTTTAGTTCTTATCCAATTTGATTGTTTTTGGTGCCTAAATAAGCTTTTCCTAGCCTCTCATTGTTTAAATGTTTCTGGTGAAGGTAGGTTTAGCACAGTTTCTTGTTCACTTGTAGAGGTTGTTCTCATTGCCTCTGTTATATATAGGTTTGCTAATATTTACATGCTGCTTCCAGTTCGAGTTGACTTTTGTTCGGGTTTGGTCCATCAGATTAATAATCCATAGGTTGGTTACAGTTTAGCCTGTTATTATTATTTTTTTTTACAAATCGCATATTTATCCTATATTAAAAGACTTCATTGCTCCTTAGTTCTGTTTTCAACTTCCTTAATTCCTTAATTGTGTCAGAATTATTTAATAAGTAAATGTGTAGAGATTGAGACTCTCAACACGACACTAAGAATGGCACAAGACACAGAAGACAAACACTTTGAGCCCTGAAGACACACCACACCCCATTTCACGATATCTCAATAATTAATAAGCATGTATTTGGATGAAACGTATTTAAGGCGTTACTTACTTTATGAATTCCAAAACAAGGCAACCGTTGCAACTGACTTGGGATTGTGGGCAGTGTTGGATTCTGATGCTGTAAATGTTTGTGAAAGTCCAACTGTGAATTTCTCGATTTAGATAAGGAAATTTTATTCTTGAACATGATGCGCGCAATGGACGCCCTTTTGAGTTTGTCGACGACATATTGAGCTATAGTCTAGAGGAAGATCCCTTCTTGATGAGAGCGCGGAGAGATGGTTCCCATTATAACCACTAGAAACCACATCCAAAGAGTTGTGTTTGTTCAAATGTAAGCGATATGCCCATTTTCCATGCCACTCTTACGAACCATTTCTTTGTAGCAGGCGATGAAAAATGAAACACGTAGGACATTGTCTTAGAACAAAAACTTGTTGGCCTACTCGGTCAATGGCCTCGAATTAAAAAAAAAAAAAACAAAAAAAAAACAATAAAACAGAATTTTTTTACAGCGTTCAAATTTTAATTGATTTGTGTTCAAACGTTCTCGCACTCAAAGGAATTTTTATGCGAAAGGTACATTATGCATGGTACATGAATAAAAAAAATACACTGTCAGAGAAATCATTATTTTCTTGCAAATCCAATATTTATGTTCAAATCGTCACATGTATTTAAGGACAATATAATAACAACATGTAAATAGTTGAGCTTATGGAGGAATATCAAGTTCAATATCAGATTTTACACCTATATGTATGTAACTCACCTAAATCAGAGTGGATCGTGTACTCAATATTCTCCCATCAGTCCTCTTACACTACATAATCACCGCAATAAATACATTGACTCTCTTCACTCTCAATATACGCTTTGTAAACACAACTATCAGTGCTATATACAATAAAGCAATGTTTCTTCCCAAAAATATAACAGGGGACCCAGAACACGCTGCCGTGCTCAAGCATAATTATCATATCTCTACACTTTCTCTATAGTCAAGCAAGTGCGCCCTTCAATTAGGTGGGCCACATGAAGCAACTTTTCTCTACATGCCGGACACGTAAGCGGTCTTTGGCCCAAAAATAGTGTCCGTGTGTCAAACTCGAAGACCTATCTTAGGAAAATCTCGTCCGAGGGACTCTTATCCACAGTGATACGGGAGAGCCTCTCCGCCGATTCGGAATTATACATGTTGTGAGATAACTGTATATAAAGGCTTTATAACGCAAACTCGACATTAATTGAATAAAAATTCATAGAAACGCACCACCCCCAACGATACATTAATGCTTTTTATTGATTTTGAGACCGTTTAGTTTCACAGTGCGGGTAGCGTCAAGTGGTTATTCAATTGATGCATTCAACGCGCAGAGGAGAGCTATTCATCGAAGCACTGCCGCCGAATCTTTCCCAGACTATTTGAACCGTCAATTTACCAATTTGTCATCCTGGGTCGGACAATGGGACGTCTTATCGCCGTGGCTTATTTGCTGTGGGTGCGCCCTTATTCATGTCAGATATGCGGGAGGTAGTTTTGACTTTCGTATAAGAAAGATTATTCCATCATGAGTCGTTTTTTGGCTCGTGCTTCGGCATGAAAAAACAAAATACGCTTAGCACAATGCTAGTTTAGGGACATTTTTCTACTTTTCCGAAAAACTGATTATCAAGGACAATAATGTCTCCCATAAATACAGGCTACTAGGTTTTTGAGCCCTCCTTGAACAAAATAGGGTTAATATTGCAGTCAACACTGCAATTTTTAATATTTGTGATAGCGAACGTGAAACTATTTTTATTGTATCTAGAATAGACAAACATACACGTATTAGAAAGTCATTCAGTTGTCAGTCTCTCTCTCTCTCTCTCTCTCTCTCTCTCTCTCTCACTCACACGCACACACACGCACAATCCTATCTCTGTCTCTGTTTCCCTCTTTCCGGTGTGAATTAAATAGTAGGGATTGTTAATTTTTTTTTAAAGTCGTGACTGGAATAGTTCATGAAGTAGAAAGTTCATTAGAAGCCTTAACTATAGTTTGCCCGGGGCTTGGACGTTTACCGGAAGGAAACCGAGAGTGCTTCAACGCATCCTGATGCATATCCTTCGTGGAGGTTGAAATCACAATAATTCCGAGTTGGCCCAATTGGGAATTGTGTTTTTACTGTTCACCAACTGAAAAGTGACCAAAATACAATAGGCATCCGTCATTTAACTGACAATTGAACTGTCAGCGTAAACAATAGGCATTTGTTGTTCGAGTGTATTTTTCGCCTTGGTTTAAAATCCGAATTTTTTGTATTTATGGTAAAACTTTGTCAACGTTATGAAACAATTAGGAAACAATGTGAATAATTTTTGTGTCAAGTAGTCTTTTTGAAGAATTATAACGTCGCTTTGTTTTCAGTGTTTTTGGTTTTGGGAGGGGATTCCAAGTAAGTTTATCCATGAAAAGCTTAAGAAACAGAAATGACCACAGTGGTAGACAATAGGATTCCATTTATTCTCATTCAGGACAGATACGTTTACGTAAGGTAAAATTTATTTGCACGCTTTTCGTTAGGTTTTTCTTCATTCTCGATTTTGTGAACCATACAGTTAATTCATTCAGGTATTGTTGTAAGTGTTGAGTGTTAATTGAGGTATCCGAATTACGTGTAAGAATTACTGTATCATCAGCGCATGTATTTGTTGAAACGTTAACATGTGTAGGAATATTCTAGATAAAAATATGAGTGTTTAAAATTAAAATTTTACTGAATAAAACCGAGGCATATCAAAATTTGTCACTTCTGACCTTCTCACATTAGCGCGGAGAAAGCAGACTCGACTTTTAACTTTCTTCATTACACAGTTAATTATGAAATTGGCCAATTAATATTTCAAAATTTGTTCTTATCATTAAAAAATGTCTCAATTTAACTCGCATTCTGTTGAGAACTTGAAGATTTGAATAATATATCACTTTTGTTAACCACTCCATGTTTTGTGATTCAATTCAATCACAGTGATTCAGAACATTCTTATTTAACTCTTGAGAGTGTACGGGATATCAATAGCGTATGTCGTATAAAAGATAAAAGGAAGGCAAATATTTCTATCTTGCTATCCGATACAAAAATAACATTCCTCCGTCTAGCTGTTCCGTTGCCGATAGTGAGTTGTTATTATTATTTTTTGTCTAATCTCAGCTCTAACGAGTAAACAAACGTCAGTAACAGTAATCGAACTTATCAACTTCCTCTAGATTGATGTCTACATCCGCTTTTCTTTAAATTATCCGAGTTTGATTGAAGGATTTTCTTTTTGAAGTATGTAATTGAATAATGAAAATAATTAATTGTCATTTACTGGTTTGTATGTGGATTTCTTTTTGGCGCCATTCTCTTGATTTGACTTGTGAGTGTAATCCGGTGTGTTTAGCATTGGAGAGACCATTTGCCGAGGATGATGATTATAAAAGAGACTGTGATGTGGGGATTTATGTTCAACAAGAACTTCAGCTTGCTGGCTTATTGTAATTTCCTATACCCTGATTCATTCTGTCCATTCAATTCTTCTTTTAAGATGTTCCAGTTCATACAATTCCTTTCCCTTGGTTTTCATGGCTATGTCTCCTATTCGTAGATGATATAGGCGATTGTTTCTTCCTCCTCATTGCAACAACCAACTGTGTTGAATATACACATGTTGGTGTCTTCTCGGGTGCCGGTGACCAATAAGTAGTCCAATCACACCTCTGAGCGTAGAACTGTCGCTGTAAACTGCATAACTTTAGAATTATTGACCCCTTTTTATTCCCATATAATTCTTGGAAATGATAGGACTATGTCGGTCTTCAAAGAAATGTGAAATCTTCTGTTAAAAACTTAATTATTGCATTAACATAATTTGTTGAAATTGCCGTTGTCTTGATGACCTTAAGATAGGTCGAATGCTTAGTAGTAACAATTTGCTTGTTGATCAAGACATACTGTCATCCAGATTATTCGTTAGCATACGTTTACTTTGAAGCGCCTCTAGAGTTTTCTACTTGTCTTTTTTTTACCCATTCTGGATTTTTAAAATCTCAATAATAGGTTCAGTGCGTATATTTTGATGTGATTAGGAAAATACAAGGAACTGCAGAAGTTCACATTTTGGTGGAAAAAATTATAGAAAGATAGATATTGTGCAACGTTTTCTATCATATCGATTATTGTTGAAAGTGTTGCTGGATGAAAACATTCAAGCAAATAGACTAGATTGACATTAGAAAAGCACAAGACCGCACAATGTGAAACACCAGCCAATGTTTCGACCATCATTTGAAGCAGGATTTGAGTCAGTTGGAATTGATGTCGTACGGACAACCGTTCAGTCTCGCTTCGTCTTTCTATGCAGAGAACCGTTGATTTAGAAGTCACGAACCGAGTGGGGCTCCGTCTAGTTGAAAATTGACAGCGAATTCTTTCCCGTTGTACTCGGCAATCTCTTCTATTAACGGGCTAGTTTCTTAAGACCGTTCCTAGGGTTGGACCTCCACATGAATCGATGTAGATAGAAAAAACATTGCAAAATTTTATTGGATTCTATTTGTACTAGATAATGGCAGTAGGTTTCCATTGACGGAAATTGTATTTTCATTCCTACTTTAAATGAAAAATTTAAATAAGGTATAAAAGTCGTTCGATAGAGGGAAACTACAAATTTTGGTATGGTTAGAATGATGCAATAACAAAGCATTTTGTATTAATGACTGTCGTTTAACTTAGAATTCTTAAATTAACGAAAAGCCATTTGTGCACATTAATACATTCTCACTTTTTACTCAGGTTCGTTGGATTGTAAACACAACCATTTGACCAACGTGTACTTGTGAGATTTCTATGTGGTCTGTGGGGTGACGAACCTATAATTTTATCGTTATAGATCATTTCGGTCCGCTAAGTCTCGCTGCTTTGGTCTGCCAGATTGATTATTAAAATGCTATTAACCCTTTCTTGCCCAATGTTTCCTCAGGGCAGCACTACACTCAGCAAGTTTGTTAAAGCTTTGCTAATCCCATGAGCTTATGGCGGGCGCAGTGTTTTCGTTGTCCGGGGGCTTTTCTGCACGAGTATTGACAGCACTGATTTATTTAGCGCAAACTCTATGACTAAACTTACGGGATTTGAATTAATGAATGAATAAAGGACTTTATTTACAAAAAAAAAAAAAAATAATAATAATAATAATGTACTTAAGGAAGTATAACCCACATTAAAATGAAAACCTAAAACATTTTTAGGCAGCATTGATACATCTGCTGCGAAACCCGATTCTTCGAATTGATGACTGACTACATGATCCCGGAAACGTTCTTTACATCTTATAGAGTCACAACCGACTATAAAGGAGAGGAAGAATTTAGGAGAGTATCAGACATAACGATTTGGTTTACAGATGGCGCCTAAACACACGAAGGAACCGGTTCGGGTATTTTTTGTACAAACCCATATCATCTTTGAATGAATATTGAACCTAACATAGAGAAAAAAACCTAGGGAATGAACTTGTACCAGCGTCAGTCAATGACTTGACTGATACTTCTGAGAAGAAGGGTGGAGTTGATTGCACTGAAATAGGGAACTAGGAAGGTAGAATAAGCAAGAAGGCTTTCCATGGGGAGCTCAAACACCGCTTAGTAGTACCCTCAACACCATCATCACCAAACTGTCTGCAGAAGGTGACCAGTTGAGATTCACTGATAAGAAGATAATATGTGCATGCAAAGATAATGTTAAAATTAACTAAACAAAATTGAATAAAAACTGTTAGTGCTTCTCAATGTAAACTTAACAATTAGAGTGCTCCAAGAGAGCTCTCTGCGGTACTCCAGTGCATCCTTTGCAGAACCAAACCGGGAAATTGTTTTCCGAACAAACACTCTCTGAAAGCTATAGTAGCCTCAAAAAGAGTTCAGGAAAATGAATGGCACAGCCAAAAAATGGAAGAGGTCTTTCCTCGCCCAGGAGCTAACCAATGAGAAGCGCTCTATAAAACCATCTCTCAGAGGGGAGTAATTAAAGTAGATAAGTTCACACCTAGTTTGAAGAACCAACTTAAATTGAAAGGGGGAAACTTTACAGCATTATTATTATTGGACTAGTCGAAAAATGCCTTTCAGTGATCAAGTTGTTTGTACAGAAGAAATTGGTTCTATTGGTTCTCTGAGCCAGTTCGGTAGAACGTTTTAACTCCCTGGAACGAATGGATGATTCAAAAGCCGGACATTTAGAGAACCAGTCTTCATGGTTGTTAAAGCATAACAAAAAGTTAATATTAAGATCTTGGGCTAGTGAATTGCGTACCTTAATAAATTTGCAATACATATTTCAACCGCCGTAATGTTGGTGAGTCCTGTGGTCAGGCTGTGACTGTCCTACCTAGATACGAAAGGTGGCGTTTGTTGGTGCAAACACATAATAGGTAAGTTATTGTTTCTAAGTACAGCATGTAGTTAGGTGTCAAATTCGGCAGGTGATATAGTTTAAGAATTAGAAAAAAGCTGAAAAGATTCGACTAGATCGAACCACTGATCTCCCAATTCGGAAGCATTGCATATCATCTAGCGACAAGCCTTAAAAGCCTTGAACTTAATAATAATACATGATGGGGTTTGGTTTGAGAGTTGGCAACTCATGTACTGGGCCTACACTCGCGGGTTTTTTTTTTTTTTTTTTTTTTTT
>CM077102.1:3151018-3211946 GCA_039619505.1 Cimex hemipterus
ATATATATATATATATATATATATATATAAGTCGACATATTTGATTTATAATCTTTACCGAAGTTTTGGTAATTTTTCTATTAAAGCAGTTGGTACAACCGACAGAAGAAAGGGATTCTTAGTCATTCGAATAGCTGAGTACTTTTCTTAAAATCAGCCAAATGAACTTCTAGCTCAATTAAAATGGAATGCTTTCTTCTATCCCTGTATCAATATTATTAAACCTTACTCAATATAGATTTCATACAATTTTACAGATGGGTCTAAATCATTGGTCGAACCTGGGTGGTTTTATGACCAGCATGGAGATTATCAATGTCTTGTACTCCCAAATGATGCGATATACTCTAGAGAATTGTATGCCACCTATAATGCGATAACATGCCAGAAACCAGAACAGTTTACAGTTGAAAATGTTTTAAAAGTTTGTTAGACGTTATCTTTCGAGAGATATTCGCCTTTTTTCTTTGGAATAATTCGTTAAATGTTAACCTGTAACAAATGTTAGTCGTGTAATTGAGCCTTTTTTGGGCCCTAATGGTCGAGGAATGTTACTGACAACTAAATTAGGAATGCTGAGGGGAATCAGTTAAAGCAGACTACAGCTCCACCAACTACTTGATTGCTCTTGTCCCCTTCTCATTTAATTCGTTCCGATCCATTTCGTTAGTCAAGGGGAATGGTCTTGGTACAATTAAAAAAAACTTAGTGATATCATTTAACAGTTTAAACTAATAATATTACATCTACGAGCGGAGGCAAAATATGGCACTTGTCCGATACAGGCTGGCAACTGGGGTTTGTAATAAACCAAAAACTGAGATATAAAATCTTTATTATTTTATGTTGATTTTGACTTTTTTTTTATTAATAACGTAAAAATAGGCAAATAACAACACAGGAGAGCGGCTGGAACGGTTTGCGTTGACACGGTGCTCATCACTGTAAGATAAGGTCCCAGAGGTCATATGACTTCTGCTCTTTCGAACCCTTGTAAAACAAGAGAAAAAAAGGGTTAACGTTGAATTTGGATAAAATCGACGTGAAGAGAATTTTTTAATAGACCACAAGACATTATCGAGCAAAATCGCCTCCGGAGAATCCAGCCAGTGTATAACATATTTCCTTATACACGAATATTCGTATTTAATTTTTTACTTCCCTTTCTGAACACAATTTTAACATAATAAATTTTATAGCGGATAGCGTAAACAGATAGGAAAACCCGTCCATTTTACTAGGTAACCATAAAAGTTAGGGCTTTTTTCATTTATTATTGTTGTAATACCATTAATTAACATTTCTATTTACATAGAGGATAAGGCGTATACCAAGAGGATAATGCGTCAGTTCTTAAAGAAAAAGTGTTTTGGACAGTTCATGGCAAATTATTTAAAAAAATTCCCATGGCGTAAAAACCGAATTTGTGTGTGCTCATTGTATGAATTTATACTCGGTAATTGGGCGGCCTCTTGGATGAAACATTAAGTAAGGGCACTACCCAAAAATGGTTCCTATCTATAATGAAAAATAATCTGTAAAATTAGTTGCCAAAAAATAAATTGTTTTATGAGGAATTTAGAAGTAATACATAATGCAATATTGTATTGCCAATAATAATGATGTTTATATTATTGTTCATATAGCCTCCAACGGCGTTAGCAACATGATAATGTTCGGTAACTATTCCTGTCCATACAGCATCCAATTACTTTGGTATCCAAATATGTCAAATCATCCAAAATTTCAATATAATAATGTATTACCCTTGTTGGTATCCAAATATACATCTTACAACCACTAGTTTTTATCACTTTATATCAGCAAATAAAAGAAGGTTGGGGGTGATAAACTTATTATGTTAGGAATGAAATGTTTCGCGCAAATATTATGACAAAGATTCTGGGATATTGTTTTATATATTTTTATAAACATTATGGTTTTTGTCGAATTTGTTGCAAATATGAAAAGAGTTGCTAATTGTCTCGGTGAATAAAATAGAATAAACGCTCATGATATACGGAGAAAAGACAAAATTTATAATGAGTGTTGATTAAGCCTTAATTCGACATATGGCTTGGATGGTGGTTATTCATTCAAGTCGTCATCCCCATAAAATAAATTGTTGGAACAGTTTACAACGGCGGAAATGTGGGCGCAGTGGCACGTCCGGTCAAACGTCACAACTCGACTCAAGAGTTTATCTTAGGGGTTAAAAAGAAAAAAAAAAAATAGAAAGGCGTGACCACCCCAGGTATAAACGGAAGCGACGATCCTACGGAGACGCCCATTTAAACCGCGGAGTCGCAAAGATCGTCTTCCTGATAAAGAAATGCCTGACATAGCTGTCGATGTCCTAAAAGCCAGGAGTGTCATACGCTAGATACCAGATGAATGCTAAGAATTTAAGGGTGAGCAATAGAAAAGTGAAAATATTCATCGTTCCAACTTATGTTGTGTCGAATATTTCCAGTGGAAATTAAATTTATAAAATAGAGAAATATATTTCGCACATGCCTGCCTATTGACGTACATAACCAGCTTTCTAATGTTTCTTATTTTTATTTATATATTTATTTTTTTAAATTTAAATAGTTTTATTGTTCGTATTATATTGTTATAATTACATTTTTGATTATTATTATATTATATATTATATTTTGATAATTAATTGTTAACTAAAACACTATGGACCAAGTAAATGTAGCTTATAAAGTACTGGTGGCAGCCCATACATAAAAGTTATGAAAATGCATTAATTGCTTGTTTCTTCACTGCCACTATTTAGTACTTTTAGCAATACCCATGGTGAAAATCGAGATTTGAACCTTCTAAGGTCTATTTTTACTGATTAGCAAATTTTGTTAGTGGCAAGTAACTGTGAATTTAGTGGTTTGTAAAATGAACTTCATCACATCGTGGATGTCCAAGCCTAGAATTTTTTAGGCTGGCAACATCCGTACGGATCGAATGAACAGTTGTTTGTGCAAAGTAATAAACTGGACTCATCCGGAGATTCGGATTCTTGTTTCCTGTGCGACTGCCGTCATACGAGTATTGCAAACGACAAAATTTCACACCCATTATGAAACCAAGATAACTAGATATCATCGAAACTTGGTAGGTTATTTTTCTGTGGCTTTAATTCACTACGTTTTGAACAAGTTAGCCTTAATCCAACAACCATCACACAATTTTTCTAATTTCTATTTATTATATTCTACTTATTCCCCTTTGAAATTTTATATTATATGTTGATGTTATGATATAAAAATAGTAATCCTGAAAAGGAAAAGTGGTCGAAGAGGTTGTCTTGCGTGCAGGCGAGTTAGTTACAGACCGGTCCTCAGGTTATTTTTAAGACCGGTCTCAGCGTAATATGAAAGTGATTGCAAGGTCTGCCAGGATGTTGACCTCAGCGGACGATTCATGCCAAAAACCCCTCCATTTCTCTTCCGCGCCTAGTTATACTCGATTATTAACAGCCTCATTGCAAAATAAATACTCCTTGTCGACATTATTTCGGATAGGCAGCTTCCGTTTTGCAGTCTGTGGAAGAAGGACGATACCTGTTGTGTTTTCAGTTTGCTTCTATTCCTGTTTAACGCGCTGTAAGCGTCTTCAGCCATTTTAAACATATATGTACTTTAATGTTACTATGTATGTACAACAGATTTGGCCGATGTCGCCGATAACACAAACTCGATGAACTTCATGAAAGTGTTTTCGTCTTTTCTGTTGTTTTAACTAATAATAGTAATCAAACGTTTTCGATCAAATCATTGTCTTTAATGCGTTAAGGCTCTTGTTTGGAATTTTCTGGTTTAAAGTTTAAACAAGATTTTCTTGGTTCTGAAAATATTGGAAGATATGGTGCTACAGGTAAGTAAAGGTTGCCCCTACTTGTTGAAAACCCACGTACCTAATTTTTTACAGTTATAGCCTGTTATAACTACCCGTCGACTGAATTCCACGGATTGTCTCACATGGATTAAGAATTGGGTCCGATATGATTGGTGTTGCATAAAGGACTCGTCTTTAGATTAGTACTCGACATACAATGAGAGATGTTTCCAAATGGACAATAGGATAGAATATTTCGATCACAATGAACAGGTGATTTCATTTAATGGCTGAATACATTTAACCCTGATGGACAACATATGGGGGATGAAAATGAAGTCCATTCCGTTCCTGTGCAACTAACCAAATTGATAACGCGTTTTCTCGTCTACACCCCAGGACTTGTGACCGTTAATGTTATACGCCTGAGTTTTTCCATTATAAGAGCTCTGGCTGGACACTCACGGCATCTGTTGGGCTGAGGTTGTATCCAATACGTAGCAGTTAGCAGACACGTCGGTAGTAAATGGACGACATTTCCCAACCCTTCCTTTTGTCCTCATAATCAGCGAACCACTCTTTTATCCCCCTTCTGGACAAAACTGGACGATCACATAATTTTGCGAAATTGGACTTTCAGGAAAATCATTCGGCCACAATGTCCCACTTTTGTCTTCCTCTTGCCCCTGCCATTCTCAACCCCTTCTACCCTATAGTCTTTCTGATTTTCCCCTCTTCTCAGCCAATTGCCCTCAGTTCGTATACGTATACGGTGCATCAGCTTCTAAAGTCTACCCATTTAATTCGGAAACGATTAACGTTAACAAAAAATAGTCTTATACGAACCCCAAGATCATTTTGGCTAGGAATCGCTCGCGTGGTGGTAACACATTTAACATCACCTTCCCATCTAGTTGGGAAATGACAATAAATTTGTTATTTTAAATGATAATCCCATATTTTTATTGTACAATTCGATTCAAGAGTATATATTATGCCATATGTACTGAAAGGAAAATTTTGATAGGTTGTTTTCGAAATAAATGGGTAGGCCCATCTTGTTACTGAAAGCATACCCCCTCCTCTCGGGTCCTCCGTTGGGCATAACTCACAAATGGTCCATCCCACCAAAATTTTCCTTAAGTCTTTAAAAAAGCGTTAAATGGTAGGCTATAGAAGTACATTTTACTCTGTACATTTTCTTTAAACTGTACCCGCGTGTATGTATGTACTTGACCTAAAAAATCAATAATCGTTTTTTTATTTATTTTTGATTAGTATAGTTTAATGGCTATAGAGTGACAATAAATACTTTTTGTATTAAATAAATTTTCAATTAAATACAACTGATTTTCTTCTTCCAATTACTTAGTTCCGTGAAAAACACTATCTTGGAATGTACTGTCAAATTTTGACGGAATTAGTGCACCTCAAAAGGATTAAGAGCATTCGAATTTCGATGCAAAACAAATTAGAATAGACTCACATAGCGTTTTAGCTACCTAGAATTAGTTCCGAAAAGGTTAAGGACTATTTCACAGATAGGATTCATCCCGTTATTAGAGGATGTGAAATAGCCAGATGTCTCGACAGTAGCCAAATATGTCGTCACGCTTGTTTTCTTTGCATTACTTTCATTATTTTATCCAAAATCGAATTTTTGGGGATTAAACTGATATCTGACCTTTTACACAATTATGTACTGTGATTAATGCTGATTAGAGAGGCAATTTTTCTGTATTTACCCAACGAAGAAAATCTTGCTTAAATTTTACGCAAGAACTTAATTAGTAAAATTGATCTTATAAGTGATTATGTATTTTTACTGTTTAAAGTTACGACAAAAAACCAACAACAAATGGACTTCATAACATTTTCAATTCAAATTCCATCGCTGTAATCGCATTTATAACAGAATTATTATTATTTTATATAGATATTGGGGCCTTTACGGAATAAAATTGTGAAAGGTAATCTGAAAAGTGAAATAATTCGAATGAAATTAATTGAGAATCAGGCTTTAAACAATATGGCCTTTTTAGTCCAATTTGACAAGTGGGATCATCTTCTGAAGGATTGACGTCCTTTCACGGGGCACACTTTAGACATGTACTTTTAATAATAGTAAAAATGTATTAGTAATCACAATTTTTATTTTGGGGTAACTTAATTAAAGTTAAATTACAAGATCCACTGAATGAGTCCATCCACCCTTTGTTTCATCGGATTAGTCATTTTTGCGATCAGTTGGTTTTTTTCTTAATTTAAAGATCGTTTTGTTTTTATTTTGATCTAGGTGCGGCCGATGTAATCGGCAAGAATTATAGACTGAACGCTCAATTAACGTAGAGGTGTGAGGCGTAACATAGCATGAAAATTGTTTACATAATAATTATGCATATAATTCTTACACGTACACATAACCCAACATAAATTTAGTTAACATCGTTTTCGGAAAAAATATTTATTTGGATATCTTGTTTTATTCAGGGAAAAAATGCTAAAATGATGTCGGTTCATATTGGTAACTTATACTCCAATTACCTGTTACGTCCATGAGAGTTTGTGTACGTTTTCATTTGTTAATGTTTTATTTAATATCTTTAATCAACATTTCAGGATTATATGTTTAAATCGCGTGATACCAAGAGGACAATGAGTCAATGCATAAAGAAAAAATGTTTTGAACAGTTTATTGTAAATTATAAAATGCTTTCTTTCTCAAGGATTTAAAACCTATTAATTGCGAGCTTACTGCATGACTAGAATAGGCGGCCGAATCAAGTCGTAAAATTTGCACGGTGTTTGGCGATGAAACAATAACAAACAAATAATCTGGATCTCTCAAGAAAACGACCAAGTCACGTATTTGGACCAAATCTGTTTTGATGATTCTACACGCCAAAATCACTTCTAGTAGATAAGTCCTGGTTTTCCGTTGGGAAATTTTTATTTCCCTGTTCTACTGGCTCAACACTCCACAATCAACTGTGTGTAGATTTCAACAACTAGGCCGTAACATTTTTTTCGAGAAGGTCATATTAGATTTCGTTTTAGCACCTCCAGAGACCCCTAACTTTAATTTTTTTCTTGAATTTAAATTTTTTTTGACTTTTGACCCCTAAATTTTTTCCAATTTTGGAGAAATATCTGATTGACACGCCTGTAATTAGAAAACGGCTGTCAGGATTTTCACGTCAAACATGCCATTTGAAAGAAGAGGAAAGTAAAATGAGAACTGGGAAATAAAAATTAAAAAACGGAAAATTTCAACTTTCAAAAAATAAATAAATAGCGAAACCAGGACCTATTCAGAAGTAGTGAGGGTTACAATTTGTCTAATATTTTCGAGTGAAGAATCTCCAAAGTTTGACCCAAATCCTCGACTCATCAACCTCAATATCATCAACCATCAATTGTTGATAAGGTCGACTGGTTTTAAAAGAAATTTAATTGTTATCTGCGGATCTTTCGACTGTTTTAAGTAAGAATAGCGTTAGAGACCTTGACAGTGCGAACACAAAAATAAATTTGAAACCATCCATTAAAAAGAATGTATTATGTATATTTGTAGACGTCTTTAAGATCGTTTGCCATAAGATGACATGAAAATAAGCCAAAAGCTAGGCAGGTAGAAGGGAATTTGTTTTACATCTAATTGACCGACCTTAGATCAAGATTATTATTTTCGAGGCAAAGGTAAAGTAATATGAAACAACACTTCTCTTTAGCACTTTATAGTATGTAACTAAATAATCACCTATTTCCTATTTCTTGCAAAAAAGGTCAAGGAAAATGCACCGTTCTTCCACTTTTTTATCTGGCTCGTTTTGAGGTTTTGGTTTAGCCTTGGGGATTATCTCCCCGCTGCGTCATTGTGCGGATTTGGGCTATAGGTTGCACTGGTTCACGAGATTTGCGAAAAGGTAGGCAGACTTCAGACTCTTTCGAGATGTTCGCGTCTCTTTCCATTGATTTTTTCATAAAAGTATCTATTATTTTTTTATCTAGAAATCATGAGATGCGGTCTGGTGTGATGTAGGTTTCACAAAAACATTTTCTTTATCATGCCGACGTTTCGATCTTTATTGAGAATCTTCAGGGCTTAAAGTGTTTGTCTTCTGTGTAATTGTGCCATTCTTGCGTGTCGTGTCGAGAGTGCCCTCACGAATACACTTCTTCCAGTTTTACGCTTGTCAATTACATGTTTGAGTTGCATATCTGCGACCAAACCTCCTGGATCTTGAATTCGTTGAGTCGGCTGAATTCACCAGAAATTTACTGCCTTTCCATACATCTAGGACATCGAAGCGTTGGTTTCAGAATGAATAGCTACTCGTAGACCCCAAAAGAATATGGGCAATGATCCAGTCCGCTGTGACGTATTGTATCTTTTTTTATTGTTGGATATAGTCTTTCTATTTTGCTATTGTATTGTAGTGGTAAGGCGTGTATACCCAATGCACTGAAATTTTTGAATAAACTACAATTCAACTGCCTACACATTACACGCTTAGGTATTCTGAATTGCGATATCCAATTGTGATAACAAGCGCTAGTTGCCGTCTTACCAGTTGTATTATTCAAAGGAATGATTTTTATCTAAATGGTAAATATGTTGATATACGTTAAAGCATAGTTGGGAGGTTTTTATAAAATTTACGGTAACGGAAACGTATTTCATCTTGGATAAAAAAAATCTTGGATACGAAAGGAATATGTATGTGTAGTTTGGTTCGATACATAAAATGGAGCATCTAGTATTTTTCGTAGTATTATAGACTGGGCAGTTTGAATGCGGTGGATATTGGAATGTTTGGCTGAACCCCACACTTCTAGTCCGTAGGTCCAAATCGGTTTAACTATGGTGTTGTAAAGCAGTCTTTTATTTTTGAGAGGTAAATTCGAGCGTTTTTCAAGAAGGATGAGTTGACATGTCAGCTGTGAAAACCTGGTACAGTGTAGGGGCCAGAACGCTACCCTGAGGAACACCAGCATGGATAGGAAAATATGAAGAGAGGGAATGGCCTTCAATGACGGAAGAATCGGTCAAAAGCCGGAACAGTCTGTCCCCTCTCAAGGTAGGACGAAATAACGTCTACCACGCGGTGATACTGGTTGAGTGGCGGTTGCGAAAACTAAACTGATGGGCTGGAATTATGTTTTCTGAACAAAATCTTTTCTTAATATTATTTTTTAAATACTTTTATTAGATCAACTGTGGGTACGAACCCTTACTCATGGAATAATAAGGCAGTGCAGAGCCAAAAAATGTTTCAGAACTTACAAAATATTTGGCTACAAAATAAAAGAACAAAACAATTTGACGCGCGCCATTGTCAATTGTTTAGTTAGGTTTAGACAAAGGAGCTTTGAAAAATTGATTGGCTCCCTCATTGACTTGCAAATCCGCTACTCTCCCCCGTCTACTTTTCTTTGGAGTAACGAACCCATTAGAGTAAAATGTACAAAAATCCATTACCTCATTGTAGGTACCTTGTTGAATTGTTGTTTTTTACTGAAAGGAGGTTTTAAATTTTTCAAACAATGTAAAATGTGGTTGTAACTGTGTAATCGTGTAACGATTGCAGCATTCAACTACAAATTATTCTCAATGGTAAATTGAGAAATATAGAATGAATTAAAAGGAAGAATTCCTTATTCAGAAAGAAGTAAGTATAAGGAAATTTTGTATGAGGTCTGGACTTGTGGAGGAATTCTCACTAACTGATTCACTTATTCACTCACACATACACACACACACACACACTCTCTCTCACCCTATCTTTCTCACGAATCTCTCTTTTTTCACTCATTTGCTCACTTTTGCTTATTTCATTTATTCTCTATTATACATTTCCCCACTCACTCACTCTTTCTTTTCACTCACTCCCACTTACTCAATCATTCTTTCACACTTTCTCACTTACTCTCCTTCTCTCTCTTTCTCCCACTCACTCAATTTTTCTCTCTCCTTTTCCGTCTCAGTAATTTCTCTTTTTCTTACACATTTACTCACTCTTTCATTCTCTCTTACTCATTTATTCACTCACTTATTTTTTATTTCTCACTCACTCATTTTTTCTTTCTTCCAGTTTCTCAAACAAGATCTCTCCTACTATTTTGGATTACAGGAATGTTCGAAGACCAATGTTCGGATTAGCAAGCAACTGTACACGCAAAATCCCAGTAGATAAAGCGTTACATTAAATGTCAAAGACGTCTAACCATAATTTATTTATAAGATTCCATACCATGTTGGCCCAGATGTCCGGCTGTTGTGGAAGGTATTTATTTATAGTACACAGCTGGAGTGCAGGAATAAGGCCCATTTTTTCCAAACTTTTCACAGTTCTTCAGATGACTCACAAGAAAATTCTCTATGATTTGCTTATTGTTTCTGCTAAACTCACATTTTCTTCGTTGATATGTGATTTTGTACAATGTTTCTTGTCGTGATTCATCACTTGCTTTAAAGATTGGAATTTACCGTTTTTCCCCTTGTAGGATTAAAAAGATTACTTTCAACTATTCAACAATAGCCTTTAAAAGACCAGTTGTTACAGAATCAACTTTTAGGAAGTGAAATAAAAAGCCGATTCGAATAAATTTCAATGAGGATTTCTAAAGAATGCCTTTGGGTTGAACACGCCTGTTAACAGATCCCAATTGGCCCATTTACTCGAAAGAACGGCTGACAGACGCTCCTATTCAAAAGATGTATGCGACGGGAATGCAGTTAAATGTCACACGTTCTGACTCAACTGTCAAGTCACCAGGGACACCGATAGTTCCACGGACAAATTCACAGATGCCAAATTTGCTGTATGGCTATTTTTAATAATAACGGTGATAAACGGCTCAGAAAATAATAAAAATTTATGTCGAAATTATTCACGAATTCAACGATTAAACTTTGCATACCACACAACGTTATTTTTATATGATTTTACAGGCAGAGTGGTCTCAAACTTTCTGTTTAGATTTTGTGAATTGACATCTATAGTACATAGAGTCCAAAAGCAACTTTTACGGGTAGAAAAAATAAAATACTATCTCTAACCCGAAAGACTCCATTATTCTCTCCTCTTAAATTGTCCAATGTCAACCTTTCTCCATCTCACTCTCTCTCTTTCGCTTTCTTTCTCTATCCCACTTACTCTTTCTTTCTATTTCTCCTGCTCACTCACTCAATACACTCTCTTTTTTTTCACACACACTTTCTCATTCACCATTCATTCACATGCCTTTTCTCATTAATTCAAACACTCCCTCTCACTCTCTTTCCTCTCTCTCTCAATCGCTCGCTATCTTATGATAATTTGTCATATTAAAGGCCTTTTCACAGCCAACATACCATTCAAATTTACCACACCTAATCACCACACATTCAAATTTACTTCTCATTAATCGATATAATGGTTCAAATTTATGACTAGTATTTTTATATGCCAGCTTTCGATACTCAAAATACTACGTTCACAGGTTATTCAAGTTTTTTATGAACACTATATTCCCCTTTTGAAAATTTGTTCGTCGAAATTTTATGTCAGAGGTGATTTTGCAACGAACAAATGTTTCATTTGTTTTAATTTTAAGCATTCGATGTTGATGACATACAATAACTTCTCGATATGTTAAAGATAATTTCAGGTACAATTGTTATCACTACGTCAATTGACCTCAGTGTCTGGGGAATTCGAGACCACCCTACGGCATGTTTCTATACAAAACAAATCAACTCCCTTGTAAATTTAACCTTAAGTAAATAAAAATTAAATTATCAGTGAAATTTAATTTTAAAACACAATTTGTTACGAATTGCTCAGGGATAAAAATTATTTGATGTCTCTGAACTTCCTTTGTACCCTGTAATCACATTCTGATATTTCTTTTAAACACGTTTGACTAATAAATTAATGCGAGAGTATAAAAACTGAAATCACTCTGAAAAAAGCTAATAAACAACCTTTTGTTTCAAATTTCAAGTTAACCACAAAGTTTCACTTTGACCACAACGACCTTCCAACACGTATCAGCTTTATCTTAATTGATAGGATGGAATGTGGAAATAACCTTAACCTTTTATAATGTAGGCGCAATTAAATAAGAAATATTTTAATATTATTTTTAGTGTTAGTTAGAAGATGATATTATCGATGTAAAACATCTAGCCTAATTCTCAAAAGACCAACCAAATTATACAATTGTTTTCACTTAGGTTGTAAAGCTTATAAGATGTGGTATGCGGGCAATTGCATTACCTTATCAATACATACAAATTAAACAATCAAAAAATCAATTTAGGGGAAAGTTACTCTGTTTGTTTTTGGTTTTTCTTTCCTTTGCTGCTGCCTTTAAGCAGTTACTAATAACACATCCACCTTCCTTCTTCTTTCCATGGATGAGAAACATTGGATACCCAACTTCTACCTGTTCTACACAGTTCTATGCCATATTACCGCATCGTGTGTAATTGAGTTTTATGGGTTGTAGGCTTTATTTTTCAACAATAGCGTGGATTGTTGTCCTATAGAGTCGATCGTAGCGTCTGTTTAGCTTTTTAGTCGTACAGCTGATGCAATGTTAAGCGTGAATCTTGGTGGGAGGCAAGGTAACAAACGAAGTCATATTTGGGGATAGGAACATTGTTATAGTATAATGTGAGAGGAGTTTTGCTTCGGATTATAAATATGACATGGAATTGCTCATTTATCTTCATTTTCCATTGTATACACTTCACCAATCTGCTATATGTGTGGCACGTCTCTGGATTTGGGTCAATACAGCTTTACCATCGGCTAATGATGCACAGAGGGTGATAGGCGTGGTGGGAATTTCTGCGTTATATATATATATAGAGGATTGGTACAAGCACACTGCCCTGCGATACTCCTGGAAGAGCGGTACTCAGAGATATCTGACAGATCAGAAAGACTCGCTCTGTTAGATAAGAACGGAGGATTATGTAAAGGATATTTGGAAGGGCATGTTTTAATTTGTACGGGAAAACCTTGGGCCACACCCTGTCAAAGCCACATCAAGGGCTTCCATACAATATTCTTTGCGCTCAATCGGGGGAAATATACGGCCTACAATGCGAAACATTGTACTGCTGGACTGCAAACCTTAAATTGAAAATATAATTGAATAATTTTGTTTATTGATAATGCAAGTTTAAATTTTTCGGATGATTCGGCTTATTTAACAAACCGAATTATCCAGCGTGGCAGTTCGTCCGATAAAGATTTCAAACGAGCAGTCGTCGATGTCTATGAGTCAGAGGGGACAAAATTTGAAGAGGGCGTCTCGCGTGTCGTTTTATACTCAATATTGATATCGATCTAATTGTTGCGTTGCCTTGAGAACCAGACATCGGGGCACCGGGGCTAATCACTTGTCTAATTTGGACAAACACAACAACTGCTTCTACCCACGCAAAGTTCGTCCAACAAATTCAGAAATCAAAAATCCATCACGGTCGTAACACAGTTTTTAAACGCAGTGCAACAGTCAAGCGTTCAATCTCGGGAATTGACTGAAAAAACCTTTTCCAAACTCAGGGTTTTATATTTAGAAAAACTATCCGTAACCCCTCTTGTAAATCTAACAGGCGCGTTACAGAAGATTTAAGAGGACAAAGTACCAACGATAGAACCAATTGGATTTTGTAAATGGTCTGCTGGGTGGCATTCCTATTATTTAATAGTTATCTATCATTATACTAAACTGCCCATAACTAAAACTTCATTCCACAAAAAACACACAAACACTTGCCTAATTTGGACAAACACAACAACGGCCTTTGTCCACGCAAAGTTCGTCCGACCAATTCAGAAATCAAAAATCCATCACTGTCAACACAATTTTTTTTGCAGATTGGAATTGATGTAATTTATTAGCGTGGCACTAACTTTTCATTTCAACCAAGGCCTTAGATAAAAATATAATTAATTGAAATAATTAATACGGTTCATTATGGCTGTTAAAGATTTATAGATTAATATAATAATCAAATCTAATGACCTTAAGATTGGTGGATTTACACTATGCTTTTTATTTACTCAAATAAAAAAATATGATTTTTTCGTCTTCAAAATGTTCTTCAGTGAAATCGCATCCTGCGGCTATTGTGATGGTCTCTTTTCCCACGTTTCAAGTTAGATTTTTATCTGATACTACTTCCATTGTTGATGAGCCAACGGTATCCGAACGTAGGAACATTGTGCCAGTAAAAGTATTAAAAAAATGGTAGCATTTGTAGAAAATATACTTGTAATAAACTAAAAAAAATAAAACTTGAGAAACAACATTCGTAAATGAAACTCTATTAAAATGCATACATTCGTTAGTTGTTGTAGGAAGGTCATGAATAGGACAAAGTTTTTCGAACCTTATTAAGAAGTGAAATTCAGTACCTCTTTGCGAAAGTTAGCATGTTCTCAAAGTTGTCTGACCTAATATTATTTGTATTTAATAGAGGATAGACGACCCTAAGTGACTCTTTTTTTGTAGAAAGGCTTGAGTTTTTACTTGTTACCACATTAACATATTTTTTATTTTATAGCTTTTTTTGGATATAATTCAGCTGTTAAGGAAGTTTTAACGGATTTTTTTTATGTTGTAGACTTTATTGGACATAAGTTGGAGTTTTCAATTCAGTGGGTGTACTCTAAAATTTGATTGTTTTTTAAATTTATTTATACAACAAGCTCAACATCATTTCTCCTTTTCAGCTTCCTAAAAGGATCGGCGATAGCGACTGGACAAAATCAATGAACAATTTATGAATCTTTTATTAAATAAAATCTATCACAAAGAAGCATCTCGGGATTCAAAATTGATATCATCTGTCTCTCAACTAAGTGAACTTTAATAAGCTACTTGCCGTCGGACTTTATACTGATCCATTTACCGACGATTTCAGCAGGGAATACCATGTCTTCAAAGAAACCTGAAGGCTCGTCGGCCTTTTCTGCTTGCTCTGAGCACTAGGCTTCCTCGTCGGCTTTGGAAGTTTTCTTATCGCCGACAAATATGACTTGTTTCCCGAAAAAAAAAAATCTTACACGGTCTTTCTTGCATCATTTGGCAATTCTTAAGCAGGGGCATCGAGACAAGTCTAAGTTGAAGCAATCAAATAGAAAAATATCATTGTTCATGAATGAAAAAACTCTAGTTGTTCCAAAAAAAGAGAACATCGCAAAGAATCGGCACAACCAAAACATGGAATAGGTCTTCCCTCGGGCGGGAGTTACACGGTAAGATGCGCTCAACAGAAAATCTCCCAGAGAGGAGTAAATAAGGTAGATAAATTCGCACCCTAGTTTGAAGAACTACAATAACTTAAATTGATAGAGGGCAACTTTCTATTATTATAGGTAAAGTCGAAAAATGCCTTTTTTATATTAAAAACCAAGTTGCTTGTAAAATAGAATATTGTACTTACAAAGAACTTGATCGTGATATTGTACTAAAAGCCAGTTTGGTACAACTTTCAAATGCCTAGAACGAATGAATGATTCAAAAGCCGAGAATCATTTCTCATAGTCGATAAGGAGATCACAAAGTAAATTGAGTGCCTTCAGCCAGGATAAATGTGCATTAATTATTTCAACTGCCGTAATTTTTAGAAAAATATCATTCTTTACCCTACAAATAGTTTGGGTTTTATATTCAACCTTCTGTTTTCCTTCGACCATTGGATAGTGAATTTCAGTTTTGAACAAATTAAATAAATTTGAAAACCATTCAACTTTTTTGGTAAGCTATCAAATGATATCATGATTTCATCGAAAGGTCTTGATTTTTTGTTTATCACATTGCGCCGATACTTATCTAGTTTTTAACACAAATTTAGGACACTTGCCGATTATCGTACCCTGCTTATGCAGTACTTCGATTGAATAGATAGGTAAATGTGATAAATCAAGTCAAATAATAAAAATAAGTAAAACTATATTTCTTTGCCGCACTTTGACAAATATTCATTAGGACATAGTACATCTACTTAGATTCCATTTCAGGACTTACACTTATATTCAACTTATATTTAACGGCGGGGAGGTTTCCAGATGGATTTAAAGAATATATTATTTTGTCAATCTTAGTTCATCTTCATAAAGGTGGAGACAAAAATTTCTTCAATTATATAATATAACCTATAATTTTACATCATATTTATCCAAAATCAAACAGAGCTTGCCGAGGAAGCTAGAAAAATACTACACCAACTTCTGGAAGTTGTGCTTTGGACATTAAGATACAATTGGACTAAAGTGCATGTTGGTAGTATAATATATGTGTGTGGTAAAGGAAGTAGCAAACGGTGCCACCAATGTGTTAGCTACTGTAAAAAGCCGTTATTTCTTATAAACAAATGGACGTAAAAATATTAGAATTGTGAAACGATGAATGGCGCAATACAAACAATGGTCAAAGGACGAAAGAATTCTTTCAAATCGTTTATGAACGCAAAAAAATTATCACTTATCGAGTTATAAGCTGACTGAATCATTATAAAGTGACTCAGGTCACCACTGACCATGGGAGTAATAGAGCTTTAGAACAATACAAACGCCGTTTAAGAATGATATCAAGTCCAAATTGCAATTGTCAGAAACCATTTCCCCAAAACTAAAATCACCTTATTTAGGGAACCAGTCACGAAGAATGAAAATTGATATTATGTGTTAAAACAGATTTTAATTTAATTTGGTTTTACGCAAAATATTTTTATTTAGAAGTTTGAATTTTGTTATTGATCTATTTATCGACATTCGAAACTATTAATTATTAATTACTGTTAAAGAACTTCATGCATAGAACTTCTTTTTATCTATCTGATAGGATATGTAGTAGGAGTAAATAAAACAATTCACGTTCCCCAAAAGATGTTTCTTGTGGTAAAAAGCAGGGCACATTTCTGAGCACTTTGCTATTTATTATCTACATCAATAACTTATTTGACTTAATAGTTAACGACTTAACGGTTCAGTTCACTATTCTTTGAATGTCGAAAATACTAAACTCATAACTGATAAGCCAGAAAATTTGGATATACATGTTTCAGATTAAACGGGCATCAAGAAGTTGTTCTGTAAACGACTGCATAAACTTTGTTTCTCTAGCCATTGCCGTCAATAATAAACTAAATAAGTGGCAATAAGTTGAACATGTGTAAAGAACGGGCTTCTTGACGTGCCATGCGTGAATCCCAGCATCTTCAAAGAAGTCAGTCATGGTATGGCACAATTTACGACATGCTCGTACTGAACTAATTATCATACAGCATGAATCTTTGATTGTACCGGAGGAAGTCATTCTGGATGCTGAGGTAGCTCCATTTATTTGGGACACCTTCCTGTTAGTTCATGTTAATGGTCCACCGCATGTAATTCTGAGTTATCACTTAATACTTGGAGGTTGTAGGGATTCCACCTATGAATTGACCAGCACGTTATTCTGCTATGAATCCCACAGAACTATTATGGGACGTGCTAAAGAGACTGGTTAGACATCTTTCGCCTCCAAAAAGCGTTGAACACCTTCAAACATTTATATTATTATAAATGTTTTTTATACAAACATTTATATTATTTTAAATGTATTTTCCAATTCATCTTGTCATAATCAACAAGCTCACTTGTTGAAGAATGAGATTATGTTTAACAACATGAAATCATCGATCACTTATTTCTTCGATGCCTACGAGGACACTTAAGGCCCTCCGCGAGGCCAAAAGACGTAATACGGGTTATTAAGAGCAAAACCAGGGAATAAATTGACAGTTTGGTTTTAATATTTTCCCTGAATTGTAATACGTTTTCTATCCAACCAAATTATTACCTAATTTTCATTAATTAATTCTTCTCTAATAATAAATAATTATTAAATTAAGTTCTGATCGCGTTTATTTTTTTCATTAAAATAAGAAGTGTTGCATAGGTTTTTTTAAAAAAAGAAAATGCAATTTGAATATTTTATATGTTACAACACCCTACTTAAAATAATTTTACATATCCACCTCTTGCATGATTCATTCGTTTAAAATTGAAAGTTCAACTATCAATAATTATGAATTTTTTACGATATGTGTAATATGAATTTGTATATCACAATTAATTACGGTTTTTAGTTGAGATGAAAAAAGTTAATGGCACGAGAGGGATTCGAACCCACGACCTTCGGCTAGATACGTCGCTGTTCTACCACCTGAGCTATCGTGACCTCGATCCTCTCGGACATCAACTCCCCATCTCAACCTCACCTTATGAGTTTTACCTCCTTTTGCCATATTTCAAATGTCGTGTAATCTGTTTGGATTCTCGACGACAATAGAAATGGCGACGGAGAGCTTTAGTGAAGTGTACTTCATTTCAAATCATTAATTCACTGTTTTCGTGGTCCGTTCGACCAATTAATATATCACAATTAATTATGGTTTTTAGTTGAGATGAAAAAAAGTTAATGGCAATGGTTAATGGCAGTTGATGTCCGAGAGGATCGAGGTCACGATAGCTCAGGTGGTAGAGCTGCGGCGTATCTAGCCGAAGGTCGTGGGGTCGAATCCCTCTCGTGCCATTAACTTTTTTTCATCTCAACTAAAAACCGTAATTAATTATGATATATTAATTGGTCGTACGGACCACGAAAACAGTGAATTAATTTGTATTTTAATAATGTGTTAAATTATTATTCATATACATTGTGGCTCTGACAGACGGTTGAAGGTTTATTGTCATGTAGAATATTTTTACTTGTAATGAATATGAATTTTAAAATGTTTAGTCAACTAAATTATATATTTAATCTGAATCACACAAACGACTCCGTCAATGAAACACTTGATTCTTTTCAAATCATGCATTTATGGTTGGTATAGAAATGAGTACTTTTTAAATTTCATTGTAATGAATGCTTTTAGAAATGTAAATAATGTAAGAAATTTAATCCACAACCAGAAAAGGTGGTAAACCTAAATTTAAATTATAGATTAAATGGGCTTAAAATGGAAAAAATAGATGAAAAATAAAATAAAAAATTGTATAATAAATCTATATGTAGTAAAATTGTAATATTAAACAATATGTATGTTTCAGATAACTATAATATAGTAATAATAAGTACCAGATTAATTGTATTGATTGAAAGATATTACAACCATAGCACACATCACAAGTTTTACTTTTACTGGGCTGGCATTGGTATAGGTGTACATGTTTTATCAACAGAATTATATACGGATATAATATGTATAGTTTTGTATGAATGTATATTTTGTATGTGTTTATATGTGTTTTTCTTGTGCCAATCAATTCTTTCATTCTTTTACAGCGTTGAGAAGTATGTTTCAAACAAAACTGAGTTTTTCAAATTCTACGACAATCATATAAAACGTCGTGACTTTCCATACATCTATACGGTTGTACGTCAATACGTCTCGACTCCTGTCTGGAATCCAGGCGATTTGAACGGTCGGTTAGAAAAGTACATTTTAAGTTTACTACGGAATGAAACAGACAATAGCAAATTAATATCTTGAGACTGTATATAAGGCCTGTAAATAAGGCTGTAATAATTATTATCGGACGGATCGAGATCATGGGGTCTTGGTTGTATCCCATGGATATTGTTATTGATCCACTATAGGGGCAATGACTGTAAGACTAGGGCAGGTCGCGAGGGATCTGAAGCCAGCAGATGGTCTACACCCCTACAATTTACTACTCGGGCTGAAAACATTAGCTCACCCTACGCCAGCTGCACATAGAAATCGCTAATAATTTCTTCCGTGATAGGAAGTTTCAAAACCTATTTGGTTATAAGCCGACCTACCGAGAGTGATACCTGTGGGTAGGTCAGGTCGTTTGGAGTCACTTGGTTCTTGTCGTTCTATCAGCTCGACTCGACTGAATTAGATCAAAGCTGAAGAACTTGTATATGATTTAAAGCAGTTACACAAATTAATAAATTCTATAATTCGTTTATGCCCATGCTTTAACATGTTTTCTTAACATGAGAATCATACTGCTACATTTTGCTTCCTCGTGCCTATAAATTATGCTCATTTATCCTGGCTGAAGGCACTCAATTTACTTTGTGATCTCTTATCGACTATGAGAAATGATTCTCGGCTTTTGAATCATTCATTCGTTCTAGGCATTTGAAAGTTGTACCAAACTGGCTTTTAGTACAATATTACGATCAAGTTCTTTGTAAGTACAATATTCTATTTTACAAGCAACTTGATTTTTAATATAAAAAAAGGCATTTTTCGACTTTACCAATAATAATAGAAAGTTGCCCTCTATCAATTTAAGTTAGTTCTTCAAACTAAGGTGGGAATTTATCTACCTTATTTACTCCTCTCTGGGAGATTTTCTGTTGAGCGCATCTTACCGTGTAACTCCCGCCCGAGGGAAGACCTATTCCATGTTTTGGCTGTGCCGATTCTTTGCGATGTTCTCTTTTTTTGGAACAACTACAGTTTTTTCATTCATGAACAATGATATTTTTCTATTTGATTGCTTCAACTTAGACTTGTCCCGATGCCCCTGCTTAAGAATTGCCAAATGATGCAAGAAAGGCCGTGTAAGAATTTTTTCGGGAAACAAGTCATATTTGTCGGCGATAAGAAAACTTCCAAAGCCATACTGCTACATTTTGCTTCCTCGTGCCTATAAATTACTGATCATGATTTCACTCAAATTTCACTAATTTCCAGTAGTTTCTAAATGAATATTTTCCCAACATTAGACTAACAAATTAATAAATATCAAAAACTACAAAGAGCCCCGAATATTTTTTATTTTTTGTTCTTAATTAGTAAAATAGAATCTTCAATAGAGTTATGAATTTTCTAATCAATTCTTTTGATCTCAACATTGAATATTCACTGATGACAAGCTTAATACACCACTCAATTTATTTAGTTTAAAATTAAATCCGTTATTTTTCTATATTAGTTACAGGTAATTAAGTGTTATCGTAGTCAAAATAAAGAATAAATTATGATTTAGTTACTTCCTTTGTTTAATTTTATAATCCCACAATAAAAAGAAGCATTATGCCCTTCCAATCGGCTACGCCTATAGAACACATTCAGTTAATTTTTTTCCCTTATGTGATTTCATTTGAATTCTTCTTGTTTAAAAAACAATTCAATGGCTCCAGACAAGTATCAGGGCCATAACATTATTAGATGAAGGGTGCAGGATGTGAAGTCGTCAGGAGAATAAGTGTAAATCACCCTACAACAGGAAGAATTCTTTGGCGCTTCAGAGTAACAGGGCTTCATACTAGAAAGGCCCGAGCAGGGTTGACTTGAAGAGATGATAGATTCATCCTTTTTCAGGCTCTACAAAACTGAAGCATTTCAGGAAATGAGATAAGAAATCTGATAAGATGCCTGGTTTCAATTTCTTATAGAATTGTAAGAAAGCTCAATGAAAATACTGCAGAGCCTGATACCCAACTCATGGTTCTTCTTACCAACTCAGAAATGGCTATGGTTCAATTTGCATGGTAACATGTGCATTGAATATTGGAAGATTAAGAACAAGTTCTCGTTATAGATGAGTTGAGACTTGGCCGGAAATAAAAGTGGCATAATTTCATATGGAGACTCTCACGAGAAAGGTACACCCCCATGCTGTAAGATTCCTCAGGTGGCATTACATGGTTCTATTGCATTTGACTGTTGATGTTCTGGCATGGCATTTCCTCGGCTCACACCGAACTGGTGGTGAGAGGTAATCTCAACATCCTCAACTGAGTAATAGCTGGACATTGAATGTAAACTATTTTAATTCATGAATGAACTGCAATTAACTTGAAGGATCATTTAAAATGAGAGGTGAATTACTTTACTTAAATTTCACTACATGAGTTGAAAGGAGGGTTGAGTTGTGTCCACTTGTAACTTAGGGGTAAGAGAGGATGTGGTTCATGTTTTGGTTATATGTCCAGTGTGAGTAGAATTCAGAATGTGACACCTTGGCTTATTAATTATTTTTTCAATATATAATGCAATTTCAATTGGATATAATTTGATTTTTAATTAAATGTAAGATTAAAATGCATTTCTTATCTGTCAATAATATACCATTGTTGCTATCTTTACAAGTTCTATTTTGAATTGTTTTTATTAATTATTTTTACAGCAAAAGTGTGTATCATACTCTGGTCTAGATATCCAAGCTGTATATGCTTTTATATGGCTTCTTTTTTTACTAAGTTGTAACTATTCTTAAATGAAGTAGCTTAATATTATTATTATATTACGCGCGCGCGCGCGCGCGCACACACACACACACACACACACACGCGCGCGCGCGCGCGCACGTATAGCATAACTCGCCAATACCATGGGCTAAGAAAGTTAATTACCTTGGAATCTATCTGCATTCCATACTTCATTTTAGTTTTCATATCGGAAAAAAATGCTCATAAGCATGGACCATTTTAAAATTCTGATAGAAACTAAAAACAATGCCAAATATTGTATATTGCCAAACGTACTTATTACAAGGCTCTGTGCTTGGTCGGGCTCACATCTTGATGTATTTATCATATCCTGAACAATTTATTGAGGAACCTAAACATAGCTTTGTTTGTCAATGATGCAAGACTTTCATCATCTGAGTGTTATGGTGTACAATAGAAGAACTTACTATTAACTACATGTTCCCAAATTACTTACCTAAAACATTACTTTCATATCTAAACTTCAGTATGTGGTCATATCTTTATATATGATTATGAACTTAAACATAACATTTTCTGCCAACGATGCAGCACTCTTCACAACTTATCATTTAAATGATGGGGTGAATAGGTTACAAATGAGGTTATTACTGAAATGGACTGTATTTTCCGTCAATGGAAAATTAGGATCAATTGAAAAGCAAGTAAGATGTATTTATTTAAAAAAAAAAAAGATGCTATTCTGAGCCTAATACTCTTTGCTCTCTTACTAACATTTAACAGACATCATCAAAGATAGGGACTAACCTACAAATATACCTTGGCATAACCGTATCTACCACTTTGTTGACTAAAAACTTCAAAGAAATAACATCTGCTGCAATGGGATAGCTTTATAATATAAAGAGGTTGATACAAAGTTAGCTCAGCATTGGAGGGTTGCAACCTACAGTATAAAATGTTAAACTTAAGTTTCAATGGAATAGAAATTGTTAGGACAATCATTACAAAAATTCAACGCAAACGATGAAAGCTTATGTTGAACCCCAGATTGCATTATACACTATCAACCTGGAACCCTTGATAACTGGTTTCACTTCCTGGCCACATGCCCTATGTAATCAAAGTCAGTACAAGTGGTTCAAACATTATACCTTACATGGGGATATGGCTCTGGTAATAAATAGTAAAAATTGGTATGCATTAGTGAGAAAGAGGCAAATAATTTAAGAAATGCTTTGAAATATATTGACAGCCAAAAATTTCACCCAATTGATTTTTTCTCAATAAAAGAAAATTCATCATTGTTTTTACTAATAAATATTTGTTTATGCAATGTATTCTTTTTACAGAACTTAAAAATGATTATTCAGTCTCATTTGAATTCTGAACCAACAAATTATTTCATCTGCTTTTAAACTTAAATGTGGCACTTAGTGCTGAAGATGTTGCGTGTGATATGGCACTTATTTATGAAGTTCCATTAGGTTTGCGGCAATTGCCATTGGACTTCCTTACGAAAAAGTGAGACACTTAGATGTTTTCAATAAACTGGGTCATATCTATAGAAGTCCTGACTCTGGGCACCCTAGCCTAACATAACCACAAGACTATTTTTTGACTTTAGGAAACTGGCAGCTTACTGTTGTTGTACTGCTCCAAGAAGATTGAGGTGCCCAAATTTCTGAACACACTGCTTGAAAAAGATTAAAACAGTATGGACTGAGGGCTTTTCTGCAAGAGGATCAGAATTGGCCTGAACACATGGGACTACACAGCCATCATTTTACAGTGTAGATTTGCTCTAGGATCGGCGTAAAAGAGTGTGGAGAAGGTGAAATGACAGGTACGAAGTCTGTAATTTTTCACAAAGCCAACCTTTTCTATAAAAAGTCACATAGAGTTGGTTGTTTTTCATGGAAAGTCTTTGATGGCCACTTGCTACGTGGGTGGAATTTTGTAACATCATGCACTGCTTATTCTCAATGAAATCAGCGGCAATCCTGTTCTGATGCCCGTCCACATATTGCTCATATAGTACAAATGTACCTTCCACAGCATAACGTCAGGGTCTTAGTCTGTTCTCGAGACTGGAACCCCATTTATGGGATAACACACTCAAAAGACGAATACGAGCATTTCCGTCCCTTCTATATATACACTCCATGATCTTAAAGAATTCTTCATGAAGAATGGGCTAACCTCCAGCAAGAGACATGTCCAGACTGGTAGAAAGTGTGCTGAGGTGAGTTCAAGATGTAATTGAGGCAGGAGGAGGAAATACGCGATATTGAAAAGTAAAATGCAAAAATTTAAAACAAATTTTATCTGTCCATCTTTTTTTTTCATTTGTCATTTTTCTTAGCAATTAAATTTTTTAACTACTTTCTTAGACAAAGACTTAATTTTTAAACGTTATAACACTTGAAACTATATTGATTGATTAATAAACTATTGATTATTATATAAAATTATGTACAAGTAAATTATATTAGAAGTGGGTGGAATTTTTTTCTTGTCAGTCGATATGTATATCATGGGGTAATGTCTATGTAGTGCTTGTGTTGTCTGTTGCAAAAGTCTTGCAAAATAACTACAAGTTTCAAAGTTTTAAATAAATAAAAATGATGTTAGACAACATTATATTAAAATAATAATACAAACTATTAGGCATATAACAATAAAGTCTGTTTGAACATATGTACAATACTACATCACAATTTTATGAATAAAATAATCGTTGACTACAGAGCGTATGGATCGTCTTGGCCTGGAACTTCGTGGTATTTGATGTAGGTCTTCTTGTCTGTGAAATCTTTCTTGCCTTCTTGCCAACCCCTGGCCGGAGCCGAGTCGTAGTCGAATGATTTGTCGTTTTTACCTACGAGCTGGTTCATTTCTCCGATGTCTTTTCTGAATTTGGACGAGACGACTTTCTCACCTGTGATAGGGTCCGTCACGTCTCCCATGGGATAGACGACCTTCTTCACCCGGTGCGTAACCAGTTTGGACATTTTCTGGGGCAGCTCTTCGACGAGGACGATGTCACCGGTCTTACACACTCGACCAGGGTCGTCGGCATACAAGAAATTTAAATTCTTGAAATACATGAGCAAATTCTCGTCCAACTCTAGCTTCGTCACGCAGATTTTGGACGCATTGGCCTTCACCGATGGCACGCACTTCCCCAAAAGGAGGCCGATCGCCTTGCTCCCCATAATAATGATCGAGCAATCAAAAACACTCGACAGTTATTTAATACAGTTTAGCTTCGACGTGAGAGCCAGATCGCATTTGCGGAAGGTAACGAAGTAACGAACTACTTGCTGAGACCATCCGCCAACCTTCCTCATAACCTCATCTCAAACGAGTCATCGTCACGGGTCGTATGTGACAAAACAGCCCAATTAATAAATATATTAGCAATATCTGCTGACTTTCGCAGTATGTGTATGTTGTTGTTTGTTCGCAGTAGACAGCAATTTTAGAGTCAAACAAGAATAATATTCAGGATTAAAAACAATAAATGCAGGAGTACCAAAAGGTAGCATATTAGGTCCACTACTTGTTATACACTAGTGATTTTCCGAAAATAGATCGAATAAAATTGCAACGTTTGCAGATGACAGAGAGGTGATATCAATAGGACTGACCACCAACCATTTAACCAAAATCCTTCAAAAGGCTTGTATTAAGATAAATGAATGGACACAAAAATGCCCCAACCATCATAATCAATGGAACTATCATACAGGTACAGCTAAACTGAAAAATGGTACTATTTAAAATCAAACCACCAGAATGCTAGAAGTTTTACAGAAAAACCAACAAAGAAGAGATTGTTTCCAAAATACAATTATAAATATAATTAAAAGATTTTATCAATGTTTTATTTACCTTAATCCTTTAAAAGGGACCAAATATTGTTGTAAGATAATCAATGTAGGATTGTTTAACATATAATTACAAATATTAAGAGTAGCTGCTTTTTGCCTCTCAGTGCATAAAGAAGCTATCATATGTACATTCTTCCAACCTACCTCTATCCACTTCTCTCTTTATCATATTACCACAAACTGTGACTATAATTATATACATAAAACTTTTAATTCTCTAAACTTGGACCTTGCTTTTCCCCACTAAACACTGATGATTCTTTGTAGTATTTCATCGAATTTTAATTGACCTAATGTCACTGACCCCAAACCCAAATCATATCAATTATGGAATCAACTTTTTCCTAATAATAATTTAAAAAAGTGTTCTTCACTTTAATTACAAGAGATCAAAACTTCTGATAAACAAATATCCGAATAGGCTATATAAAAAGATCTTGAAGTTAAAATATTTGAATATTGAATCAGAAAATTCTTGTACTCCATTTTTCATTTCTCTACAGCTCGCATAGGTAGAAAAATGGTCGATGTGTCACATAATTGGAGGCTTTTTTCATTCCTTGGCTCCATATAAAGAATGTTCTGCAAGAGTGTACTTATTAAGTTAGGCTATGTGCAGATATGAGCTTATATAAGTCCAAATCCAAACTAAGCATTGAGATGAAGTTGTGTGAATCATTGTGTACAGTATAGTTGGATTTTTCCAATTTCTTTAGCATAAAAATTAAGTTTAGCATAAGCTTAAGCATCTTTAGTATAAAATTGATTTTTGCATGTATAACATTTTTCTAAGTTTGATGTATAAAGTACGATGTAATAAATTAAAGTTCAATTTTTATAAAATAAAAACTTTATCTAGTGGGGAAAACACATATTTTTGGAAGTTTTAACTGTTCTAAGTTAACTGTAATTTTATAATAGGTAAGATAGATGTTTTAGTTTTGTAACAGTGATTTAATTTACTATAGGCAGACAGGGCTGAACCGAGGTGATACGATAACATTTTTTTAAACATTTAAGATAACGTTTTTCAGCTGCTGGGTCAATAATAGAACAATTGTAATAACATGCTCACTAACCTGACTGCCAGCAGAGAGAGTTGAATTACACTTTGTAAACCCCTCCTGGGAAAATAAATAAATCAAATCAGAAATAGGTGGACAAGGTACATATAAAAAGTCGACATTATATTAATAAAATTTACCCTCTGAAGGCAACAATCCTTGCCTTTAAACAGCGATGATGAACCAGCTAACTGTGCACAATTTAATGCACTGTTTAAATAGCACTTTGTGAAAATGTTGAAAAAGATAAAAAAATTGGAACAACACCATCTAGAAAAGAAAAATACATGTATTAATATTTATTTATTACATGCAAGGTTAAGATTATAATTCTATACATGCAGGGAGCCTGACATTCTGAATATTCCAATATATCAATATATACATTTATATATTATATGATTCAAAACAGTCACATATCATAATACAATACGCTAATATGTCATTTAAAATTTAGTAGAGGTTTACACCTAATTCTCATAGCTTGTGACGTGAAGTGGTATAAACATAAAAATGTTTACATGAAGATCCATTTGGCATGTTCACAAGTCTTGCTGAGTTGGAGTTGCTGTCCACTACCGCTAACCAAGAAAGCAAGTCAGAAAGGTTCATACATTGGCTTATGGAATAAAATATGTGAAAGGTTCTCCAAAATATTTACTACGAGTACAGGAATGGAAAAAGACTATTTACTTCAAAAGGAGCCCTGTTCAATATGTAGGGATTAGCAAAATGAGGATTCTGTATCAGTTGTGAATTATAACTACTATAATTAATTAGATTCTCTTAATTCAATGCATCATTTTCTTTTAAGGAGTTCTCACACATCCGTAAAATCAATTGTACTATGGGTCAGTTCATATACATTTTGTTGGTACCACAAGTTCTATATTTTTGAAAACAGCCTCTTTTTTCTGTGTCACCCAATTGTACTGGGCCATGTTTAATGAAGAAGGAGCCAAATAGCAACAGTATATGTAACAAATTCAGTGTAGTCTATCTAGACTTATAGCCAGTAAGTTACATAACCATCTCAGAGCTGGGCTTAAATACAACCGCTGAAATATGATTTACACCAATTTTAATAGAAATTATATAAATCGGGGTGGTTTTTATTAACTGAAACAAATTTTTAAAGAAATTTATATGGGCCTGATCCAGCAAACCAAGATATCTTTAAGATAGACTCCACATTGGAGCACAATGTAGTAAAGAGGATCGAGCCATTTCAAGGAAAGGTTTAAGAAGATTCCCATAAATTGTTTGTTCTGATGTCTATATTATTCAAAGTATCACACCATATTTTAAAACTGAAGATAACATTTTGTGTTGAGAATAAATTAAATCTAGTTTTCTTATGAATTATCAATCAGATCCCACAAAAAATTGTATTAAATGCCACAATAATTTAAAAAAAAGGGATGAATATGACTTATTGTACAAACACAGCATAATCAATACTTTTTAAAAGGATAGTTACTCACAGTAAGTATTAGCAGCGTAATTAATTATGGAAAATCTATGTAATATTTTTTAAACCTTCAATGGCAAGTTTTTGTCACCCAATGAAATGGAAATTTTTAGTAGCCCATATATATTTAGTGATCATAATTGACTGTATTAATTATTCTTTTTACCTAATGTCTTGATTGAGATGAAAAAGTTAGTGTCACAAGCAGGATTCTACCCCATGACCTTCGGCTCAATATATTGCTGTTCTAACCACTTGAGCTCGTCGTGATAGCCAGGTGGTTAGAGCATTGGCATATTGAGCCGAAGGTCGTGGGTTTGAATCCCGCTCATGACACTAGCTTTTTCTTCCCAATCAAGACCTTAGATAAAAGGAATAATAAACTAAAATTTCTAATTGCTTTGATGTAGTAGCATGCAAAATGTACACTTGTAAATGGGGTGTGTATTATTATAAAGAGGATTCATTTCAAAATAAAAAAACTTTGACTTGCTGTAGTTGTATTTACTGCTATAATCATTTCTGATTATGAATTTAGTAGGAGTGCAGTCAAGGTTTAATTCTTTATTAAAGTTAGTCCTTACTCACAGTTAATTATTTTCGATTATCCGGATTTCGAACTTAAAGCTAATCAACAGGTTGAAGAAGTTACAACCGCGTCCCTCGACATGAATTGTAAGAGAGAAACCGTTACTGCAAATTCACCGCCAACGAGATTTCCCAATTAGAAGCAGGTTTTATTGCCGCTCAATTTTGAACGTGCAAAAAGCGGGAATTACAAAACAACAAATATTATCTTAATATTTAGTAATGTTAAGTACTGTTTGACTAAATACTGATTTATTCCTTTAATTTTATTTTTTAATTAATAAAAAGTCATACAAATCAATCACTAATTTAAAATTATTTTCTTACTGTATTTATTTAGTCTTGTTTATCTGTTTTTTATTTGTTTCATTTATTGCTATCTGTACAAAATATTCATTGCAGAAATAAATTGCTCAAAAATGATTAGGGATATTTGTAATTTATTCTAATGCAATTAATTTTAATTGACAAAAAACAAACAAATGCTAATCCATATTTTTAATAATCGATTTACTTAATAATATAAAACAGATTGCATATTTTGTAAACTAACTCCTTTGCTCATCTGTTCACCATTTTAATCCAGTTGTATTCTTTTTAGTCATGGAACGACACTATCTTGAACTAGATGTTTACAATATTATTGTGAGAATGAGTCATTGGGGTCACCAGCTAGTGAATATCGCAGAGGAAGTTGGCATTTCTCAGAGCGTGGTCTCTGATTCCAAGAGACTGGAAGTACCAACAGGAGGCTTGGTAATGAATTTAGGATGCTAAGGAGAGACAAAAATATTTTCATTGCTGCAAAATAAAACCCTTTCCATAAGGCCTGCCAGATCCTAAATGACGTACAAGATGATTTGGCAAGGCACAAACTGTTTGTAATTGTTTGCCTCACATTGTATGACTCTTTGAGACAGCCGCACCAACAGCCCAGGACCAGCAACTCAGGAGAATATGGTGCAGCGTGCATGTAGAAGAGAGCACCAATTGGAATGCTGTTTTGTTTACTGATGAGTCACATTTCTGCCTGTACAGTAATAGCAGGGACTGAAGTGTCTACCGAGAACAGGGGATGTTTGCAATGCCCCAGTCCAGACTCCTTTCAGGCAGAGATTTATACTAGAGGATAAACTGGACTCTATATTGTTGAACCTCGCCTTACTCCGTTATATCCAAGAAACGAACAATGCATCCCTCAAACCAGGCCTCTCATTGGAAGGGATTTTCAATTTCTGGATGGCATTGCCAGACCTCATAAAAGCAGTTATTCATCAATGATTAGAAAACCTGGGAATTTACCATCTTTTCCTCAATCCCATTGAGCACATGTGGGATGTGTTGCAGAGAAGGCGTTTTGATCACCACCCACAGCTAGTTGACATGCAAAACTGAGTACAGCGTTGCAACAATCATGGAGTGAAATTCCTTATGAAATTGTTAACCTTATTAACAGTATGCCGAACAGGTGCATATAGGTTTTAACATGAAGAAACCTAGAACATTATGCCCAGTATTGATTGTTTAAAAAAAATTATTGTGTCCAATAAACAAAATAATAAAATTAATACCTTTTATTTTGTATTTTCAAAAATTTTGCTTTGGTAAAAAAACAATTTTTAATAAATTTTAATGCAATTTATAAATAAAAATAAAATAAAAATGCTAGAGAAGTAAATTTTCCAAAATTGGTAATATCCGTAGTCATTTTTTTAGTTTAGTATATTTATATAAAAATCTTGTAGATTTGTCAAACCAGGAGGCAGTGGTGTCAGAAACCAACCAGTGCTGGAACTTTGATTGGTTTAGTCAAGAGAGAAGGTCCTCAAGGCCATTCATCATGCATTTATCTCCATGTTTAATTTTACATTTTTTAATTTCAAATTTCTCAAATCAATCTAGTCCTCCTTTTGTATTTAAATTGAAATTGAAATTATGTTTTCTTTTAATTAGATAGTTCTTAAATTCAGAAAATATTTCTATTTAGATTCAATTCCCCTTAACTCTCATTTTAATTAATGTGCTGTTTTGTCTTATATATTTAATGTTGCAATCATTACAATTAAGTTTATCGACCACCTTTTTTTATTAGTTTTACTAGCAGCCTATCAATAATCATTTTTTGATATCCATTGTTTTAGTTAAGATTTTAATTGTTTTGTAATTCTTTTTTACATTTAGTAGGAGTTAACTAGAGTTTCAACATACAATTAATGAATCCTTCAGCAACTTTTTGGTTCCAAGGGTGAGAAGAATTTGCTGGTATCAATTTGTCTACAGTGGGTTTAACCTTGCATGTAATAAATAAATATTAATACATGTATTTTTCTTTTCTAGATGGTGTTGTTCCAATTTTTTTATCTTTTTCAACATTTTCACAAAGTGCTATTTAAACAGTGCATTAAATTGTGCACAGTTAGCTGGTTCATCATCGCTGTTTAAAGGCAAGGATTGTTGCCTTCAGAGGGTAAATTTTATTAATATAATGTCGACTTTTTATATGTACCTTGTCCACCTATTTCTGATTTGATTTATTTATTTTCCCAGGAGGGGTTTACAAAGTGTAATTCAACTCTCTCTGCTGGCAGTCAGGTTAGTGAGCATGTTGTTACAATTATTATTGACCCAGCAGCTGAAAAACGTTATCTTAAATGTTTAAAAAAATGTTATCGTATCACCTCGGTTCAGCCCTGTCTGCCTATAGTAAATTAAATAAATATTCTAATGGAATCACTGTTACAAAACTAAAACATCTATCTTACCTATTATAAAATTACAGTTAACTTAGAACAGTTAGAAGTTCCAAAAATATGTGTTTTTCCCACTAGATAAAGTTTTTATTTTATAAAAATTGAACTTTAATTTATTACATCGTACTTTATACATCAAACTTAGAAAAATGTTATACATACAAAAATCAATTTTATACTAAAGATGCTTATGCTTATGCTAAACTTAATTTTTATGCTAAAGAAATTGGAAAAATCCAACTATACTGTACACATTGATTCACACAACTTCATCTCAATGCTTAGTTTGGATTTGGACTTATATAAGTTCATATCTGCACATGTATGCATATACATACAAACATGTCTTTGTAGTCCAGATTTTGCTTCTTATAGTAAATTGTATACTCGAGAATCACCTGGGTGTTAGCAGTCCAGGGGCAGACCTCAGTTAGTCACTTGAAGGGGGGGGGGGGTCGCTCTCTACAGCTAGGTCACTTCAGCAGCCAACGCATACAACTACCAACCTACGTGTATGCATGTTCATTCTTAAATACATTTACTTCTATTTCATTTATCATTCATTCAATGAGGGTACTGAGAGAAATCAATGAATATTCCTCCATCAACCTTTACCCTTATTGTACAACTAACCTAATGGGGGTACGTGATATTCCCCTCCCATATCACACACTCACACTAATAAATACGTTCACTCTCAGCACACCACAAGCTAGATATACACAACTATTATTACTACATATTGGGTTGTTTCACATGGAATGAAACAACAACAAAACGTTTATCTTATATCCTCTTCCACCTTTACATAAGTACGATTTATGTGTTGTAGTATGTACCTAGGGAAGTTACCTGCTGCCTGTATTTGTGAAAGAAGTGTTGTTTCTATTTCATTACAGGGCCTCTCTACTTGTTTTGTTCGCATGATCTCGTATCTCTGATTGCTTAATTTCTTTATCTTTTTTCTTTCACACTGTCTCATTTGCTTACATTCATTTTTATCCTTTATTTAATTTTGGTTTGGGTGTTAGGTTTAATTTATTGTTGCAATCTATATTTATGAGCCTATGTTTGATGAAATTTAAATTTGATATTTTGTTAATGAGTTATTAAACCTTTTACTAGGTTCCTTTACTAGGTTTTCTATAAAATATAAGTTTAAAAATTTTAATATTTAATAACTCATATCTACAGTCGGGATGGGTGATACTTTGTTGAACCTCACACAATTACATAGTGCCGTATGACATTATTATTTTTTAAATAATTTAAGAATAAAGAAGATATAGGAGATTGTGATAATTTGTGATACTGTTTTGTCTTTGGTTGAAAATGTTATTTCCTATTAATTTTAAACTATAGTTTGTTGCTGGTTGAATTATTTATAAGTATGGTAATTATTAGTTATTATTAAATGTGCATATGTATTTGTAGCACACAATCATTTATGGAAGCAGGTACATCATTTAGTAAAAATAATTTTTTTAGACATAAATAGCTGGTGCTTTATGTTTTATGCTTAGGTTTTAATTAAATACATCTTTTTTAAATAGTGCCTCTTTCCTTGCTACATTTTTTTCATATTCATGAATACCATGTTGAACATTTGTGGTTAGTGATGGATTATTCATCGTCATCAATATGTCAGATTAATTTAATTGAAATTTGAATTGATTCAAATTCATTCTAAAACAAGTTTTGGATATGTACAGACCAATGAAGCTCCTGTCAGGAGTCATTTGGCTATTTGGGTTGTCTCAAGGCGGACGAGGAGGGTGCGTAAAAATGTCTGCCCCAATTGGGCAACTCACCTAATTGGGGAGATGGAGTACTTGATATTCCTCCATCACTCTTTAATGTTTATACATTGCATGTTAATGGGGGAGCTATTAAGTACACTCCTGCAGAAAGCTCTTTATATGGAGCCAAGGTGTGAAAATACCCTCCATTTATGTGTGACACATGGACCATTTTTCTACATGTTGGGTGCATACGCGGGCTGTAGAGAAATGGAAAATGGAGTACAAGAATTTTCTGATTTGCAACGAAATGCCATCAGGGATTCAACAACTGCTCAGTACAACAAACTATATTTTAATTTTCCCAGTTGAATGTAAAGCGGAGCTATTGTATAATTTCCAATGAAACATGTTCTCAGACATGGTACTGATACACTGATAGATATACACTTCTAGTATGCCCATTCTTATTTGTGTGGAATCATCGCAAGGTTGTAAGATAGTATGCACTTTGGCGACTATAGGCGGCACATTGAAATAAAATAAAGACTACTATTGCCCAGCCGTGTGCTGAGTCACACTGGAATCTGGATATTATTTAAATATTTTATTGCAAGAAGTTGATATCTGAAACTTGGAATTTCTCCCATTAATTGTGATACATGTTGATTATAATTAGGTTATGTTAATAAATCAGAGCTGGCATTCCCCTAGCACAAAGAAATATATTTATTTTGTTATAATGTTTAAAGCTAGGCATATTATAACATTTCATGGAATCCAGTAATATCGATCCCCTTATTCATGATCTGTATGCTCTCTCTCGGTTCTGGTGAGGACTAGTGTTTTACACTCGTTCCTACAGAAGACGCTGCATGCTTTTATAGTCAAGGATATAGAATTAGGATATAGAAATCCAATACTTTTTACTTTTGGGATACATATTTACATTTTATAGTGTAAGAAAACTTTTAACAACACTTAGAGTTAAAAATGTTGTTTTGTTCAACGAAATTGAAACAATTGAAAAAGATGTCCTCATTAGTATTTGACTTTATTCCAAAAGTTCAAATTTGTCTATACGTTTTTTAAAATTTTGTGTTTTTACTTACTGTTGGTTACGCGTTCCAAAATTAGTAAACATTTGCTGAGTGGATGTTAAACTAGTAGTTACATATTTTATTTTTAAATGGATCAAGAAATTTTTTATCTTTTAAATAATAATCTCATGATTTCTTACTTTTTCCAACATTTTTTACGTATGGCTTACCAAAAAATACAGTTATGGATATTGAGACCTGTCTGAAAATCATGGTTCAATAATATGGTACCTAATACATTTTTGATAATGTACAATATCGGTAACCCACGGTTACATCAGTCATCATATATCGAGTTTCTGAGGTGAGAGTGTTACAACTGAAGAGTAAAAGTAGTTTATTAGCGAAAATGGAATGGGTTCAGCCCTGACCCGAGGCATATCGGGTATGCGACCAGGCTTTTATGTTTGTATCGGGTATTATGTTTATGTTGATGTATTGGGAAGAATGTAATTTGTAAGCGTGAAAGAAAGCGGATATTTAACCCCGACTAGATGAATATCGAGTACTTCGGGGTGAATGTATGACGTCTGGGAAGTAAAAGTAACTTATTAGCGAGAATTGAGTGGGTTCAATCTCTCCCTGAGGATTATCGAATATATTGGGTGAATGTGAGACGTCTAGGGAGCAAGTGTAACCTATTATGCAGAATGGATTTGGATAAACCCCGCCTTGAGGAATATCGAATTCTCTGGGATGAATGCATGACGTCTGAATAGTAAACCTAACTTTTTAGCGAGAAAGGAGTGAGTTCAACTTTAACGTTGTTCAACGGCAGTGCTACCGGGCAGTGTGCTCGGATCTATATTATAGCTTCTCTAACTTCATATATCCCAACTGCATCCTCTAAACTATTTGCATCCTTTGCCGATGACACAATCAGCAGTGTCCTTTGAGTCACTCTCTAGCTCCTTTGTTGCTACCTGCTTGATGACGAGTAAGTCGGGAACTCAAAGGAGACTGCCAATGTAAAGCACCCTTTGTCATCGGCAAAGAGTGCAAGGAGTGGAGAGGATGTGTAGAGGAGGGTTGCGTCCATTCACTCGTGGAAAAGAACTCGTTTTGCCAGTGCATCTGACTTAACTTTAAAGCTAAGCCCGGCGCTGATCCAGATCCTACAACCGCCTAAGAGGAGCTCCGGGCATATGCCCAACAAATAGCCCAAGGGAGATTTTTCCGAAACTTTGGAGGATAAAAAGATCTACACAATCAAAACAAATGCACCCATGTTACACTTAACCTTCTCATAATTATGGCACACTACTGAACTCACACTCTACAGAACTATTACAACTGACTTTTACTTACGAACAGGAACTATGGGGCACCGCTAACACTACAGATATCCATAATAGTCAGTTCTTCCAATCCCAAGTCCTCAGAATTATATTCAACGCTCTCTACTATCTTTCTCGTTCCTACATCCACAAGGGCCTCAAAATATCCTGCGTTAAAAATTAATCCTCACCAAATTTTCAAGGGTTCAAGGGAATCTCTTTTCACTTCATCCCGTTAGTTCAATCAATGCACAATATAATTAACCCCCTATAAATCTTGCCGGAGGTAAACGACAAAGGTTATTTATTAATTTTCCTTAAGACATTTACTTTGCTAATGTGATTTTTTAATACATAATGAAATAAAGATGTTTACATAATGTATTATAACCTATAAATGGTAATAAATATTATTTATTTAACAGAAATAATACCAAATTTAACATTATTTTGATTTTTTATATTTATTAATAAAAAATAGGTATTCTCTATTACATATTCTTGTATCACAAAAGTTGTGAAATTAGGGCGGTTGATTGTCAATCGGTGCACTGTTGAGAGTGGTTAGATAAAACTTGATAATTTCAGCTCCATCTATTCTTCCTTTATCGACGTCTTTAGCCCGAGCCGGTTGTGGTAATAGTAGCATTTAAATGTGACTTTAGTTTCTCAGGTTTTCAGTTTTGATTGAAATTTCTTTACCTGTAAATAGTTTACCTGGAATTGCTCCGTAAAGTTCATCACTCCATTTTCGAACAAATTATTAAAGCCTTACTAAAATAATAACGGGCATCCTGGCGAAAATTTCTGCGTTTGAAATTTATCCCGGCAACATACACGTGGGCTAAGTGGTTTAATAATAATGCATGTTTTATCATCCTGGATGAACCAACTAACGAGAACACTTAAACAATAACTGGCTAAACTTCGGGCTGAAATGTACAAACAATACACTCTTCGGCTACTAAACCTGGCAAATCCTAGTGATAATGCCCCCTTAAAAACCTGCTATATAAGGATCACACTCCCACTATCCGTAGTGATAACACTTTGGGAAAATCAAATACGGACATAGCTAAATTGTTTTCAGAGCATCTTTCGACAATATTCACTCGACATCATGATATACTTGAACAGAATCACCGGCATAACAATGAACACGACTTGAATATCAAATCCTTACAACCCCTCTTCCTCCTAAAGCATTTACTCCACCAGACATAAACAACTACCTTCTCGAAAAGCTCCGGGGTATGATTTAATTACAACACAAATATTACAGAATTTGCCTCACGGAGGTTTACTTTACTTAACAAATCCTATACAACGCGGTACTTAGGACCATGTATTTTCCATTGCAATGGAAGTTCTCAATAACTAAAATACCAAAAAAACCTTCTGTTTTTCTTAATTCTTATCGGCCCATTACACTACTTGGAAATTTTTTATGAAGTTAATTGAAAATTATCATATTGTTCCCGATCATCAGTTTGGATTCCATTCAATCACATCAACTCAACAGCTGCAATGTTGTCAATACCACCTTTTCCCTTGAATAACAACAATATTGTTTAAGTGCCTTTCTTAGTTAAGAACAGGCATTCGATCGAATGTTGGGGCTTGTTTGGAAAATTGAAAACCTACTTCATCCTACTAACACATACTGAAATCTTACTTGACTCTACCGAGCCCATCACATAATTGATTTTTCACCTTATGACCACATTAGAACGGGCCTTCTTCAGTGAAGCATCTCTTTTTTCTGTATAAATTGCCAATATTCTTACACATGTTAACATTTCAACACGAACATTAGCTGATGACACAGCGGTTCATACATGTAATTCTTAGTTCATTAAAAATGAGAGATGTCACTGAGCAACTTCTACAAGTGACTCAAACGACCCAATTAGCATAAATCGCAAATAGTTAGTTAATACAATATTTGCAGTTATAAATGCTAAATAAATGTAATAACAATAATTGCTCATTACTTGCTTGATCTACTGTGAATGGAGTCCGTTTAACCTTGCCAGGAGGAATATCGAGAACTTTGGGGTGAAGGTGTGACGTTTGCATAGTAAAAGTGACTTATTAGTGTGAATAGAGTTGGTTTAACCTCCTCCCGAATATCGAAAATTCTGGGTGTGAAACTTGATGAATATATGTGTGTAGTGTCTGTATTTATATTGAGGTACAAATGACAGGCTAGCATTTTAGGATATATAAAATTCTAAAATCGTCTTCATACAAAAGCAGAGGATCAGAACAGATTGAGAAGTAAAAAAAAAGAGAGTAGGCTGGCGATGACCTCATCTGTTTGCGCCCCTTAAACGAATAGCATATATATATATATATATATTCAATGTTATATAGATTTATGGGGAGTATTTTTATTATTAGTTTACTATAAAAATAAAAAATATTACTTTATGGAAGAAGGAAAGTAGAAAGACAACAACCAGCAAAATCTTTTATTTACAAACAAAATGTATTTCATTTAAACATTTTCATTACAATGAAGGCAATAAGTTAAAGGAAAACAATACAAAATAAGTAATTTTATACATTATTTCACATTGGTTCACACATAAAGTTGGATAAGCGGACATTTAAACAGGATTTGGAAAACATTTCATATTGTAGATATTAGGTTCTAGTTTTTAGATAAATGTCAAAAGAAGCGAACCTTTTATATACAACTATTCCAAGAAACAGTTAATAATTGTATTTACAAGTTATTTACATTTGGCCATTCCGGCCGAAAATGAGCTTTAGGGTGAATAAGTTTAATAATTATCAATATAGATAATATTGATATAAAAAAATTGAATTTGTAATGAAATGTGATGATAGTTTACAGTATTATTCTTCAGTCGTTGAACGATACACGGACCTGGTCGAGTGAGGTCGGATCGTTTAAAGACGGCTGAAATGTTGTCAGCTTATGTAGAAAATCCATGATGACAAACAGGCCAATATGCAATAGAGATTCGCCAATTTTACACTCCCGTTCCTTCCCACTCTGTTTCGTTGACCAGACAGTTCTGAAAAATGTTTATATGTAGTTACGACATTGTTTTTTGTGAATATCGAGGCTCGCGAGGTGATCTGAGGACGTTTCTGATAATTTCGGTCTGACAGAGACGTTCGGCTTAACGACATCAGAGATGGTTGTGTTATTTTTCCTAGTCGACATCATTTGCAGAATGAGAAACGTGTCACTGTTATATTTGTTGTATCAGTGTCTATAAGTTTTGAGAGTCTGTGTTTTTTTTTATATTTGTTCCAGTATAATACTAAATCCTTTATATAAAAATGAAAATAAATAAAGAAGTGAGTAAGGAAAACGTGATAAATCGTATATAATCATACGCATTGGAGAAAAAGAAACGCGTCTGGCAAACCAAAACTGTGAGAATAGGCAAACCAAAATGATCAGAAAATATAAACTATATTATTTTTTAATTTGAACACAGTGGGCACGTATAACGCCTGAAATAGTTGGTAAATACTACTAAAAATTAATTGAAAAAATAAATGCAAATACTTTCAAATATATATTTAGGGTTGTTCTCTCGCCGTATTTCTTTTCAACATTTTGTCGAAAGAAGATGATCAAGGTTACTAATCACTGGTCTGACAGACGCGTTTCAGCTTCACATCTGTAGTGAAAGGTGTGCTATTTCTCTTAGTCACGTTCCTTTTATGCTTTGCAAAATTTGAAACGTAGGTGTTCTATCAATATGTCTGATGTCTGTGTTTTTTGTTATGTGTTCCAGCCGGTAGTTTTCTTCCGCAAAATATCCAGTAGCATAAGTAAAGGACTTGGGTGTATATTTGTGTACACTAACACAAATACAAATAGTCTACGCAAAAAATTGCCCTTAGTATTTAAATATAAATCCTTTCCATAAAAATTATTAAAAATTGAGCGAAAGGAAAACATAATACATCAAAGATTCTCTGAAGAAGTTGAAACGCCTGTCAAAAACAAAAACTTTGAGAATAGGCACACCGAAATAATTAAAAAAGGCAAACCACATTGCGTTTTGTTTTACTTAAATTTGAATACAGTAGACACTATAGTATAATGCTTGAAATAGAAGGTAACTTTCGTGGAAAGAGAATGTTCAAAGGTTAATCTCTATTTAAATATTTACTAAACACTTACCACCGAGGTAGGCGGCTTGCTTGTCTCCTTCGGTCGCCACATTGTGGTGCAGTTTGATTTCTGAAGGAAAAGAAAAGTCACCACGTTAGAACAATTGACAAAAGAAGCTCAAGTTAATTAACAAAGTTGGCGACGGTTTTTTTCTTCTTTCTTTCGAGCCTTTTCTCCCATAAGGCGGGTAGAAAAAAGTTTGCTCGTTAACCTTATACTATTTCTGTTCTTCACCTTTGTCCCTAATTTCGTGTTACTTTAATTTTAATATGTTTCTAAAGAAATTAAAAGGCCGAATCTGGACTTTTTACAGTACATTTCACCCGATTTCGCTGTTGGCTATTCTCCTTGACAATCTCGCCTCCTCGTACTTGTTGCGCTTAGAAGATGCAAAGGCATGGTGTTCTAAGTTTATTACGTTTACGAGCTGACTAAATAAGGGCAAAAATACGAGTGTTACATTTAACCCAGTAGAATAAGAATTATAACGAAATCGGTTAATTTATTATCCTCATTCCACCTCTTAGGAATTTCCCTTTTACAGAACAATACAGGTCAAAGCTTAAGTATATAGAACTTATATCCGCCACATTTCAGTTGAAAATAATCATTTGTTGAATTTACACACAGGATAATTCACCACTCGTACTATGATGTTCGTCAGATGCTTGTACATCTCAAATGCAAGGAAAAGGTTTGTATGTTATTCAAGGTTTTATGCTTTTTTTCAACTAATGGTTTTTCGTCATAAACTTACTCATAGCTCATGAACTCTTCAACGCACTTTGTTGTACGAGTATTGAATCACTCTGTATAAGACGAAACAGCTGCAATCAAAATTATCCGGACGATGGAACCACCAAACACGCATGGATATTGACATGAATTTTTGATGAAGTGATTGAAAGAAATCTTCGATATTGTAAAGAGATGTTGGAGCGAGAGAATAGGGCGATTATTGAAGCTTGGAACAGCGATTGATTGGAAAAGTGAAATTAAACGGGGGTTGGGGAGCGAGGTAGTTAACTGAGCGATGAGAGAGTGAATTTTTACCAATTGATTCGACAATCAACCCTTTTCGTTTCAGGTGAATTTTACAGATCCGAGCCGTTTGTTTTATTTATGAGGCCTGCATTTTTTAAATTTAAAAGCTTAATTTTGGGCCTTGTTCATAAAGTCTGAATTTGTGAATTTGCGTTCATACCGAATCTAATTATTTCCTCGCCACTAAATAAAGATAAATATTCGTAGATCGTGCAATAAATAGACAAAGGGAGATTGATACGTTTTAATTAGGAAAATTCAATACTCAGAATTAATATTTAAAAAACCCTCATATTCTTACAAAAAGCACATTCCCAATCTCATTTCCTCTGTTTTGCCGAGTACTGAAAATTTTTCAATTGAATTTTCATATTGAAAATTGACGCGCATAAATACAATTTTGAAAATCACTAAACACGGTTTATTTTACTATAGAATTAACGATATGTTGAAAAGCATCCCTGTTTCCTTCAAAAATTAAAATTTTCTTTCGTCCTGAAAAACATTTTTTAAAACCGATAATACACTCCTGCTCACTCTCTATTTAGTGCCTACAAGTACCACTTTTCAATTATGCGGGGTACATTGCACAACCTTTCTCAAATCAAGTCGAGTGTACTTGTGTCAACAGCATATGGCCTATTCTGAGTGGGGTGAGATGATCTCTTCTATGATTCAGATCTTCTGCGACCCACCTATCGATCCGGCTCAGCGACGCTGACAATTCCTTTTAAATCACCACACTACACATACAATACGTTTAATACGAAACATACCGATTACGTAAAAGTTATGTATAGAACACTCAGAGATCATTTCTGAGTTCCAATGGGATGATCTACGATTCACATCCTTTGAGATTTATCAAGGCCCTTTCGATACGTAAGAGTATAAAATTTAATCAACTTCGAGAGGCGCCTATACAAAGTTGTATTATGTAAATGTTTCTAATAATAAACATACTGCATTAAACTAAAGAAGAATATAAGCATTGAGAATAGAACTTTCGCAAATATTTTTCTTTTTATATTAACTACTGCAATGGCCTATGAAATAGTCTTTACTATCTGATGTGGAATAATGCTTAATTCCCTTGTCAATTACTAGAAAAGGGAAAAATAATCTGGAAATTACACTGAAAAGACCAGAAAACTAGAGGCTACAAAATACTTTCACGATTTTTATATAAACGTTCAAGCCCGACACTTCACAAAAAAAGACTGGTATCACATCACATGGTGTTTCATTCAAAGATTTCAACTATCATCACATCAAGATTTTCCGATAAAAAAATTCTATGAAAATAAGTTGAACCAGTCTTCTGATCTAATCACACAATCTGTGATGAACTTCATATTCCCTTTCGGAAAGAATCCAACCCGGTAGTGTACGACTACTGTACCCGCATTCCCAAAATCCTCTAAGAAGGGGGCAGTGGCATCGCGACCTGTTGAGCTGTAAGACTGATAGTAAGTACCAAATGAGTCGCTGCTAGGAGGTTATATATTCTCTCCCTAGTACCGGACTAGTGTATAAAAAAATCAACTGTACTTTTCCTTATTTTAAATATCGTTGTAAACAGAAAAAATTGTCAACTCTATGGATGTGACGACTATACAATAGTTCATGTGGTACCATTGTTCCAAATGCTGAGTTTTAATGTAGAAAGTCATTAATTTATGCCTAAATAAAAACCCTTGAACTGGGACCCGGGATCGGCTGAAATTAATGATCCTAACGTTTAGAAGAATTATTTAAAGTTTGGATTATCAAAAACCGGCGATAGACATTTCGATAATAATGTTCATAAGTCACTTTCAAAATTAGCGGACACAAAAGTTCTATTTGAATTTTTTTTGTCAACTCTAATTATTAAACCCTATACTGACTGAACAAACATAAATCAAAGTCCAAAAAAATATAATTTCTCTCTTTAAAAAGTAAGTTGTGTGAGTATAGACTATAGATATAATGATATAAATCAGCCATTCACAAATTCCATCTGAAAAACCTTCAAATTTACATCTTGCAGAAAACATCACTTATTGTAGATACTAATTAGTATTTTTCAAATTTTAGTGAATAGTAAAACTATTGACTACTAGGCGTATCCACTAATAGATAGAAAATTGAATTTGAAATACATAGATAGATTACATTTTTATTATTTCCGCTTGATTAAAAAAAAATATTTGGTGTTTTATTGTCTCGGACTGAATGTTTTATTTGCTCTCTATTGAGATTGTTTGTTTTTATAACTATTTTCCTTCTAATTTATTGTAAATATCAATGATTACATTATGAACACGGTTGTTTTGATATTTTTGCTAAAAGCTATTTTAACACCGTTGTGATAAAACTGTTTATTAATTTCGAGCCATTTTTATGATAGTTGATGCGTCACTTCCAATTATAATTATAACGCCCTATGCGCTACTGAATAAATCAAAATCAAAGTCCAACAAATCAAAATTTCTCTCTATAGGTATAATTATGTCAACCAGTTGGGCACAAAATACATAACGAAAATTTATCACTCAAAACCTTTGAATTTACATCTGACAGATAACAGAGTTTATTGTAGGTAGTGCCAAATTTTAAATCCTTTTAAATAACATACTCAACTTATTAAAAAATAGACGTATCGATTAATCAACAGAAAATTGCATTTAAAATACATTTTGATAAATTTTTATTATTTGAATGTTTATGAAATGAATGTTTTATTTACTCTCCACTGCGAGATTGTTTTCGTGTTGTCACATGTGTTACAAGGAGCGGAGCGTTGTCGTGTAAAACAATCGAATAAAAGAAGCCTTTCCCGATTGACCAAAGATGGCTTCAATAATTCCAATTTCTGATGCATTGCTTGAATTCGAGAGAAATGTATTTCGGCACTGATTAAAGAAAATGTAGTAAATGAGTCCAAATGAAGCCCACCAATGCGTCACCATCACCGTTTTTTGATTAGTTGTGTGCTTTGGGAAAAGTGATACATCTTCTCCTTTATAAAGCCACTGTCCTGAATGTCTACTGTTATCGTAGAGAATCTCCTTCCCATCACAAATAACAATTCTATCGGAAAAAGGTTCGTTTCTGTTTCGACAAAGAAGCGTTGTGTAAAGTTCATAACAATGGTTTTTGAATGTGGTCAGCGACGTTCGATATGCTATCTAGAAGATTCTAGAGCAATTTTTCTTAGACCAACATTCACAGAACATCATCATCTAGGGATTCCTTCTACGACCTTTTTGTCTTCAAGGCTCATGTCACCATCTCGAAAATTATTAAATAATCTCTGAACGGTGCTTCCACTCACCCTGCTATCTTCCCATTCTTCATTAAGGTTTATGGCCATTTGGGCTCCGTTCCGACTGAGTTTAGTCTTGTAAAATGAAATTACGCGAAAAACGTTCCTTTACATCTTTGACTACTAAAGATTGATTTATTTCCAAATGACGAAATTGTACTTAGGTAAACAAACATTTTTATTTGGAAGAGGAATAAAAAGTGTTGACAGTCGTACGAAAAAATAACCTATCAAAGGTAAACCGTTTATTATACGGTACAAAGGTAAATGAAAGAAAACGTGCATTATTTTCCCGGCAACGCAATAGTATATTGTAAATATCAATAATGAAATTATTTATGAACATGGTTGTTTCGGTATTTCCACTAAAAGTTATTTTAATACAGTTCTGATGAAATCGTGTTTATTAATTTTGATCCTTTGACGATGAAAATATATATTTTTTTCTATGCGTTATAAATCAAATAAACAAATGTCCATCAGGAAATGTTGGCGACTGAAGGGAAAAGTGGTCGGAAATGTATCGCATTTTGTCGACGCCCGTTGAAATTGGGCATTTTTTATAAGGGAACCTATGCGATTATGCGAGCACGAAGATGGTTCGTAATTCAGTTTCGATGAAAGGAAATAAGTGTGTACCAATGAAAAAATAGCATAGGCGTGGAAGGAATCTTATCAGTTGCAAATCGACGTCAAGTAAAACACTCACAATTTCGGCTCGGCATCAATCTTCCTTTAGAAAACACTGTCGGTCTCTGTTGAAATCGGTCATTCAGGATTTGGTCTACGGAGTTATTTATTGGTATATTTCCTCGGTCCTGGGAGCGTACAATGTGAATTTACAGCCTGAGGTTCCCTGAAATATGTAACGCCCGCCGCCTCCATACAACACACCAGTGAACCCACTATTAAACAAGAAAGAATGGAATATTCCCAAACGAAATTGATAACATACTTAAATTTTTAAATGTTATTAATTTGTTTTATTTAATAATGTACTTTGTGCGTTTTTGAAGTTGATTTTAAATGTGTTTTGTGAAACAGTGTCATTACAGAGTTGAATGCATTCTGCTCACGTCCATCCAAATGTCGAGTCGGACGTGACTTCGTCAAAAACATTGTTGATGTATGATTTTAACTTTATACAATGCCTGAAGGTAAAACGGGTCCACAACTGTTTATCGGTAAAATGGACGGTGAAATGTTACGAAACGGGCTGATATATACTCCGGTGAGTATTTGTTGTCCGATTTTGGGCGACGATGATGGTAAATTAAGTAATCTCTCTCTCTCTCTCTCTCTCTCTCTCTCTCTCTCTCTCTCCTCTCTTTTCGAAATCGTCTTCGGTAAAATTAAACAAAAATAAAGCATAGAACCGACATTACAAATGAGGTTACAATTATTTTTCTTAAAAAAGGTTAGATTTAATTGAACAAACAACGTTTGTGGACGATATGAAGATAAGAAACAGTATTTTGTCAAATGATTTTGTATTAGCTACATTTCTGTAAGTTTGCCAGATTACTGGCTTGTTTTGAAAGTTCGTTCTTTGGTTAAAAACTAACGTTGCCGGTATGGATTTTATTGCATAATATTTTTATTTGCAATATTTGTTTTTCACCAAGTCTGTAGGTCTTTCTTCTTTCTTATATATATGAGGTACATTTTTAAATATACAGTAAACATTAACAGTTCGAAAAAAAAATTAAAAACTCAGACATTCCACAAAATAATGACGGTATTAAAAACAAAATTAGATGTGTACATGAGTTCAATAAATAAATAAGACAAGAAGAATATTCAAGTACATGCTACATTCAACAAATCAGCAGAAAGGTCTTAATATCTATTAACGTATTATTTACCATACCGATTTATTACACGGGGTACATTGTGAGGCACACCCTTCTTTCTTCCACTTTTTATAACAATATGTGCTAAATCATTTATTTTTCTTGCTACACGGTAGGTCGTCATCCCTATTATAAATATTACAGATGGGCTATTTACATATGGATTATAAAAATTTACACTTACTCTACAGATGTGGGTTGTTAGTATATGTACGTAATGGCTACATGCTTTATTACAACTCGGAAACCCTCCAAGATTTAGACATATTTCCCCAAATTACTATATAAAATTATGTAAATTATTAATGGACGCTTAGTAAAGCTTCTTAAGATGGTAAAATGATCGACTATTTTTATCCATTGTGAAAATTAAGTGCGGAATACAGATAATTTCTAAGGTTTTTACAATCTTAGCCCGTAATGGCGGTTTATTTATTTTGACATGATTGTCAATGTGTGATCTGCGTCGAGTAAACAGTATTGCCTCAGTTCTGCAACAGTTAGGTCTGATTCTCCATGTTTCGATATTGAAAACACTTATCAACAAATACTGATAATTCTCTGCAGATCGAATCATTCCTAAAGGAAGTTCTCTTATCTCAGCAAATAGAGCCAGCCCAACTGTAGTTATTAGCTTGCAAAGATCATTTATAAAGATGTAAATAAGGTTTGTCGAAGAACAGACCCTTGAGGTACCCCAGCTTTTTATTTTTTTAAGGTAGTCTAATGCCATCAATCTGTACAATGTTCGGTAGATAATTACTTTTTAAATGTGCTAGGCAGTTAGGAAATTAATATGGCATGAGTTTAAATACGAGCCCTCTCGAGCCACACATAATCAACATGGCCTGTTTAAGATAATTAAATCAAAATGTAATAAATACTTGAAAATGATCGTGACACAGTGCCCTTATTAGGTTTGAGCTTTTTTTGTATACATTCCATATAAGCACTGCACTTTAATACATTAAAATCGTTCAAATTATTAGCAGAAAAATGAAAAATTTAATTGTCAAAGGTATATATCATTTAATTCAATTTTCTGACCATTATTCAATAGTTTTAATATTCTACAGGATTTGAAATAGTGGTTATAATAGATACTGTTTTTTTTAATGCAATTGTATATGCGATGTGAAATTCGAATGCTTTGAGAAAAGATTTTGTATTTTGTACGTCAGTAGTTGACATATTTATATCTATAGTCACTACTCACAGTAAAGCGAGACGTTTTGGGATTTTGATTGATGTATGGTGATTAGTGACCGTTAGTTAATTATTCAGAAATCGTAAAATGCGGTCTGGTGGTCATCAATAACTTTGATTGATTTTGATTTGTCCAGTCGGTGTAGGGTATAATAATTAGAGTTGAAAAAAAGTCAAATACTTCAACAGAAACCTTTATGTCCGCTAATTCTGAAAGTACAGGCATGACTTACGATTATTTTTATCTAAATGGTTTATAATAAACTAAATTTTGAATAATTCTTCTAAGCGACATGATCATTGATTGCAGCTGAACCCTTGCCCTGGTTAAAGGGTTTTTGATTTGGCATAAATTAATGACTTCCACAATAAAACTCAGCATTTGGAACATAGGTACCACATGAACGTACAGTCGTCACATACATTAAGTTGACAATATTTGACGATGTTTACAATTAAAAATACAATACAAAATATTAATAATCTGGTATTAGAAAGGGAAGAAATCATCTATGGTGTCCCTTTTGGTAGTCACTATGAGCAGCACAGCTCTACAACGCCGAGCACTAACCGATTAGGGCGCAACGAAGGATCTGTAGAATTTTCTTTATTAGTTTATTACTTTTTCTCAAAGGGAATATTGGATTTTGGATTGTGCGATTGGATATGCAGAAGAGAGCTTCAAATTTTTTTCGAAGGATTTGGGATCGGGAAATTTTATTGTGATTGACGTGACAGTTGAAATGTTTGGATGAAACATACAGTTCAATGCCGGTATGTTCTATTGCATTATAGTATGATTGAATATAAGTATTATTTATATTATTTAGATAGGATTTTTGATCGAGATCCGATAACGATAGGACTCTGATCAACCTTAGAGATCAATGCTGTATGTCGATATAGTCTATGTTAGTGATATTGTGAGGGTTATTAAATTGTATGGGTGGATCTTTTCCCCAGAGATCGAAAGGGATTTTTTAAAAAAGAAATTAACATGGTCTTTGAATAAAAAATAAAATAAAAAACCTGTATTATGAAAAGAACACGTATCAACAAGTGGTCATGTGTCGCAGAATGAGGTTAAATTCTATCAAACTGGTGTTCCTTATGTAATTTTATTCCCACAAAACTTCAATCAAATGTAATTATACATAAAACCAAATAAAAATAAAAATCCCTTGCAAAATGGATATTTAGATAAACAAAATGAAAATAAAAATACCTTCACAAAAAATCTTCCAGCGCTGAAGCGATTAAATTATGCACAATAAATATGAAATCGAATGAACAATTAAATTGGGTTCCCACAAAAAAACAACAAAAAACAAACAACGTGAATCGAAACAATCACAATCGTAGATATCGTTGTTTTGCACTGAGAGCTCTATCCAAAAAAAGGGACCTTCCTTGCGCCGTTCCGTCTCAGTCCAGCTCCCCACTCCGTTGATCTTTTCCTTCGCCTCGGTGGAGAGTATTCGCGTGAATTTAAAAAACCATCGTCACGATCAGCATTTTGTTGTAGACAGTCGGTTTGTATCAGTTTTGCACCATCTAGTAATTTCTTGCTATTTCAATCCGTATAGTAATAATTAAGTTAATGTTAATTTTTCATTTTTTAAATGAGGGTTCGCAACAGCAGAGGAAGCAACCTTCGAATGCCCGTGTTTTTGAAAAAAAATTATTGGTAATATGTCAGGTTCGGATTCAGGCACCCAGAGGGTTTATATGACCTCTGTTGTTGCGAACCCGCGGACAAAAAGGTTTAGCCTTTCTCCCTGTATAACTAAATGGAGAGGTATAGTAGGAGAAATGTCGTTCAGATCTACTGGACGCATTATTCGGAGAGTAGAGGTGTTTCTTTAAAAAAAATTAAATGTTTGGAAAATGAATGTATCGGCGATTTATTGATCAAATCTATCTAAAATTGTCTCATAATCAAATATGTATGCTGTGATTTAAATACTGCGTAATAATGTCAAATTTTATCCGCGACTAAACCGCCCTTGACCTGAATCAAATATCAATATTAATTAAAAAAAAAAAAAGAGTCTCGGTATTTTCCTAAATGTGGGTTATTACGAAAATAGGGGATTTAGAAGGAGAACTGTGCAGGTTTCCGGCTGGGTAATACTAATTAGGCAGCCCAAGTGCTGCACCAGCCCTGGGGGTGGTCCCTCACACACAACCCTTCTAATTACCGGGGTTGGACATTGTACCGCTTACTGAAACAGTTCATATTCGAAACCTTTGAGTCTTAAATATATTGCGAGTAATTAAGTAATAATAGAAATACAATAAGTACGATAAAACCTAACAGCTTTACCTGATTATTTACAAAACATGAACCCATTAATATTTATTGACTTTAAACCTGTACTATCATTGTCAAAGCCACAATATTAGGATGTTTATATATGGCTTGTCGGTAGCCTGATCTCTAATAATTTATTGAATTGCCTCTTCTTCTAATCGTTTATAGAAACTGTATTTTTACATCATATTGTTAGAGAAATAACCAATTTAATAGTTGTTAAAGAGGGTTGTAGGTGTTTAGTTTTTGATTTCACATTTGTTGTAACAACATAACAATTGAGTTTGACACCTAATTTTGAACCAAACTCGCGAATATGCCGGCTTAGAAAGGTTACTCATTCCATATTACAAGTTTTAAGGGTGTCTTGTCTTGGTTCTATAAAGAGAACGAGTTGAAAGGACATCAGTTTTTTGAATCTGTACACAACACACAACATCGTTGTCCCCTTTTCTGATTGTTAAAATCCATATCTATCTATCTATCTATACAGAATAAGAATAACAATTTATATTTAGCTTATACAGATCGTTCAGAGTATTCGCAAAATGCAGGCTTTGTCCCCAAGTACTTTGAGAAATAGCGAATGATGTAAGTAGTATGAATATAATTTATTAGCTAGAATGGAGGGACTTAACCCCTATCATCTAAAGGTATATCGAATACTATAAGGTAATTTGTCTGAATGTGTGAATGTTATTTACTAGTGGGAAAAGAGGGGCCTACCTCCAATTACCCTGAGGAATATTGAATACTTTAGGATAGAGATAGTGATGCGTGATTATAATTTATTAGTACAAATGATGAAACTTATCATAAATTATTTCAAGAAATAGCGAGTACTCTAGGGTAGTGTAAATGAAATTTATTAGCATGAATGAAGGGCCGCATCACGGATTATCTCCGGGAATATCAAATTCTCTAGGTTAGTGTGAATGTAATTTATTAGCGTGAATGGAAGGACATCTACAATTACCCCGAGGTACGTCGAGTACTCTGGTGTAATGCGAATGAACGTGTGATTGTAATTTATTAGGTATATTGTGTGCCCTGGGGTAGTGTGAATGCTAACCAGACTGTCAGGTTTTTATGTTGTTTATGTGCTTCAGTATATTTTTGTTCGTCATTGGTGTTACTTTATCCACAAATGACGGGGCCCTGAGATACAGATAAGGTAGCAGTAGGATAAAGAAATGGAAGAATTGGCTATCGTTACAAAACAACTTGGCTGGAGAATCAGTATAACAGTTAGTAGCTAAAGATAAGAAAAGAAAAGAAATGCTAAGAAAGAGTTGCTGATGATCAATTTAGTTTGCCCAAAAACGTAAAAAGAGTTCAAAATTGTCTATCTTAGGGAGAAATTTTAAATGGCACATACCCAACGAAGAAAAATCGTTTCGTTTTTTACCTGATGAAAACATATCTCAATTCAAATTATGTCGTGCTTGTCTTAATTGTAAAATAACAGAAGACCCTAATAGAGTGTTTATTGTTTTAAGTTAGAAACAATATACGGCCGAAGGAATGGCCGAGGGGCGCTAATATCTATTGATTTACTGAAAACCAATATCCGAAGGGAAATCACCTTTGGTTTAATTGAAGACCGTCGTCTTGGGGGAAAGGTTATTAATGCTCCCCGGGTATTCCTTCAGCTCTTATTAAGTTATTTATTACTGGTAGAAAATGTTTGCCCAACCCCCTTCCACCCTTCGCTAGGTTATCATTTTGATTTGTGTGAGACGCCGATGGGGGTCGCCGATAATATCTCGGAGATTATTTCTCAAAGCTTCTTAGCCGTGAGCCCCTCTCGCCTAGGATTTTAAACAACTCTTTAACCCAATTAAATTTTAGCTTATAATGCTCTTAATATTAGAAACAGAGAGGGTAATTATTTAGACCAATCGAGTTTCCGTGCGTAATTAGTCTACAGTTTTCGCCATAAATTGACTCGTAGCTCTTGAGCTATTTTTTTTTTGGGGGGGGGAACTCCAACAAAAAACAATGAAAAGGGCATTACATTCTGTTTAATCAATCATTTCATCATTCATCTAGAATTTCTAATTTATATTGGATAAAACACACCCAGTAAATCTTTCAAAAACTGCTAAATTTTAAATTTGTAATAACATTTTCAACCTCCAATCAAAATTCACCATTCAAAATTTATTTCTCACCTTGAACTTAATAAAGCAGACCAAAAAGAAATAAAAATCAAAGAAAACACATAAAGAACAGACAATAAACATAGTGAACATACAAAATGGACAGAATTGTCAAAATATCTTCACTAAACAAAGGCAAAATAAAAAAGAACAGCATGTTGCTGAAGTTGTAAAACCCAACTTTAATCCAATAAAAAAGCACATAAATGAAAATTCAACGTGCGTTTTCTTTTTTGGTTGTCGCTAAAATTATTGTCTCCTTTTTATATGGTTTGTTTGATTTTTACGATGAATTTTTTGTGTGCTGTTTTATTAAGTTAAAGCTAGGAAATAAATTTTGCCCAGGACAAAAAGTTGAATTACTAAATTAACCCCACTCCCCCTTTACACATCCTCACCATTTTTTCCCATTTAGCATAAAAGTTTGGCATTCGATGTAATTAACAAAAGGGCATATCACTAGAAACCTCATTAATAAGTTATGAAATTTACAAACGTGGTTGCAAATTTAGTTACTAACAAATTTTAAATTTAGCAGTTTTGAAAGATTAGTGTTTTTTCGTGCCTAAAATTAAAGTGTTATTAAAGAATGTTTTGACGGGTGCCTTCTTACAGGAAATATAAAGCACATTTCATGGCTTTTTTTTGATTTCTTAAGATTGAATAGTTGCAGACCTACGAATAGATTTATTACGAAAATTATAGATAGTGATATAAAGATAAAATGTTGACTATTGTTCATATAATTTTTTATGTTCCGAAGAAGTGTCTGACATACTTTGTCGCACGAATCAACTTGTATAATAAGTATTGTACTTTATTGCCCCAATATTCAATGTATTTTAGATTAAATCTGTAATTAAACCTGAGTTTAAAATTGCGCATTTATTTTTAATTTTATGAAAACATAGATTTCTTTTATATAGATATTTTGTGTCTAACCACAAAAGATTTATATCAAGAGCTTTGTACAAAAATATAAATACTGTTTACTGAGAATTGCAAATTACAGAGGAGTGAGGGTATTTTTATTTGTTGGCATAAAAGAAAATACTACTTCATTATGTCCAATGTACATTTCACTTACAAAACTCGTTTTGAAACAATTTTAGACGCAATTTGTAAAACAGTTTATTTTTAACTGTATAAACTGCAGATTTCCAGGGCGGCCATTTTCATTTATGGATTTTTTTAGTTTACGTTCCATTTATATTTATTGACTTATACAAAACAGTACATATTTCATCAGTACCAGGAATAATTGAAATAAATTGAATATTCGTTAACAATACAATATCTTAAGTACCGTAAAGTCTTAAAGTCCCTTCGGCCTTTCCGAGAGAATTTGTGGATACACATGTGTAGGTTCCAATGTCCTCTTTGTTGAAACTGCGGATCACCAGCCACATCAGTACTTTGTACGTTGATCTATTTTCCATGATGGAGTATTTAGAACTGAAACAGACAACAACAAAGAAATTAACATTAAATATAAAAACATAAACGCAATAAATTTGGATGCTGTTCCATAGTGTCTCTCTCTCTCTCTCTCCATGAATTTAGACTCCAGTCCGAATGCTACAATTTCTTAAGTAAATGACTGGGATGGCCGCCTGTTAGTTTAGACAATGAACAAAATTCAAATCTTTTCATTCGTTGTGAGTAAACACCATTATCTTATTAGGTATTAATCCTAATTCCAATTGTGTAAATAAAAGACTTATTGGGTCTTTCTTCCTTGACCTTCTAGCTGTTTGTAAACTTCTTAAGCATTACATACTAAATGGGCATTAAATTAAAATAAAAAATTTCAATGGAATTATGATTTTGAGAAAAAAACAAAGTGAAAAACCTTTTTGTGGTTTTTACAGTTTTTCTCTTTTTGTCATCGACATCTTGGTCTCAAAACCACCAAATAAAAAAATGACGAGTGCGTTAGAAGCGTTATTAAATCAGGTTTGCTGCCTTCTGAGACTAAAATTAGAACTCTGGATTACTTTATACACTTTCCGATTTACACAATTTTCCACTCTTTTTGTAGTTCTGGCTGAAATAAAACACAAAAAATTAGCCCAAACATTTTGCCACCGTCATATTCTTATTGAAAAATTAACGGGAATTTCAACGGTGCTATTAGATTTTCAGAGATATGTTTAGATTAAAAGATATCACGATTTTCCGACCCCAGGACGTGATATCTTTCAAAATCGATAAAAAGCGAAATTACTCTGAAATGGTTGAGAATCGGAAAGAACTTTTTTATTCATTTTAGGGTCAAGAATCTACTGGTGAAGTTTGTAGCACGAGTAGCAAGTCACCCTGTATATATATATATATATGATATTCCAATAGAATAATTTCATTGATAATTTGAAAAATAGATAAGGAAAATTGTAAAAAGCAGTGGGATATATTGGGAAAATGAGAGCGCTATGATTGAGACATAGGTAAAAACGCAGGCTTCAATTATGTTAATCCCTGAAGAACAGTAATTAGGGCAACGTCTTTCTTTATGCGTCCCAAGTTGCTATTGAAGTTTATTACAACTATTGAAGAACTATTGTAGATTTAAAAATTATAAATCGTCTGGCATTGATGGAATAAACTCCTATTGTTTGAAAGAGATTGGCCAGTTCATTATTCCTCTTTGACTCTGCGTAATTTGAGTATTGTATCACGTACGTTTCTGGAAGGAGTTAAACACACTATTGTGATACCTATCTATAAAAAGAATCTATCAGAAATAAATAAAATTACAGCCTGTTTCGCACCTGCCTATGTTCACAAAAATTAAAAAAATCAAACCATCTTCTTTCTTATGGTAAAAAGTAATTTATAAATTGTTTAAATTAATTATACTTTTAATCTAACTTCTTGGTTATGACGAAAATGCAGGTGTCACGAGCGGGATTCGAATCCACGTTCTTCGAACTAAGGGGAAGTGGCCCCTATCTTATTTTTATTATATCTCATTGATTTGTTCCACAATGAAGGGTGCTATCACAGCCTTTACAGCGAACTTTCTGTTGACTATTCCGGTATATCGTTAGATTCCTTTAAATAATTTACAGTTTGTAAAACATCTAATTTTTTTCTAATCAAGGGTTTCCAGTAGCGAAATCAAAATTATATTGCGTTGCTCTGGTTGTATATAATAATTCATCAAATTATTTAAAACGTTCTGAAGTACAAAAGTTAATACGTTAAGATATCTCAGTGTGATAATAGATGATCGTTCGAAAGTGTATAGAGTCAGAAAAGGTGAATCCTTAAGGTAAATGTAGTTTTTGTGCAATAAATGTAGCATAAAATTTCATCTTAAAGTTTATTGAGCGATTATACAATCACATTCAATACGGCATTATCTTATCAGAATATTACCCAACTCACTACAGTCTCTCAAAAAGAATATTCGAAGTACGTAACCAAAGACGTCGCTCCCTGATTCACGGTGAACGGGTTGAAAAGGGAAAACATCATCCTGACACGACTGTGAGGTCATACAAGAATAACTCACGGGGACCTTTTGGACAGAAAGCGACCGCGTAGGTGCCCGTTATGCAAGCATAAATAGCGGTCCAGCATCTTTTCAATTATAGATGGCTTGACGTATACTGTAAATATTTTGGCATGCTGTCCTGTAAGTAGTCGTGGGGTACGGCAGCGGGCACAGATAACTAACTGTTTAGATACCTCAGAGAGCTGTATAGAATATTAAATAAATATAGTATTTATGCGTGCTTGTATGTAGACCTGTGTAGACTTTATGTCAATTTATTGGAAGTAATATAATTTGTTAGTGTGAAAGGAATGGGTTGTCTAACCCCCCCCCCGCGAAATATCTTATATACTCTGGGGGAGTGAATGTGACGAGACTTCTATGTTTATTTCGGATGTGAATTTATTGAAATGAATGTAATTTATTAGAGTGAAAGAAGGGGGTTGTTTAACTCCGCGTACTCTGTGATGAGTGTGTGACTTCTGGAAAGTAAAAGTAAGTTACTAGCGAGAATGGAGTGACTTCAGCCTGCCCGAGGACTATTGTGGGGGTGTGAATGTGACCAGACATCTATGTTTGTCGTGATGTAGGTGTATTTATTGTATGTTTTCTTTTTTTTTCTTGTAGTACTGTTTAAAAAATTTTTTGTTGTCCATGACAACCTGAGGTACAATCGAGACGCTCGAACGGCTACAGTTTAAAACAAAGTTCGCGCGAAAGAATAGAAAAAGAAGGAAAACACGCATATTGCCGACTATGACCTCAGTTGTTTTTGTCGGCACATAAACCTCCCATTTTATATATGCCTATGCCCGAACTATACTCTTAGGCAAAAGAAATGAACGTATGTTACCACTGTTTGTAAAAACAGAATATTACCCTTCCATTATCTTTTTCTATTTCGAATACTTTTTGTTTTTTCACTGAGGAAATATGTATAATTACATTTATTGTTTCATTTATGTAGTAGTGAATTTTTCGTTTTCATTATGTACCACGTCCACTGTGTGAATATATGAATATGTAAATCCCTTCTTCACTCTCACCTCCATATTTTGCATTTTCATTGATTATGTTCGGAAGGGTTCCTTGTGTTTTAGTATATGCAGTGTATTAAAATTGTGTCTAATAAAGGTGGTGAAAAAAATACAAAAAAGCATTATACAGGTGAAATCTTTTCTTGCGGTGTTGATTTGAATCATTTGTAAGAGAAGTGGAATTTACTTAAAAACACCCTTATTATTTGTTAAATGTGTTTTTGTCAGCTAAATCGTGTAATTGTTAAAATCAATTAGGGAAACAGTTATTGTTGAGAAGAAGGGGTTTAAGACATTTTAAACGGGTACTTGTCAGAAAAATCAGTGTCTTATAAACGCCACGTCTTTCTAAACATTATATAAGCAATTAATCAACAAGGCGCTGTACTCAGAGCGGCCCGTATCATTAATTAACGAGACAAACAATTAGTCACCACCCACGTTAAGCTTTCGTCACTTTTTCTTTCCAAACTTGCGAAGTTTTTTCATGGAGGGAAAAAGAAAGACGGCATTTTCCGAGCTGCGATCCCCTTTCTCACGGTAATTCCCTTAGCTCCCCGCCAGCATCCCAGCATACCGACCCTACGCACCTCCCCCAATTAACTTTTCCTTTTTTCCACGGCTCTAGATTTTTTATTCTCTTCGTCAGAGGAAATTTAAGGCACATCTCAATTAAAATTTCATTCGAAGAAAGGAAGATTCATCTTTCTTCGCGAATTATGAAGGATTTATGCTTCAGAATAAAATCGCGCATTTTTTTTCAAATTCACCGCAACCAACATGTGTAACGTATCTTCGTTTTGAACTCCCATCGAATATTACCCAAAAATATAAAAAAAGCTATTGGTTGGTAACCTTAAGAGCTTTGTCGGCCTGACTCTCCCAGCTGCCATGCATTTAAGTTGGCAAAATGCGAAAACGACGTAGGTCAGATCAAAATTCGGCAAACAACCAAACTACAAGTTGTTAGATTGTCAGATTTCCTATCGGGTGATGAGCCTATACTTAGGCCGATTCGTCATCATTTCCATTGACAAACGTGTTAGGTTTTTTGACACCTTCCGTGCTGGGTATATTACTTTTATTCATGAAAGGCGAAAGGGCCGTGGTTGTGTTAAATTTCTTCTATGTTGATTAATTTGATTAATTAACTGCGGGATTTTCTGATCATAGAAATGCTTCAGATCCGCTTGATTTTAAACATAAACGATTCTTTATAGTAAATACCCCGCTGTACTTTATCATCAGTTTTTTAAAAGCTCCTTACGATATGATATATTAAAAATTATGTTTCTGTCTTAAATCACTAACATCTCGTGTATGATGCATTGTATTTAATCATTTTGTCTCTCAAGTTTACCTGGATTCCTGATTGCCATTATGTACGATAGCTTACTGCAGAGTGATCTCATATGGAAGAATTTAGTTTATTTGGCAATAGAGAAGCACGATCTATATAATGAGCAACGGCAGCATCCCAGGTCCACTGACGGTACCTCTGGAATTCTTTTGCAAGATTCCGCACAGCCTTCTAATAATTTGTGTCCTCCCTTTCTGAATGAATTCAATAATTTCCCCACGTTGCCAGAACCGGAAGATATTACAGAATTACGAAAACATTTAGAAAAGTTGGAAAATGTAGTTTTTTAAATTTTGTTTGCAATTTGTACCTTGGTTCAATTCATGTCTTCTGAAGCAGAATCCCATTGAATGATTTCTAATGTTCTGTGGAATTCGTGTAAGGAGATCGTGCTGGTCAATACGATGTGGTAATCCCTGCATCGTCGAAATAATGGGTGACAACCCCAATAAATGAGGGTTCCAGAAAAACTTTCTCAATTAAGCTCATCTCAACTAAAAACCGTAATTAATTGTCATATATTAATTGGTCGAGCGGACCACGAAAACAATTCATAATTCTCAATTAGTTTAGTGCAGTCATAGGTACTTTCGGTAAGATAATAAGTTTGGTACAGATACGGACGTTAATTTCATCAGACTGATTATGTTTGAACAGGCTGTGACTCACCCATAATACCTGTAGAAAACCGTCTCTTACGTCTTCTTCACTATCGGTCCCGGTCATCTATAAAACCTTTCTGTAAAGAGGACAGCCCCCATTGTTCAAGCCCAAGGGAGCAATTTGCGAATAGTCGCCTTTCTACGCGATGCCTTTCCAGCAGTAGAGAAGAATCTGATGCGGGATATCTAGAAACTAGATCTGCTGATGACTATTTTAGAGCTCAGCCTTACAATACTGTCCATTTAGGGTTGTCTAACTATCAAGGAAGCCGTTAAATGACGGTTCCTAGTGCCATAAGGGCAATAAACCAACTCTAGCCGTCGTACATCGCTGTCAACCGCTACCTTCTCTCCGATCGCGATTTCCAATAGCTCTAAACCATGGACCATCGTGGTTGGTAGACGTGGCATACCCCACTTAAAAACTTGGGCTATGTAACGAACGCTATTCCCGAGGTTGGCCAAATCCTTTGCCCGGGCGAGTTCTTCTCGACTTAAAACCACGCTTTTAAGGAAGAGAAATAAAATCAAATTTAGTGTTTCATCAAACAAAACTATTTAAAAAGCCAATTAAATCCCTCGACAAGTTGACTCTGGAAAGGTTGATATTGAACTGGCTTTCTTTATTTTTAATACAAAGAGGGTAATAAAATTAATAATACATTATATAGGTACACAACATATCATTAATGTTGTGGTTGCATTTTAAGTTAACTATTAATTTTTACACCTAGTTACTAAGGTAAATAAACAAATACATACAAGTGTCCAGTTTTCTGCCTTTGAGTACAATTTTGTTAGAAAGCAATCATTAATGACTGTTTTTCGTTAATTGTTTCTTATATTTTCGACAACTTCCAGGACCTTTGCAATTCCACAAAAATATTCGAGCGACCGATTACGATTGTTTATATCCAGAAATAAGTATGAAGAAGAAGCAAATAGAAAGGCAGGGATGAGAGCAACACGGATTCGTTAGTGCTGGGTGAGCCTCATCCTGAAAACGGTGTTTCTCTTCTCTGATTCTCATTTGTCCTCGACCACTCAAACGCGGTTTAGTTTAATGGAAGACGCCTCCGGTCTCGCACAAATTAACATTAACATTATTCTGAACAAGCAGTAAGCAAAGGTCTTGTAAGATTATAATCGAAGTCTAGTAACGTTACGAGTATAGGATTAATGATAATTATGTTAATAATATTACGTCTTAAACGAGATATGCCTTTAAAAAAATATGTTTCAATTTTTATTAAAAATTGGTGACAGTTGTTTGCACTTCAACAATCTTGGGTTTGGATGTGATTTTCTAAACATTAAAAAGAAATTTAAAGTTAATTTAATTTTATTCCATAAACCAACCAAACCTGTCAGTTTCATTCTACCACCATATCAATCTTATTATGTAAACATTGCAACCAAAGTAAATATTCTGAATCTCCAATTTGGATTTAGGCCCTACACTATTTAATCCATGAATGGCATCGTGATGGACATCAATTCATCCTCCCTTGAGAAGCAATGTGTTTTTTTTTGTAAAAGAAGATAGTTCCTACTCATAGTAAGTTTGTTTTCCAACGATCCAGATTTCGAGCCTTTAGCTCATCATCAGGTTCATGGATTTCTACAACCACGTCTCTCGACATGAATTGCAAAAGTGAATCCGCCGATACCTTCCTCCCATCAACGAGACGTTCCAATGAGAAGCTGGTTTTTTAGTTCTTCTTTTCCGTTTCTAGTAGTTTTAGTAGTTCTCTCCCTATTTTGAAACTATAGAACGCTTTTATTTAAATTTGGATTGAAATTATGTTTTGTTTCTTTTAGATGGTCCTTAAGTTCCGAAAATGAGTTCGATTTAGGCAAGTGTTCTTTTACTCTCGTTTTTATTTCTCTACCGCTTTGTCATAAATATTTAATATCACAATTAAGTAGGTAAACCCCGCTTTTTGCCAAGTTGTCTATCTTGTCTTTACGTTTTGAGAGGATGTTTGTAAGTGAATCCGCACTTCTAAAGCTATTCTAAAACCTTCTTGTTTAAAAATTATACTAACTTTTTCCGATATTTCACCAATGTATGACAAACAATGATTCATTTATTAAAAAAGAAAATCAAACACCCTTGCTTCCTGCAAAAATGGGCATCGGGGCCCCAAATACTTGCTAACGAGTTCAAGGACGCATTCTCATATCGGGAGGCATTACTACTTGCTCTCTATAAGGTCCCACCCTTCAATTACGTATGAATCATTGAACAAGATTTATCTATCTTTTCAGGGCATGTAATATTGTATATTATAATTATTATTTACATTATTGCGTTCTCTTTCTCTCTCTCTTTCTCTCTCTCTCTCTCTCTCTCTCTCTCTCTCTCTCTCTCTCTCTCT
>CM077102.1:3227176-3273034 GCA_039619505.1 Cimex hemipterus
CCTCCCGAAATTTTTTAAACCACCTTTGCACAGTGCACTCATTAACAGAACCCTCGCCCCAGACTTGGTTAATGTTTCTAGCCGTTTGGGCTCCGCTTCGGCCGAGTTTAAACTCGTAAAAGAAAATCGTACGAAATTCTCGCTTTGACATTATAAGGATGATTGAATTATTTCCAAGTAGCGGAATGCTACAGAGGTAAACAAACAATATCATTTGGAAGAGGATTAATAAGTGTTGACATTCATACAAATGAGTAATCCTGTAAACGTAAACAGAATATTTTATATAGATTTTTTTTTTATGAAAACTTAAAATCCTGCATTATTTTCCGGACAACCCAATAAAATACAAAACAACGGCAGAACATTGTACAACATTTCTCGCCTACTATTGAATTCTTAAACCACTCTTCTCACCGTAGACACATTATACATCATTATACATACCTCCAGCTTTCTTTAATTAACCACACTGTAGATTGGCCCTACTCCAGCACATTTTGAATAATTTTTTCAATGTCATTGTACAAGAAGTACACACAACCAACTAACAATATAACGTCATAAATTTGAACTTAAGCCGTCCAACGTTCAAAGAAACCAATCCTTTCAATGTAATATATTCCGTTGCATCCTGGAGCGTTCAGGATTCTTTGTCCTAACCAAACCCTCCAAAATATCCTAAACATCCCATTCGTGACGGACATGATCCTAATACAATTCCTCAGCTTCCACTCCAAGCTTTCCTTCCACACCACTTCACTAATTCAAGCCCTCAATAGAATTCAACCCTCAATTCAACAAAATAAACTTACTGTCTTTTTGATTAAATATTCTTTTAATGACCCTCGATTTATTCCAACCAAACAATAGTCACAGGCCTGCAGGATTTATATAAAAGGTTTTCATCTGAAAGAGATGAAAATCTCATTGTTAGTATGATGTAAGAAATAAGTGTGACGCTTCTGTTAACATTTAATAACAATAACGTTTGGTAGGAATTTTATCTCGGCTTTAAAACAAACTTTGTGGCATATTTCAATCTATAGGTTACACGCAAATAGTACATAAATGTTTTATAACTTTTTAATTCAAAGATTGTATCGTTTTCGATGTTTCGTTCTATGTTTGCACACGATAAGACGTAGTTAAACTTTCATAGTGGATTTCCTGTCGAAGATTACACAGAAAAACTCATGGATAAACAATAACTCTCTGGTACTTTCTGTTATCAAGTTAAATACAATCGTGGATAACCGTAAACCGGATATTTCACGACCTTGAAACTTTTTTCTTCTGGCTTTTCTTTGATGCATACGGCCAGTGCCCCGTGTTGCCAACGACACCACACCCTGAAACTTTGATTATCAAAATAATTTTTTACCGGAAAGACTAAGTTTTAATATCATTTTTAATTTGTCGGAACCGTAACAACGCACTCCTTATCTAGAAAAAATAAAAGTTTCAACGGAATGCCACATGATGTGAAAATTGGGATCGAGTGTATTTAATGGAATGAAAGTTAGTATAGTATCATAGAACGGATGTGCTACTGAGGACGCCTGACAAAGGAAATATTTACTTCTACTCACAGGCAATGAAAAATTGAATCCATGAGACATAACCAGTCAGCCACTATACAGAATATAGAGGCTAATAAATAGCATACACATGGATAGTGAGTAAGAATTTCGATAGACTCAGAGCTCATACGAAACTAACCTAAGCCTGACGTTAGACTTCGGATTAGTAGTATAGAATTAGTAAATAAAAGAAAATTGAGTACTACATTGCCGAAGTTAAATGAAAGTATACGGAAAATAAGATATGCAAAATGGAGTGAGAGTGAATGAATGTTTAAAACTTGCACGTGTTGCTGATGGAGATTACCTAGCTACGAGTTAGCAAGACAGTCTAACCTTGAGCCGCCAACCAAATAGTAGACTTGTCAAGACGAAATAATTTAATACGGCATTTTTAACTGACACAGTATCTCATTCATGGTCTGCAGTGATGCTTATATTGATTTCTTTTTTAAAAAGGTACCATATTTCTTTCGATACAAATTTTTTTTTTTTTTTTTTTTTTTTTTTTTTTTTTTTTTTGGCCTCATGAACTAAGCATATCTAGCCATGCTTCTTGTATATATTTATTCCGTTATTAGATTTTTTTGGGGGAAGGGTATCGTGAAAAAAGGGCCAGGGGCGACGGCGGGAATCGAACCCGCAGCCGCGGGGTCTACTAGCCGAGAGTCTCCACGCTAACCACTCGGCTACCGCGGCCCCCCTTCGATACAAATTGATTCGATAAAAAGGGGAAATAGGTTTACAAGTGATTGAAGATAACAATAATGACGGATCAAACAGTAAAATACGCTTACCCAAGTTCCTCAGGATATCGGGTGTAGTGTCGTCTGACATCAACTCCATTGCAGGTTGGGAAGCGTTCGACGTATCCGTGAGCACCTTCCACATATTAGATTCGCTTTACCGACCCCAATCTTCCCACAACATTTCTTCGGAAATAGAACACGCGAACAGCAAACCGGTCATCACATAAAAGACTATGGAAGAAGACAATAACTTGCAACAAAGCGGAATATTTGAGTTTTGATCAGTTCGTGGAAATAATGACAAAGAGCCTAGAATCTATTCCCCTAACCAAACCAACAAATGCAGCTTCCAAATGTTTGCTGAAGTGTTGTTGGAACTCGAAATGTGAAACAATGATATTAAAAAGGCTTACAAGGATTATAAGTCCAATCTGTCATTCAATGCAAATTCCCTCCAGACTCCAAACTGACAGACTCTTTCGTGATGAATGAGCTGAAAGGAGCTTTAAAAAAGTCAAGCAACACAGCTCCAGGCCCCGACCAAATACAATAACATGATTTAGAACCTTCCATACCCTTCCAAAGAAATCCTCCTATCTATATTCAACGAATATGGAAAAGATATAAGAGTTATCCATTATTGAAAACATCCGATAATAATAATTCTTATTTATTTAATTTTATGTATATTGAAATCGTACGAACGGATGATAAACAGGTGCCTCCTTGTATGGTGGCTAGAAAGGAGGACAATTCCTCAGCGAATGAGAATTTATTAGGTCGTTTTTGGACCAAAACGAAACTTATGACAACGTAGATTTGTCGTTCTGGGCGAAAAGCTCAAGAAAATAGGGGTTTCCGAAGCCTTTTGCTCAAAATTGAATAATAGTGATTCCGGAAAGAAGAATCAACAGAGGGGCGAGCGGGGAAAGCAAAGTTAATTTATAACTATCCACCAGGAGATAATCTCAGCCCTGCCTTGTACGCGATGTATGTTGCCGACCTGGAGACCCTTCTCCCTAACAACATCCGAATCGTCCACTTCGTTGATGATATATGTCTATAAGCAAGAGAGAAAAGTTTTGCGAAATGCAGGGCTAAATTGGCGGAATTCATTCCAGAACTCCAAAAATGGTTGAACGAAAGGACTAGAAATCTTTGTATTCTTATCCCCGTTTTGTCCGTTTACGAGAAAATGAAGAAAGAAGAAGAAGAAAAATCACTTTATTCTGAGACTGGTGTCCCCTACGAATAATTTACATGAGATACAATAAATAACCTTCTATGATGTCACATAATTTAAAAAAAAGATAGATATAAATCGTGGAACAATGTATTCCAGTAAGGCGCGCCAGAAGAGAAAATTAACAAAAATAATAAATGCTATCTTGAGGTCTCTGCTTGGAGGGAGAGGAGGTGATTATAAAGATGGGACTTACGGGGCAGCGTGACGAATAGAAAGGGGAAGGAAGTTCCAGATTTTAGGGGCTCGGATTAGAAAGGAACTTTCGAAAGTATGGGTTGTATGTTGCTGAAGGATAATGTCGATTGGGGATGAGTGGGTCTTACGGGAGTGATGTGAGTTGTTGAATTGAAGAGATTGGATGATGTAAGGAGGACGACGAGTGTGGATGGACTGGAGGAGAAAGCAACCTAGGAAATACTGGGCACGGAAGGAGGGGAATAGCCAGGAAAGTTGGAAATACAACCCCGACACCCGGGATCCACGAGGGGTGCCGTATACAAATCTTACGCAACAATTGAAAATACGATTCAATCGTGCGTTCTCCCTGTCTGAGAGACCACCGTATGCCAAACAGCTGTAATCAAAGAATGGAAGTATAAGGGAAGATGCAAGGAGTTTGCGGGTGGAGAAAGGTAAGAGAAGCCAGGACCGACGGAACAGGCTGAGGGAGGCGATGTAATGGCGGGAAATTTGGGAAATGTGAGAATGCCAGGAAATGTTTGGATCAAAGACTACTCCTAGGTTTTTAACCGGGGTTAGTATGAGTAGTACTAATAGTATTTAGTATGAGAGGTGGGATGCTTGGTATGAACAGCTATCCTCGCAGATGCCAAATGTGAGAATATAAAAATAGCCATAACTAGAGCAATTAATTCGTACAGAAAGGATCGCGCAAACTTCCCATATATTGTCTCCCGAGCGATTCAGACTGATGAAAATGATAAGAGAAATCAACTATAAACTATAAATGTGTTTTAAATTAATTCAACTTCTTAAAAATGTATACACGAAACTATAATAGTAAAGTATAAATAAAGTAACTAATTCAAAATTACGAGGCTTGCTGTTTCTCCTTAGACAAGGCGATTGCAAGGGATTCCGTGACTTGGTACCGAAAAAGCAGTATCATGTAAACAGGCAATATTTAACGTGAAAAAGTCATAACAGTATGAAATAATTATCTATGCCAGTGACGTGACTTGGCATCTCGTGATGAGCGCCTAACGTACACAGACCGATTGATTAGTTTGACCCTATTCCCTCATCAGACTTCCGAGTTGTTAAAAACCTATCATGAAGTTGGTCAGCTGTCACGGGTTAATTAAATACAATGTTCGTCCAAGTTTTCAACAACTTCTTCCTTTTGGATAATTATGATTTTGCTCCCGACACGACATTTATCTACATGCAGCTCTCTTCGAAATTCAGCCCGTTACCAACTTCATCAATCTGGTCTTCTAGTAAAATTCAACAACATCCAGAATCTCTTAGGACTTGCAGTGATTAATACCATTAACCCATGTAATCCATGAAGACTGTATTTGTGGTTGAAGTGGTTTAAAAAGCTTTAGTTTTGTATCCATAATTTAAGACCCCCTTGGAGGTATGGGTGTGCACATTTTCTAGCTCTATACTCTTTTTTAGTCGTAGCCTTTGTTGTGACCTCTTAAATTTTTTAATGGATTCAGGTTTTTTTGTTCGTAAAGGTTAGAAAGTTGTGTACCTCTTTACTTACGCACTATTGGTCTTTACCAGTTTTACCAAATACAATCATCTTCGATTTTAGTCTTTCTCTTTTTTTTTAAAATTTGGAATTTCCTTGTAAGGTTATATGTAGGAGTCCTGTCGTCTACGGGCATGACCTACATTGCACCTCTCTGAGTAGCAGCATTGGAAACGTATTGGTCCTTCTTTATCGTTGGTCACAGGATGAAGACATGTTTGATGAAAAAAGTTGTTTCGTTTAAGATCATTCGATAAGGTTTAATTTTAAGATTTACGAATCCACTGATTATTTTGTTTAATAACTGCATCACTCATGGTGGTTTTTCGGTCCAGCGATTTATCTCGGTGGAATTGGTTTTAGGAAAAAAAATCATCCCGTAGTAGACATCAAGTTAAGCTGAAGAGGATCTAAAAGCACTGGAGCGAGGGGCAATAATTCTAAATGTCTCTTGTTCTTGATTCAGCGAACTAAACTGATTTTTTGTCTCTAGAGGTAGGTTTATAGCACGTTTAGAACCGCTTCTCGGCCCTCATTTATTTTCTACCTGGGATTCAGCGTTTCTTCCTCGAAAGTATTATGTTAAATAAACAAATACATTCAAATACACTTAAAGGCAATAAACCAGGACACTCGTATTTTGAGGTTTACTTCAATCTATATGTGCTTTTGTAGTTATATTAATTACAACATACTTTAGTGTAAACTAAATTAAACGAGATCAGATCTCAACGAGTTTTAATCAAAATTATTTAATGGGTAAAAAAAATCACCCATCCAAAATACCGGAAAATCATTTAGTGATAGATGAAAATTACAATACCAACTGCAATAACTTAGTCTTGCATTGATAGCTTCCAGATAAACTTTTTCAAGTAGTTAAAGTACATTAGCGTAGTTTGGATTCTAATCCATTCTGTATAATAATCAGTTAGGTACGAACATGAACGTTGATTCCACATCATACCATAACTGACTGTCTTGAAAAAGGCTGTGACATGCTCGGTACATGACAAAGCATAGTCCAAGTCTTCTGCACACACGGTTCCGGACATCTGCTTGTCCAAACCGGCATGGCTATGATGAGAAAATTCCCCATTGTTCATGTGTCCAGAAGAGATTTGCGAAAGTTACCTTTTCATTCGATGCTTCTACAGTAGTACAGAACCTGATGATAGAAGTCTAGAAACTAGGATGTTGCGAAATAGGGGGCCTTTGGTGCACATGCGGGGTTTGTACAACCAACCAGTTTGTGCGGGAACAGCGAATATTTGGGCACTTTGAAACGGACACGGAAACAGAAATCTAGCCGAGCAGGCAAGCACTGACTTGTTGCTTTATTGGTTCTGCAAAAACCGCTGGATGTTTGCAGAGTAGGTGGAAACTAATTCCGTCATTTCGGGAGGTCATCTTGCTCCATTAATAAGCACTTCCGTCATGAAGCACGTCCTGAATCCAACCCACAAAGAACAGATGAATAAAATGTGATTCAAAGTTTGAGGAACTTGGTCATTACGGTTACGTATTTATTTGCCTATGATATTAAACTTATAAAGATAAGACGATCTATTCCAGATTAAAGGTGGATTTAAGAATTGACAACTATTAGAAATTTTTTTTTTGTGGAGAAACTTTCCTCCTTGCTGCCAGGAACTATTCATGACTATTTCTTTGCCCTTTCCCTTACTTTTTGTTAGTTTGGACAATTTTTTTGATGGGCGGCTCTCCCAAGACTGATGTAAAAAAGCCTTATTACCAATGGTTTTTGGCTTGGCGAGCCTGGCCTGAAGTTGAAATTGAATTGATTTTCTTTAGTTTTAATTTAAACTGTGTAAAACGATTAGAAACTTTCTATTAAATTAAAAATAAATGTTTTCGTTTTTAATCAACTGTTAATTATTCCAATTAATTTGTATTCCGTATTAATTACATTAATATAACTAATTATTATTTTATTATATGCGTACTTGACCTTTGAAAATATGGAAAATTCGAACGATTGTAGGTTGAGATGGGGAGTTGGTATCCGAAGTCACGATAGCTCAAGTGGTTGAGCAGCGGCGAAAACTCATGGGTTCGAATTCCGTTCGTGAAACCAATTTGTCAATGCAATGACAAATGTTAGATTAAAAAAAAATTAACTGACATATGGTCAAATTCAAATTAAAGGCTAGAATATTGCCTAAATAACTAACTAAGGTTTAAATGGCAATGTTTGATGATAGTGCAATATAAAATACGGTGTCCTTTTCATTTTTTAGCAATGTAAGGATAAAAATTAGACACTTGATGGTAAATAAAAACATTAAATATTTAATTTTCCATCTTGCGAATAAATGTAGGGGTATTTTTTATTTAAAAATTTAAACTTGCTACATAAAATTTCTGTACTGTAGATTTGAACTTTGAAAGATGAGAATCCACGAGATTAATAGTAACTCTCCTGAAAAAGGCTTTTTGTAATTTTTCCCTCCATTCCGTATTCAAAGGGAAAGTGTTGGAAAAAAGAAAAATTACCTGCTCAAATAAATCCTGTTGCTAGCGTTTGTTTTACAGAAGCGAAAATGGGGTATTTCATTATCTAATTAAAACTCAAAGCCGTGCCCCTCCTTTGGCCCAAGTCCAAACAAGACTCTGCAGTTCTTTGAAGTTTGCCGGTCAAGTACACACAGACTTTTTTTCTAAATGTCAACGAAGAGAAAATTTACTTTCTGAATCTAAAAAGAACATATTTGCTTTTTGACTTTGCACACCGTGATATTAAAGTTGGCAGATCAAACTAAATTTATGAAGGGCGGAGGAGACTGACACTATTGGAATACAAATAACATCATTGATAAAAGGTCAAAACATCAGGAAAGAATTATCTTCTATTTTTGATACATTAAATTAATTAAACTGTTGGAAAAAACCCTGTACAAATGATTGGTAAAGAAAGGCAGCATTACATTTCAATTGTCTAAAAGGGATGTTTATTGTTACGAAGAGAAAGCTTTGTTTTGAGTTTTGTTGTTTATATATTTTGGGTGATACAAAATAATTAAGTTATACGTAAATAGTACAAGTTATGATAGTCGAAGTATTTGCCTTTATTTTGTACACATTTTTTCCATCGCGTGACCAGCAATTTACGCCGGTACCGCAGAATTCTGAGCTTTGAAGTGAAACTAAATCTGAAAACGCTTTTTGGTCTTGAAGACCATTATAAATATTTTTTCTTTGTCGAAGTTATCTAAATTCCTAAACAGGGTAAAATCTTATGGAGACAAGTCTGGAGAATAAGGTGGATGCTGAGGAACTTCGTAGTCAAGCTCTTACAATTTGTTTACAATACGTTTTGAAACATGAGGCCTAACTAAGAATAGGACCTTTCCGATTTACCAGTACAGGTTGTTTTTCTGTGTAATTGGTTATCCATTTCGTCAATTTCCTTCCAGTACAGTATAGAGGTAATGGTGTCACCTCTAGGCAAAAAGGGGTAGTGAATAATTCCAGCCATGGGCCACTATATGTTCACCATCGATTTTTTCGAGTGTACATTTGGTTTTGGCATGTGTACTGGTCTTTCGTCGATGTTTAACCTTTGTCCAGACCGCCGCTGATTGTTGTACGCACTCCATTCTTTATCACAAGTTTCTTTCAAGAATAGGATCGGTTTTTTGCCTGGCGAGCAGCGAAACGCAACTGCTCTCGTGGGACTCATACATAAAGCTTACTCACTTTTCTTTAAATGTCTTGAGAAGGTAGCTGCACTTGCGTTTAGCTGTGTTGTGAGTTCTCTGCCTCTTTGAGAGTGGTTTTCTTCTACCTGAAGCTTAAGGACATCGTTGTCAATTAAACTTGGAGGTCTTCCGCGGGGCTCCTTTTCCAATTCGGTACTCCCTTCTGACAATTTAGCGAACCAACGCTGAATGGTCCGTTCATTTACACTCCCCCCCCCCAACCGCCTTACTGATGTTTCTCGCCGCCTCAGCTGCCGAATGACCGAGTTTAAACTCGTAAAGGAATAAAATCGCCTGCTTTCATGGTCATTTTCGGAGGTATATATAAAAAGCGTGTAATGGATTGGGGAGCTTATCTTTACAAAAAAAAATAAAAAATAAAAAAAAATTGGAGGATTAATAACTGCTTAATTCTAATATGTAAACAATTAGAAGTAAAGAACCGAAAACTGCTATATACACTCTGAATTTTTGAAACTATAAAATCGGTCATTTCATGTGAAGCAACCCAATAATATCAATTTATATATACATGTTCTTCTCTTCATATGTTCTTTCCATCCTTTCGCGTTTTACAAATGTTCCCCGGCCTCTTCCTAAGCGTTGGTCACTTGTAACCACCTGCGCCATAGGTCATCCACGATCTTTTTCCTCCATCTTTTTTTTTGGCTACTTTGGCTCGGATGTGGCGAAGACAGTCGGCGACCGGTTGGGTTCCCAATTATTACGGAAAGGTTCGGGTTTTGAAGAAATACCATTGAGGCCTATTGAACGGGGTTTATATCTATCAGTAATAAAATAAATAAAACACAAACCAATATAATTAATACAAGCCAACAATTATATTTAATGAAAACAACCCTCATGAACATACTGGCAAAACTTTGATCCTTCAAACAATACAATATTTATGAATAAGGAACACCGGCTAACACCGAAAATCTGCAGAATCTCCATCCGGTGCAAAGGTGCCTTAATGGCCGGAGACAACTTAATTATACTTAATTAATCACAATTAATTATGGTTTTTAGTTGAGACAAAAAAAGTTAATGGCATGAGAGGGATTCGAACCCACGACCTTCGGCTAGATACGCCGCTGCTCTACCACCTGAGCTATTGTGACCTCGATCCACTCGGACGTCAACTCCTCATCTCAACCTCACCTTACGAATTTTCTCTCCTCTTCCCATATTTCATTTCGTCTCAACTAAAAACCGTAATTAATTGTGATATATTAATTGGTCGAGCGGACCACGAAAACAGTGAATAATACTTAATTAAATTTAACAAATCTTAACATCTCAGTTTGTGTCTATTTCGTAATTGACACTTGAATACAAACGAGAGACTAGCATTTGAGGATATCGACGTAGATATACCCATATTAAAGTAAAGAGGCAGTAATCAGACCGAGACGCTCAAATGGCTGCACTTTAAAACAAAATACACATAAATACACATGAGAGATCAGAAAAGGAAGGAAAATACTCAAAAGGCCGACAATGACCTCAGCTTACTTTTTAAATATGTATACCCTTTTTTCAGGGTGTAATGGAAAAAGGAATAAAACTCGCTATTATCGCAATGAAGTCGCTAAGTCAAAACGGACCCTTTTGGACCACCTTGAATATCGTATACAATTTCATTGTTATCACCACTGAATGAAGATCGTAAACTAATTCAAGATTTGATTGATTATAATTCTGCTGCACTGGTTCTTTAGTTTGAAGTATTATTCGTGTGTGAGCGAGTGTATAAACCGTTATAAAATCGCGGGTTCTTAGAGTTCTTCAATCCGATTTGGTATATTTAAATAGAGCTGTTTAGTCGACGTGCGAGTGTTTAAAATTTGATTGTTTTCCAACTTTAGTACATGCACGAAACAAGTAAATGATAGGCAATTGTTCAGGGCTCACGGTAAATAAAGTACACGTGACTTGACAGAGCTCTGGTGTTAATCGGCTCCACACATCCATCCGCAGCTCGCCGTCAACCGTCTAATTTGCTTGAAATATATTTATGGAATTCACGCATGCTCATGGTGGTACCGTTAGTAAACGTGTCAGTTTAAACTTCAATGTAAGTTTTCATTTAATTTTCATTCCGACCCTGCGATAACAGTGTTGGGGAAAAGAAAATTGTGCAAATTCTGAAATCTGAGAAGGACGAGTTGAGATCTCGGGCGGTGTCATCGAATACCCCTCAAGGTGTGTTTATCCTGAGGGGGGCTCCAGTTTCTTCTTCTTTGCGTCTGAAGTCTTTGTTGCGCGAACAGTGCTTAATTAAAAGCATTTTCTTTACTAAGGTTCTTCTTCTTGAGCTTAGAACATCACACGCGTTGAAGCGAATAAAAAAATGTAGACTCAACTTCCAGACAAATATCGTTGGCTAATCATGTAATAAAATAAAATAAAAATTGTTTTGAACTCTAAGTTTATATATAAATTAATAAAACCTTAATTATGAAAAATGTTTACAACCGCACAGCCTCGGTTAGTTACAATACAAATTCTAATAAAAATGATTATGAAGAAAGTGCCAAGTTTCAGTTTAAATATGTATATCGTCTAACAACATATAATTACAAAACTATGTAAATATGAAAAAGAAGCAAATAATTATATATTAAATAACGATCAGGAGGTGAAGTTGAATATAATTGAAAATAAAAACTCCATTCCTTCATCGAAATCTTTAGGATTACATCATATTTCCTTCAATGAGGCTTGATAACGTTATTTCTTAACATAAATGTTTGTAACATTTGCAAGAAATGTTTAAAATTTTGAGACCCTTAGTTTCAACTATGAGTATATTGAAATTAGATATATATTTTTAAAATTAAATTTATTTATTAAAACTGGTCTTATTAGACCAACCATTAATTTTACAATAATGTTATAGAATAAATAAACATTTACATTCTTATAAACCCATTGGTATAATAACATTAACATTTCACTATTCACTATTCATTTTTAACTACACAAGTTCATATGGTTTTTTTTTTTAAATTTTCTGACCATGTTTCGGTTATGTAAGAGTTTGGTCGCTTCCACATTCTCCTGCTAGCTGAGACGAGCCTGGTGTTTGGCGGTAAATCTTTGTATTTCCGCCGTGACCTCAGGGATCTTAAGATATCCCTATTAAGTCCTTATTCCCTATGTACAAAGGTGCATTGATCAAGTTACGTAAGATTTTATTTTGGAGTGTTTGTATGATTTTGATATTATTGGGTTTGGTAGAACCCCATAGTTCAATACCATATGTCCACATAGGCTTTATGACTCGTTTATACAATAATATTTTATTTTGTATATCAAGATTGGAGCCAAGTCCTATCAACCAGCGTCTGTACCTTAAACCTATTTTTCTGTCCTTTTTGTCTTCACGTGTTCTTTCCATCCCACTAAGGTCATTCACAGATATTTAACTATATTGTTGTATCGTACAGTTGTTGTATCAATCGATTGTGGGCGACGGAACCTTTTTGTTTGTAAAAATTAGATGAACTGATTTATGCTCATTTATGCTGATTTAGCTTGATTTTCCATTTTTTGACCATTTGTTTATCTTATTACATGCATTTTGGAGGATTTTGGTAGAATGGGTGATAGTCGGTCCTAGTGATATCACCGCTGTCATCTCCAAACGTTGCAATTTTACTCCATCTATTTTCGGAAAATCACTGGTGTATAACAAGTAAAGCAGCGGACCTAATATGCCGTCCTGCATTTATTGTTTTTAATTTGGAATATTGATCTTCTTGTTTGACTCTAAACAGTCTGTCAGTTAGGTAGGAACTGATAAAATCGACAAACTGCTTTGGTAGCATACCTTCTAGTTTCTTGGTGAGTCCTTCATGCCAACCTTGTCAAAAGCTTGTGAGACATCAAGGAAAATAGCAGAACAAATTTGTTTTTCTTCGAGAGATTTTTCTATTACTTCCGTTATTAGGTCTATTGCTGAATGTTCTGTTCGGAATCCAAATCAGTAGTCAGGAATGATTTTCTCTTTTTTTCAAGGATGGGTTTTATTGGTTTTAATGATAACTTTTCGAATAGTTTAGGTAGGAGTAGGTAGCTGTAGGTAGCAGCGATGTTGGTCTATATGATTTGACCTCGTTCGCCGGTTTTGCTGTTTTTTTAAATATTTTTTTTATCATAATGACTTCTCCGAATTTCCAGATGCTGGGAGCATATTTCAGTCTGATTGCAGCAGTAAATAGATATATTAGTTTAACTATACACTTTTCAGGCAATTATTTTAGTATTTCTCCCGTGATAAGGTCATATCCTGGAGTCTTTTTACAGATAAATCTTTAATTTCTCACGCTACTTCTTTAGGCGAAACTAACTTTACATTTTCTTCTTGTGGCGGGGTTGCATTTGGTTTGAAGATTTCAGCAAGGTAACTAGTAAACAATTCGACTTTTTCTCTGCTGTCTCTCGCACAAATACCATCCTATTTTTTTAATAGAGGAATTTTGACGATTGAAATTAGATATTGAAATCATTTACTAACAGATCTTGACTGTTCATAACAAGAATCCCGTTCATGTAGGCTATATCATACAGTCAATAGATCATTAATTATATCGGACAAGTAAATAGGAACATTTAATAATAAGACTTCAATATGCATGGATAAACGTACATGTAATATACAAATTCAATTTTGAGGATTAAGGCCTAAATCCGACCCCCGGATTTAACCACCGCTATTCAGCCCTCTGAGTAGAGTAAAAAATAGAGTAAAAAATGATTAATAGAAGGTGGCAGCGTGGGATCCGTATCGGTATATAAACTCTCGAGTATAAGGAGCACTGTCGATGGGTGGTCCTCGAAGTATCCCTCCTCCATAGAATAAGGGTCAACTTCACCCGATTAAGAAAATTCGAGGTTGTCACACGGACACTTACTTTGAACCAAAGCACGCTTATTTGTCCAACAATTAGATAATGGTTGGTAGATAGGTCCCACTCTCCTCTATATAGAGAGCGTGTAGGAATGGCATTCGATAGAAGAAGTGTGCTTGAGCACGGCAGAAAGTCGTTTCTTGGTTCTCTGCAACGATTCATTCGGTTGTTGCTGTATATTGATATTGTTGTGCACCGTAGTGTATGTTGATAGTGTATATATTATATTAGCGTGATGTATTCCACAAAACCTCATACATGGAAACTCGTTAACCTTCTCAAAGAGATTAATCTTGGCCACCGATTGTAATGAAAAGGCCAGGTTCAATATAATTTAAATGCAAGAGTCTTTTCAAGAGAAGAGAGAAAAACAGGCAGATATAAAGGAATAAAAAAACAAACTATCAGATAGGTAGCCAATCAATGATTGTAACAATGTGTTTAAACGCTCAGAGAACATTTCATTTGCATTTTCTCTTTTCGTAATAAAAGGTCTGGCCAATCTAATCCCACCGGCCACCCTACGCTTGCTACTTTTTACTTTATTACGAGTAAGCGTCAACCTACTCTCGGGCCTACTCAAGTTTAAAATTACTTTAACATTCCTTGAGCTTCTCCAAAGCAAGTTTCATGTTTCAACTTTTATATTCTAAAATAACTCAGTTCTCCTTCAACTTCCTTTATAACTGAAATATTCGATTTACCTGAAAGTAAGCAGAAAAAAGATCTTTTTCCACTCATTAAACGAACTCCATTAAAAGAACAGAAAAATTGTAATTTGTTTCTTTTCCTTCTTTTTATTGATCTAGACGCACAAGGTGGAACTGAAACTGAGCTGGGTATTTCATTATTTACAAGGGCACAAATTCCGTTCTTCCATTTTAATTATTATCGGAGGGTAATAAATAGAAATAAACAATTAGTCTAGCGAGTAAAATATTATGTATTTTTGGGGGCTTTAACCGATATTCCCATTTCATCCGTTCTGTTTTTTCCACTAAATATCAGGCAAATATCTATAAATCCATAACTGAAATAATTTTAGCATTGTGTAATGCTAGCCGTTTACAGTATGAAGAAAAATGTTAAAGTCGTTTGTTCTACCTACAGAGGGTTTATTGTACTTGGCCTAATCGTTATTCAATGATTCGACATTCGATTAAATTAGTGAAATTTAATTAATATCAGCGTGTAATCAGTTGAAATGCCTGTGCGTGTAATCAGCTGAAATGAATAAATGATTAGATTAGGGTGGTAAATTAAACGTATTTTGAGATATTTTTAAACTTTTAAAGCTTTTGCGGTCATTCTGATACCATCTCTTGTTTTATTGATGTTCTATGAAAACAATATATACATATATAAAATATGTACCCATAAATACCCTATGGTTCACAAGTCTGCTGGACCAAATTTCAACCAAAGCAAGTTACCCAAACAGGATACAAAGACTGGCTATGTGTGTCTCAGTGGCAAGAAAACAATACCGTTAAATCCATTAGAAACACTCCTAAATCTACTTACATTGGAAATATTTATACAAGGGGAAGCGAGGAAAAGCTCATTTAAGCTCCAGAAACAATAAAATCAGATAGGAACTAAACACAACGGGCACACAGCAATAATTAGTAAAATCAGATAACCATTCCTAGAAATGGGGATTGATTACTTAATCCCGGAAATACTATTCACAACGTCCGATAAAGTTTCAACAGACTAAAACAAAAACAATAAAAGGGAAAAAAAAGAAAGAACCGGATCAGTGTTTTTTTTTTTAGTAAAAGCTAAACACGAACAATCAAACTTATTAGGGAAGTACACATTTCAAGCTGAAATATATTCCTTCAGTGCTTGTGCCTTAGAAAATGTTAAAAGTGGTTACCCAATTTTGGGTAACGAAAAACAGACTACTGGCCCGAGGAGGATCTTGAAGACCATATATAAAATCTGAACCTATCTTGGGATTAAAAAAACAAGGAATCCTCAGTTGTAGAATGGATCCAAAAAAGACAAAAGGAGAATTGGATAAACTCTAAGGGCGCTAGACACAGTACACTTATGATAAGCAACCCCACCAAGAATGGCTCACTCGAATGTGAAGCAATCAGTCAACAGAAACATAACCTTGATACAAGTAAAAACCAGGGAAAAGAATTGTAGCAACGGCTGTCAACGACCTTATGCTTATAAAGAGAACCAACTAAGGACCCAGGAAAAAATAAATACTGGATGGGATCGACCAAAAGCTGTAAATATAATGATGTAGTGATCAAGATTGGGGTTAATTCAAAAACAGTTCTGCCAAGCCTTTGGCATTATTTGAAGATATCCTTAGGCACTGAATTATAAAAGCATTGAAAACATACATTTCACGACAATGATAGAACAATATGTTTTATCGATTAAGTTTCGTGGTCCAATTTACCAAATAAATTCTTTTCAATTAATTAATCGTTAAGAAAGATATTGGTTGAGATAAAAAAAGAAAAATAGCAAAACGATATAAAGGCCAAAAACCATTACAATATATAATCTTATTTTATATAAAAACAACATGATAAAAATTACATGACAGAAGTTGTTGATGATGATGGAATTGAAGGAAGTGGATGTGTTTTATCCTCCGAGCACTGCAGCTTCTATAGATTCGATATATAACCACCATATATAACCAAAAAAAGGCCAAAATTTGAAAATATTTTCTCAGCCCTTTAAGACCCAGACTAGGACTCATTTGTTAGAACATTTTATGTTGAACAAATTGGCTTTTTTAAATGTTTTCCTAGCCTCAACATTTATCAGTAAATTCAAAAATATTTGAAAATGTCAATTTATCCACTATGGAAGCTTCAAATGGAGCCAGGGACCTGGCTTGGAAAGACCTTTTAGCAATCAATAGGAAATTTTAATAAGCTTTCAATTCGATTTCCAGAACGCATAAATTTTGAACCGTCATGTTTTCGCAAATTTTACCCTCTACAACTCCGTCTCTCTGCGTGTATTCCTCGTTTTGTCTCCTTCACGTGTATTTTATGTATGTTTTAAACTGTAACCATTTGAGAGTCTGGGTTACTGATTTTCCGCTTTTATGGCCTGAAATGCTGACCTCTCATTTGTACCTCAGGTTGTCAAATACAACATAGAAACAAAACATGCGATACATATATTTTCATCGCCACAAACATTTCTAAAATTTTTGTCACAATCACTCCTCCAGGGTATTCTATATTCCTCGAGGCGGGTTTATAAGTAACACCTTCCTTTCATGTTAAGAAATTACATCCATTCATATATATTAAAATTTACACAACACCCGATAAAAATAGAGAAGTCTAGTCTCGTTCACTCGAAGAAATATAAATAAATTAAAGTTGAAGTAATGATTTTGACTTACCCATGAAGCAACATCTCTCCGTTGCTTTTCAGCCAATAATTAATTGTGTTGGGAAATGCCTCTACGTAACATTCTAGCTGTACATCCGTCCCGAGAGGGGCGCCGAGCAGCTGATTCGGCACTCGAATCACCGGACTGACTAAAATGAATTCAAAAATTATCACTTATTAAGATTTATCGCAACGGTCGTACTTACAATTGACATTTAGAATAATCCTTTTACTGACAGCCGGTGGGACGTCGTTACTAGCTATACAGAGGTACGCTCCCATTTGTCTTCTATCCACCCGAAAAAACTCCATTATACTCCCGTTGTAAGACGTGACTAAAATAAATAATTAATAAATAAAATCAATATAGTAAAATTTTCATTTAAACAGTAATGATAAGAAATGTAATAAGAGAGGAAAGAATTTCAAAAGAGGGAAAGCAAAGAGAGGTAATTCGGCTCTTCAAAAATAAATATATTCTATTTAATAATGTGTAAATAAAATTTTAGGCTGCATGTGAAAAAGAATGTTTACCGTTAAAGTGTATTCTATTGTTTATTTAGACATTTTGTTTTACCGAGTTGGGGTGCGACCTTAACCTAAATGATTTCAATTCGGCATGTGGGAGTGCAAACAAATTTTAGCAGCATAACGCGATTCGGGGTATCGGGCGATATTATGTAAATGGACTCTTCTGCCCCCCGGATGTCCATATTCGCCTCGTAATGGGTAATGGACTCGTTATCGCTAAACGACATCTTCAGGCAGGACTTTGCCGAATGACTGCATAATTTGCTGTCCGATGTTTCGCTTTTCAGCGGAAAATTGTCCAACGGGCCCGGAAAACCCAATTACCTGTGTATGCGGGACGCATTAAAGGCTGACGGACTAAATACCTGCACAAGTTTAACTGGCGGACAGATTATGGGAACGACGTGGTGCACGCAGTTGGTTATGGAAAGGGGGAACTTAACTTTAAACATCTTGAAACAGTTGTATTACCCTGTGTAGTTTCAACAGTTAATTAACTTTAATGACTTTGTTTCCAGCAATAAAACAATGTTGAAGATAATTATTGCTCCATTATACGATAGATAAACCCAACCAATTTCTAGTAATCGCTAAAGTAAAGTCGAATGCAGATCTGTTTATTTTCCATTAAGAGCCATGACAGTAAACTACATAAACATTATCATTTTAAATTAAAATTTAAAATTTACAGAACATATCAGATCTTATCATCAATGTGCCATCTCAAGAAGGAAAAAATGATTAATTTCCTTCTTCCGGGAAATAGTGCTTTAAGCAAGGGAGACGTCGGAAAATGATTGATGGCGTATATTACATTAATGAGTTGTCCCTCTCGTTTTCTCTAGACTCTCGTGATAGATCAAAATTTTTTCCTGTACTAGAGGTTACTTTTAAATAACATCCTAAATTTTCAATAATTTTACTGCTGTTGTGTTCCCAAATTGACGAGATGAAGATCGTTAGCTTGCATTATTACTATTTTTCTCTCTATGTTTGGTAATGTTATGATCCTAATGCCCTAGTTTTCCTCTCAATTTGTTTTTGTTCTCATTGTACTGGTGTCAGATATTAAACGGATTTCTTTCAATGATACCTATAGCGACAAATTAAATCATACAAATGTATACAGGGTGAATTGCTACTCGTGCTACAAACTTCTCCAGTAGATTCTTCACTCTAAAATGAACAAAAAAGTTCATATTGTCCATGGTCCGATTCTCAACCATTTCAGAGTAATTTCGCTTTTTATCGATTTTAAAAGATATCACGTCCTGAGGTCGGAAAATCGTGATATCTTTTAATCTAAACATTTCTCTGAAAATCTAATAGCACCGTTGAAATTCCCGTTAATTTTTCAATAAGAAGATGACGGTGGCAAAATGTTTGGGCTAATTTTTTGTGTTTTATTTCAGCCAGAACTACAAAAAGAGTGGAAAATTGTGTAAATCGGAAAGTGTATAAAGCAATCCAGAGTTTCTAATTTTAGTCTCGGAAGGCAGCAAATTTGAGGAAAACTACCTGATTTAATAACGCTTCCAACGCACTCGTCATTTTCTTATTTAGTGGTTGTGAGACCAAGATGTTGATGACAAAAAGAGAAAAAATGGTGGTTCAAGGATTGCTAATGTTTGAGAGTTCAACTTTTTAGATTGGAAAAAACATAGAAACTCACCAATAATTTTTAAAATTCATTTATTTTTATTCATTTTAGTTTTTGTTCAAATTGAAAACCGTTCTCCGAAATACACAAACGTGCCCGTTTTCTCATACTTCCAACTGTCACACCAAAACTGAGAACACGTCTACGTTTTTCAGCAGCGGTGAAGATCCTTGCTCTCAAATCTTCGACGTTTGTCACTTCAGTGCGATAGACTAGTTCCTTGAGATATCCCCAGACGAAGTAATCCATGGGGTTAAGATCAGGAGATCTTGGTGGCCATGGAACTGTCCCACCACGGCCGATCCATGTTTCGAATGTTCGATTCAAATACGCCTGAACTAATCTAGAGGAATGTGGAGGCGCACCATCGTGCTGAAAAATTATGTTTCGTCTCAATTGTAAAGGAAGGTCCTCCAGCAAGGTGGGCAGCATGTTTTGGATAAAATTTAAATAAATTGGGCCAGTTAATCTTGCCGCAAAATCTAAGTAGGGACCGATGAGGACATTTCCAATAACTCCCGCCCAAACATTGATTGAAAAACGTCTTTGGGAATGTTGCTGACGACTTGCATGTGGGTTTTGATGGGAGTATTGGTGCAGATTATGGGTGTTAAATACTCCGTCTCGGGTGAAATTTGATTCATCTGACCACAAAATTCGATGAAAGACGTGATGTTCCTCAGTGTCAGATTGTACAAGCCAGCAACAAAATTCCTTCCTACGGTAATTGTCACCAGTATGCAATACTTGAATCTTTTGAACGTGGTAGGGATATAGTTTTTCCTTTTTCAAAATTTCACACACCTTGAACTGGGAGATCCCGAATGCTCTCGCGAGGTCTCGTGTGCTGATATCTGGTTGAGCCATTACCCGATCGATCACCGTTTGTTCCAAACCAACATCAGTTTGCTGATTACCTAATTCGCGTAAATTTGTGGGGAATCTACCTGTTCTACGGAGACATTCGTGGAGCCTAATGAAAACACCGATACTAGGTAAACGTCGGTGAGGATACCTAACTCCATATTCTTGACGCGCTGCTCTCGCGCTACAACCGCAGAAACCATAAACAAGATGCATATCTGCATACTCTTCATACGAAAATGTAGACATTATCACAAATTTTGTTAACTGCACGAGTACACTTTAGAATAGAACTTAGACATATTGTATAAACTTCTTAAGCATTACATACTAAATGGGCATTAAATTAAATTAAAAAATTTCAATGGAATTATGATTTTGAGAGAAAAACAAAGTGAAAAAACTTTTTGTGGTTTTTACAGTTTTTCTCTTTTTGTCATCCACATCTTGGTCTCAAAACCACCAAATAAAAAAATGACGAGTGCTTTAGAAGCGTTATTAAATCAGGTAGCTTTCCTCAAATTTGCTGCCTTCTGAGACTAAAATTAGAAACTCTGGATTACTTTATGCACTTTCCGATTTACACAATTTTCCACTTATTTTGTAGTTCTGGCTGAAATAAAACACCAAAAATTAGCCCAAACATTTTGCCACCTTCATCTTCTTATTGAAAAATTAACGGGGATTTCAACGGTGCTTATAGATTTTAAGAGAAATGTTTAGATTAAAAGATATCACGATTTTCCGACGCCAGGACGTGATATCTTTCAAAATCGATAAAAAGCGAAATTACTCTGAAATGGTTGAGAATCGGACCATGGTCAATATGAACTTTTTTGTTCATTTTAGGGTGAAGAATCTACTGGAGAAGTTTGTAGCACGAGTAGCAATTCACCCTGTATATTTCTCTTTTGAGCTAGAAAAAGTACCAATTGTATCACTTTTTTCTGTATTATGTACTATTCTAATCCAATAATAAGTTGGTGAAAAAAAATGAATTTTTGGTTGTATCTCTATTTAGTGTTTTTGAGTTTATTTAGATTATATAAATCTAGTCATTTGCAATAGGGATTCTACTGACAGACAGGTTAATAAGTTAGTTACAAATGAATCTATGTTTTTGTACGTTTATAAAAATAAATCGTATCACATTGTAAGGTTTTTACATACAAATATTTGGGAGTCACTTAGACAGCTCCATCAATCACCATTCCATCATCACTGGGTCTGATCAGAATCTGATCAGTGTTTCTATTACAAAACGAAATGCTTTTACAATCAAAATATCAGGTTTATTATGGTGTGTTTGTTATAATAATTCATACGGTTTCATAGGTATTTTTATAAAAAAGTTTTTTTCTGCCTACACTGCTATGTGTATGATTAGTGGTGAATCTCTCTGTTGAACCAATTTCCTTATATATTGTGCATTACGCTTGCATTTTAAATTTTGTTTGAGGGTGTTGTCACCTCCTGGTCATTGATTAGTAAATGCTGTAGGGAGGTGACAAGCCGTAGGGCTCACTGGATTGATTCCTGAGGTAGCAGGCAATTACTCTTGTGAGTTTGATCTTTCCATACAGGTTACGTTAGGCTCAGTGGAAAACTCAGCATTCCTTCCTTTTACAGAAGGTGAAAATAGTTTACCGGGAGGAGTTTGTGAGGATGCAGTTTGAGCACTTTTTTCTGTATAGAACCTTTTAGAAGTCAAATATGGAATTTAGTGTTTTTGGCTGCAGTGCCTTTCGATTGAATCTTGTCAATTGATGGGATTTACTACATCTAAATGATTTGCCCTGGTTGAGTAAGGATCTCTCAGGGAAAGATGTTCTCTGAGTAATTTGAATACCAGAAAGATCTTTATTATTTCCTTTGTAAATGTCCTGTGCTGGCCGAATTTCGCTCGGCTATACATGGAAAGCAGTTCTCTACTGGTCCGACAATTGTCAGAGATGTGACAACTCCTCGACTCTGTAAACCTTTAATTTCTTTTGCCATGAAGGGCCAGAAATGCAGGTGCAAATGATAACCGAGTTTAATTTCCAATTTTGCTGCTCGTTCTCAAATTAGTATGTTACATTTTTAAAATATTGTAATATTAGATTTGTACCGTAGGAATACGGCTTTTAGTTTAGATTATTCTATATTTTTATGACCATTAACATCATATTTAATATTACCACTGCAAAATAAATTAAATTATGGTATAATCAAAAGAATTCCAAATTCCTGTAGACAACTTTTTGCTATATCTACAATTTACTGTAATTATAATGTAAATTATTTCTTATGTTTAGTAATAATTGTATTCTTCTTTTTCATTATAAGGTTTTTTAAAACAAGGTTTTCTAATCAATTGATTTACTTTTACATTGAATTTACATTATTTATCTCTGAGTGAGAAGGATGTGGTTGCTCCGGCGGAAGGAAACCGGTGAATATGCTGTGCGTCGTACCACATACGCACTTTCCATAATTCCACATAAAACATGTATAAAAACGTTGCCTTTTCGGGCTGTGCAACAAGGCTTATCGATCTGACATAAACCGCCATCTACGTATATCAACGAACGAATCCAGTTCGATTAGTTTCTTTCTACATTCAATTCATTTCCCTATATTATTCGGAAATGATGTATTATGTATTATGCGATGAATTACCCATCGGTACGTGATCCTTTTCCACAATGATAAAACGAAGAAAAAAACCAGTTTGGTTTCACGGTATTTAAAGATATGAACTGTTCTGTGAACAAAGAGTAAGTTATCTCTGATGTTATTGATTTCAAAATTCCTTATTATAATTTTATAATATACTATATTTTATAATAAAAATCACAGTTACATTTTTTTAAAGAATTTGCGTACAATATTGAAACCTATGGATTGCAATATTTAATGAGATTGCAAACTAATTTACAGTGAACACGATCAAACACCGATCCTTTATATATTATAATTGTAAATTCCATCAGATTATCCTACATAGCAGAGCTGGGAAGTCTTCATTTTTCTATAAATTTGGCATAATAATGTCAACAATAATATTCCTAAGTAGAACCCGAATATATGCTGCATGCAATAATAATCTTCAAATATGCCAATTATATGCAATAAAAACCCCTAAAATGTAATAAAATACTTTCCAATCAAAATATTCAGCATGAATGTGGGAGATACCATCCGTCTAAACAACATATCTCGGTTAACAATATTTTTACCGTATTCTTTTAAAATTTTACTTATTTCTATCTACAATATACAAAAATATACATCCAGCAAATAGTATAGTTACGTAGAAATCTGGCAGATCTGCTGGATCTGGAGGCAGTGGGGAGAGAAACCAACCAATCCCGGAACTGTCGTTTAGAGTGGAAATTGAGGAAACGTGCTTGTATAAGAACTTTCAGGAATGGGTTTTTAAGGTCTGTATGGATCATTTGATTGGTGAAGTAGAATGGAGAGAGTTGTGAATGCAGCGGAGAACTTTATTCAAAAGAATTGAATTCGTTGGATGTTGAAGGATTTAGCCGAGCCCCACAGTTCGACTGTTACGTTCAAATAGGTCAGATGAGTGTTTTGTACACGCTTGCTTATGGAAGCTTAGGTTGATTTCGGTTTCAGTACGTTCCGAGTAGTCATATCTTTTATTTAGTTATTGTCTTTTTAATCTTTTGCTTGGGTTCCATACACAAGTCCCAGCCATTCACAAGTTCCGTAAGTCTGTTATTTTGTAAAGCCGGTGGTAAGGACCTTGGTTGGATGGTGGTATTATCTTGTTGGAAATTGGGCAAGTTCGACATTTGAGCGTAACCATAACTTGTTGGCGTGGTGCTCGATAAAACAGATCCACCATCGAGTGCACGAGGCGGTAATGAAGTTCAGTCATAGTTAGATTGCTTCTAAGGCTAGGATAAGTTTGGCGTGTATGGATAAGCTTGCGGTGATGTCCGCGAAGGCTTTAAGTTGTGTAGACGATAAAAAGGATTGGGCGTAGGATACTTTATTGTGGAACGCAAGCATGGATTGATGGCTGGATGAAAAATCTGACAATAATTACAATTTTGTAAACTATTGTTTTTGCTTTTCGTCAAGAGCATGTTCATTTTTCAAGGAAATTAGAATAGAACAATCTCGCTATTTCCAAAAAATAATAAAAATTAAGTTCATGATATGAATTGCCAATAAGTAAAGTTCATAGTTAGGGAAAAAGAAAGATGATGGAACGCACTAGTAGGAACTTAAAACAACTATATAACATCTATTTAAAATTTATCAATTTTCACCAATTAAGGTAATGTTGTTTTATCAATTATTGTTAACTTTATCTTGCAATATAAGTTCTGCATCTTGGGTTTTCACTAAACTATTTTTTTCCTTTGAAAAGGAAAATCTAACCTGCATTTCATTTTTAACTGGACTACTTCAGAAAAAGTAATTTTTCGAAAAGTAAAAAGTCTACATCTAGAAGTTTCCGAAATAGGAGCTTCAAATAATATATAAAAATAATTATTCGTGATTTCATATACATTTTTGTTCATGAAAAGTTGATGAAATCCAATTTTAGGCCTTTTTCCTCACATCTCCTTAAATCTCTAATTAACATTTAACTTTAAGAGTATTAAAAAAATTTGAAATTAGCAATATTTTGCAAATATGTAAATTTATGGTATATGATATGTACCAATGCATGATTTGGATAAATATGTGATCACTCATCATAAGTGTTAACAAAACGAATCTACAATTTCCTACAAATCCTGCTTCATAAGTTTAAATTGACAACAATTGCCAACAATAAAAAAATTAAACAGTTTACCTAAACTACTAAAACATATGTCACTGTTCAAACTGTTTTATTGACTTTTCTCCCGTCTTTTTTCGTTCCAACTGCAAAGCTTGAAGGAGTTGATTGCTGTGTGGATAAAAAGTAACTGTGTCTCAAGAGGAGACGGCAATTCTCTCTTTTTCCATTCTTCCTTTCATTTCATCTCAGCATTGAAATGGATACGGGCGGTTTATTGCAGGATGCTTAATATTAATATCAAAGCGGGGAAAAAGTTTAAAATATTGAATTTACCCGTCGTTAATTCTCCTTTGGGTCGACGGGTGATAATAAGATCGCCGTCTTCTCTCCTCCAAATTATTCTCGGCTCAGGATGCCCTGTAGCTTTGCAGCCCAAAGTCGCGTTCTCGCCTTCCTGCAATGATAAATCTGGGCTCGTTTCGGAGTAAACGATGTCTGGTGGTACTGGAAAAAAAGTCAAAGTTACTACTGGTTATTTTAATTATTATTTTATCTATGGCTTTTGGTTGAGATGTTTGATACGAGCGGGTTTTTACAACCAAAGATCATAGATAAAAAGAATAATTACTTTGAATAATTAATACCGTCAGTTATTACCACTAAACATATATGAATTACTGGCTATGTTAAACCCGTGACGTCTGCGGGTGTTGCCGATCTGTAGAATCAATTTAAGATCGCCTAACGTTCTATTTTTCCACTAAAGGTGTTTAATTTATATAAAAATCTGGTTGATAATAACAAATATTTCGACGTCGTCCAATTAAAAAGAAACTTCATTTGATAGGAATTCATGGATGTATTAAAATTAGTTGTTTACTAATACATTTAATTAAAGAAACAATCTAATAAAGAGACAAAAATGAGAACTAATTTGTTGCGGATCCGGAATATCCGGGACTAAGAAGTGAGTATCGTAACGCCAAGCTTTCGACCTTTATTGCTGTCTTCACCAGAGCTCTAGAGACAACTACAAAAATTTAGGTATACAATACATCAATAAATTAAGAGAAGTCAACTTACACGTTACATTGACATAAATAAATTGAACTAAAATAAACCATTATAACCTCTAAAAAACTTAAAAAATATATAACAATAATGTAAACCTTCCATAAAGTTACTTATAAACTGTAAATAGTGACTAGATTATTTTTTTATAAATATAGTAATGTAAGCAACCAGTATTGACACAGTTAACATTAAAAGAAGGGTAAAATCAAACCATTGCATATGACGCTAAGATTCGTTAATGTCGCTTCTTATATTCGTGAATTAACATCTGCTTTAACGTGGAGCATTTCCTTTATAACTCTCCTGCCCAAGACTTTCCGTGTCAACAACCTTCCTTCACTTCATCAAAATCATTTGTCATAGTTTGTGTCATGACGGTATTTTGACAAAGCTGTTCTTTTTAAGAGTCAAGATGCTTTCTTCAAAACACAATTACACATACATAAGATACACATACATATCCATCACTATATAAATTAAATTAATAATATAAATTAATTAAATTAGTTAAAATGTATGTTGATGACACTGCTGTCCTTCTGTTTTTGGACCTTTTGGTTATTAGAAGGGATGATGGAACAATAATGATCTAGTGGTACCAGAAGCCGTCCACCACGGATAGACAGAGTATTAAAGTTAAGTGATGAGTCTTTTCACAAGGATAATGAGGAAAGGAAACACCGTCAAGCTAAAGAGTAATGGTTATCCCACATGAATTATTAAGAAGTTGATTTCTCAAAAAATGGACTTATTAACGTTAACAGCGGGAATTTGGTTTTATTATTGTATTAAATGTTATTGTTAATTGTGTTAACCCTAATTCACCATTCGTTACCTATATGTATAAAAAAATCTAGGCACGCTTTTTTATTTTAATTTTGTAAATAACTTTATTAAAGGTTTTAAATATTTTTATTTATTGTTTTTTAATGTTTGTTAGTGGTTTTGATGCCTAAATTGTTGTAATTGATTGTAGAACCCTGAAGAAGATAGTGACAAAGGTCGAAAGCTTGGCGTGAAATTACAGTACTCACTTCTTTGTGACTGCATCCTTGATCCGCAACTAATTAGTGATATATAGACGGCCGAATAATCTTACGTCCTCTTATAAGTATATCCATGGGACTTAAGAGGTTCTTACGTAAAGATTATATACATAAAACAGAATAAAGTATATGAAAGAAACCTGTCAAGTCACCAACTAAGCCTGATATATACAGAGTTCCGATTTTTAACAGACGACAGCAGGTTTTTGCCTATTTTATGAACAGACACCAAAAAAGGGAACACTGGCAAATCTCTTACTTTTGCGTAGATTCCGTTGGGAATTTTTTTCGTCAGTATTTTTATTGGAAATTATGGGAAACCCAATTTTTTTTTTAAATCTAGATTTTGGAATTGGAAAAAATCAAATTGAAAAAAATTATCGGGTTTTTTGGAAAATATTTAAGAATTAAGGAAGTTTCATAAATAATGTTTATTAAACGCAAGTTTGCATTTTCTTTGTTTTTCCCATGAGGCTGCTAGGTAAATATAACAATAATAAAACTTCAAAAATAAGCATTTATTGGGTTGTCCGGAAAATAATGCAGGATTTTAAGTTTTCATTAAAAAAAATCTATATAAAATATTCTGTTTACGTTTACAGGATTACTCATTTGTATGAATGTCAACACTTATTAATCCTCTTCCAAATGATATTGTTTGTTTACCTCTGTAGCATTCCGCTACTTGGAAATAATTCAGTCATCCTTATAATGTCAAAGCGAGAATTTCGTACGATTTTCTTTTACGAGTTTAAACTCGGCCGAAGCGGAGCCCAAACGGCTAGAAACATTAACCAAGTCTGGGGCGAGGGTTGTGTTAATGAGTGCACTGTGCAAAGGTGGTTTAAAAAATTTCGGGAGGGAGATTTCAGCCTTGAAGATGAAGAAGGTCGTGGAAGGCCTTCCTCTCTTAATGATGATGTTCTGCGATCAGTGGTGGAAGAAAACCCCAAAACAACTGTTCGAGAACTTGCAGAGCAACTCAAAGTCAGTAAAACGACCGTCGCTGACCACCTCTTTGGTCAATCGGAAAGGGCCCATTTTGTTGCATGACAACGCTCGACCACATGTGTCACGTGTAACGTCACAAAAATTATTGGAGCTTGGCTATGAAACTTTGCCTCACCCACCCTACTCTCCGGACCTCTCGCCTACTGACTACCATTTTTTTAGACACCTGGACCACTACTTACAACACATAATATTCAAAAATCAAACGGAACTGGAAAATGCATTTATTGACTTTATCAATTCTAAAAATTCTGAATTCTACTCAGACGGAATTAATAAGTTACCAACACGTTGGGAGAAATGTATTGAGAGTATGGGAAATTATTTTGATTAAAGAACATTGCTTTAAAATAACTAGTTTCTTGTTTTTTGTTTAATACCAAAATCCTGCATTATTTTCCGGACAACCCAATATCATAATAAAATGAGTGAAATTACTTGAATATAAAAAATTCCAGTATTACAGAAACGTATCATAAGATTATTTAAACAATAAACATGAAGTTTTTATTTATTTTGAGGAACATTCCATCAAATTGTTCAAAATGAATACCCTGCTGCCTAATACATACTTGGCGTCACGTAAGTAATTTCACGCAAATTTATTAGGAGAAATGGTTTTGTATAAAGTTTGTGATTGTTACTGTTTACCTACTGAATTCATGAATAAAAGAAACTTGCGTTTATTAAACATTTCCAAGAAATTGCCCTCATGTATTAATATTTTGAAAAATCCTAGAGCCGTCCGTTTTGGAGGTCTACGAAAATTGTGGTGCTCATTCCTCTCAGAAAAAAACTAGTGTCAGAAAACAGTTTGTGTTTCCTATTTGAAATTTAAAAAATTGACGTTTAAACAATTGTACGGTTTCAGAATCTACCGAAAAATGTGAAATTTATGAGAGTAATCATTAGTTTCATTTAGTATCAGTTCAAAAAAAGGAAAACCTGCTGGAGTATATTACAAACGACCCATTGTATATACCCATCAGTCTTAGCACAATTAGCAAAATTGTATAAAAAAATACTGCTGATTCGTGTGGATCAACACCTAGTTACCAACAATATTATTGTATTACTTTCAATGAGTTGTCGATGACGTCTAGCGGAGTTTTTATAAACGATTTCTACTCTATGCCTGTTATACGGGTTATTTTTCACTATTTACTGATGTCATTTCCATTAAATTTTATCTAATTTATGGTCAAAATGTGCCTATTTATTTGTACCATCTTTTCCCCTCTTTAAGTCTTCTTTTCTTTAATGTTGAAACATCACGCTGTGAGGCATTATTGATTAAACATAAACTTGTCCGCTGTTCCATCTGTAGCCCATTCCAACAGGTAAACAAAATGTTGTGTTTTATATTTAAACGAATGAGTATTCGACTCGTTCCTTCTCATTAAATACCATCCAATCATATTTCATAGGTTATTACCAGTAATAAATAATTTGCTTTTTTAAACGTTAACACCAGTTGGTGGTATTTTGAAATTTTCCCTCTTAAATCGAAAAACGAATAAATGGAGTTTTGTGATATATTTACGACATAAATAGCTTCCTTCATTTAGTAAAATATTAAAGTATCTCATTTTGTGAAAAGCTTCATTCATTTGCAGGAATTCTTTTATAATCTACTTCGTTCGGATCAATAATAATGTTATATTTTTTTCTTTATTCGATATATTTACCCTTTGCAGGTGCTAGTTTAAGTATTTTACAACATGCAATACAGATAAAAATAAAGTTATAAAAAGTTTCTGAAATGGGTGAACTATTAAGCAGGAACGTAAATTTTTTCATTTAAATAATTTTGTTATTTATTCATTTCATAGATGAAAAAATCAATATAGTCAAGAAATATATCAATTAAGTATAATAAATTATACAATTTTTTATGTACGTTTTTAGAATTAAAGGAACACGAAATCTTATTATCAAGATGAAAACAGCCGATAAAATAGATAATTTAGATAGGTGGTAATTAATCAATTATAATGGTCCTAGTAAAGTCGAGTATTAACAACGGCATGTAATAAAAATAATTATTTCACGTTGGAAGATGGGATTGACGAAAACTTGTACAAATTGTAAACCTTTTAACTATAAACTAATTTATCTTATTATATTTCTGCATATATAATTTTTTAATTGGACAATATCTACAACAAAAATTATTATATTCATTACAAGTTAAGAAGCACGTTATTGTAAGAAAAATAACTTCCTATGCTATTTCAGAAAGGGTTCCGTTAAAACGGTCATTCGCGCTTCAATCAATTTAGCTTTACCGTTCGCACTAACGGATGAAAAATCTCTCTAATGAGTCCGTCATAAAATCTTAGTGCCTATTGATCATACATAGTTCATTTGATTATTCATCGTGCTGTTCCATATCGAGTAATACGAAAAATGTTTAGAAGATAAAATAGTTGGCGATTCACTACAGATTGCAATTAAACAGTTCCGATTATTAGACAAATAATATATATGCCGACAAACGTTATCCATATTTAAATTCGCTGTTTGTTTTTTTAATTTAAGCGTTATTACCCAAGTTTCGACGAGCAGGATTTGGTGAGAATGGGCGAGAAAGCTCGGAAATAAAATTATTCAAATGCAGGTGAGACGACGAAAAAGAAGGACAAAACTGAAGAACCGTTGTTATTTCCTGTGAAGGAATAAGTTGAAAAAAGTTATATAACGGCCCTTTCGCCGTCAACGCTGAGTTTACAAACTTATTTCCTCCAGCCAAACAACCACTTTATCCCTTTTCACAGCGAACAGAAAAAAAACCATCTATTCTGCCTGTATATTTAAAAAGGAAATTATATATCGGTATTGGGTTTTGAATACGTATTTGTATTTTTGTCAATTGGACAAACGGTAGTGTGGGATTTTCTTAATTGAACACGTAGGAAAGGAATGCCGGTGGTGGTCTGGAACGCTGACCCTTTTGTCCCTCTTGTTAACCATTGATTTCCCAGTAGACCGTCCTTATGCTCGTCTTTAATAATTGAAGCGCGTTTCACCTCCGTCCCATAATCAGTGCATAGGAACAAAATAGGCTTCGTGAACTTTACCCCACATTTGCTCATCATGTTTTCATTGAAAAATGTCTTTAAATTTAAAGTTTCTGTGAAGGTATTTTATTTTTACGACAATATGTTTCTGCCCGATAAACTGAAGAAGGAATAAAACTGTCATCTTTTCTTTATGAACAGTAGTTTTGCCTAATAAAATAGCAAATTTCTGGCATGTTTTCATCCTAAATATATATTGGTGAATAAGGACAAAATACACCCCTGTTACTTTAAGCCATAGATTCCACGGGCCATGCCTAATTTCCCACACCAAAAAGTGAACAAATACAATACGCCTTTAGAAAAAATCTCAAAATTAAACTGTACAGAAAAATGTGATAACCATTCATATCCCAGTAAAATCAGTGATTTTGTTTTCCCGATAAATACTGATTGGGTTGACGGTGTAAAAAAGGAAAAATGAAAACGAAGCATGTGCGGCCTAATCAGGTGACAAGAAAGAATACGTTGGAACCAACGATAAAACCTTACAGAATGCGTGGAAAGTTGCACAAACGAATTTTCCTACAATTGCTATTTTAATTTGATATGAATGCTTGACATTTTAATATTATTTAAGAAACGCACTTGATAATTACTAATAAAGCGAATTATCTACCGAGAAATTCGGACAACTAATTTTTGAGAAAAATGATATTACAATATTATATATACTATATTATATTACTATATTATACACCAGAAATGTCAGTCGGATCGAAATTATCAGTCAGAAAATTAGGTTACATATTTCCGCGGATTAGGTATCTAAAGGCCTAAACCCGAAATAATAGTCCGATTTTAATGTTTTTTTAAATATAAATCAATTTCTTTGAGTTTTAAGATTTAAAAATTTGCGTAATAATTTCATTTTTGGTTAACATAAAAATAAAAATATTCTAGGAGTGCGAGGCAGATTATTTTAATTTCGTACAATTTAAAAATTTAAATCGACAAGGTACTTCTTACTTTGCATATTTTAGCAAACATTCTGTGAGCCGAGTTTTCCCGAAAATGGTCACAACTTGGATTTGACCTCATTTTTGATATCCTAGCGTTATAAAACCCTTTGATACCGAATCTGCGGAAGTCTGTGTAAATTCATTTTTTACTGATAATTTACATCCGACTTACATTTCTAGTTTTAGAAAACTGGCTGTTGAAGTTCATTACCCTTACCTCTTCTAGAAAATAAAGTAATATTATTCGTGGTAAATTTCTAAAAATGCATCACTTTTTGAAACTATAGTTAATACTGGAAGTGGCAAAGTTCACACTCGGTCAATAATATAACGTCCCTTTTATTGAAGGTGGGTGGTATGACTCTTTTTCGAAAGAAAAAAGTTTCTAAATTCAAAGTTTCTAGGATTTTTTTCTTGCTCACTCGACTTGAGTTTGTTTTGGCGAAGGCAAGGTAAAGGAGGCTCGGAGTTTCTGATATAGCTGAAAGTTGGGAAACATTTACAGGAGAGGCTCCAAGGAGAAAGGTGCTCCCTGGAGAACCACACTTTAAATATCGCCAACACTCGCACCCTCTCCTATCCCTAAATCTCACAGCATCACTCTCTTTCCTCCGCACATCCAAAGACAGAGTATTTTGTACTTAGTTTTATCCGGGGTAAAAGGATTTGTACAACGGTATTTTTTTCGCTTCGTGAACCCCCGTTTGTTTTTAGGCCGAACAGGCCAAGGTCCTTCCAGTCAATCCAAAGAGTGTTATCAACATTTACATTTAAAACTCCTGTAATAAAAACAAATGTATAGTTGATCCTAAAAAAATCGAATTTTAGAGTGTCCTACAACTTTTTATCAATTTTCTTTGCACCGTGTTTATAATAAGCCAGTTATATTATTTAATACGTTGCACATCGCACGTGAAACATTTTAATGGCTTTATTAATTTGTACAAAATAAATAGTTGTTGATTTGAAAAGGTATTGCTGTTCAATATGAACAGGGTGAGGTCTTGGAACGACAAAACCACCCTTTTCAAGTTTCAAGTAAGTTTCCATAATTAAGCCCTTGTCGAAAAGTAATAATGGTGAAAATTCCGAGAAACTGACATGAAGGGTTCAATACTTGTAAATATATTTAATTAACAACTACTAATTCACCACCAATCTTAGTCTAAGTTTGTCTTAGTCATAGCGATAAATGTAATAGTTTTTTTTAATGGGAATTCACAATTACCTAAATTATGACGGAGCTATATTTCGGTTAATACAATGATCTCACAATCCGATGATTTTATATTAACGCTTAAATAATACAATTTTCTAATTAAATTCAAGCATATTTTAAAAATAAAGGGTTAATTTACTTTGTAAGTTAGTGTATCATAACAGCGTCAGTTTTCTTTCCCTTCGTTTTATTTACCTTTCCTTTACAGTTATGTATTTTGTAACATTTTTCCTGTTCCCCTCTTCGTGGCTACCTTAGTTATAATACAATTTTGGTTATATTAAAACAATAAAGCCTATTTAAAATAAACAATCAGCATTGTTATAGTGACCTTTACGGAGTTTAATGTAAACACAACCTTTTACCTTTCCTTACTACCGGTCTCCACCTCAACAGGTTTCCGTACATTATTACGCACTCCATTTTGTCCAAATTTCACTTTCATTCCAGCGAACTATACTATACATATTCAATCCGATTAAACTATGTACATCCTTCTAAAATATATCTAATAATAAACTCAACAACAAGCATATTGTAACAAACGCAACGACAATAACTTCCTTTTTCAATATTTAAAATATCACACTATACAGATATGTATAGACGTACACTTTTCTTTGTAACAAATCTTTGCTTGTGATTGTATAAATAAATTGTTTAAAATAAATACCAAATAAGTACAGATGCGTAATAAATAATAAGATTTAAAACTTCTCAATGTTTATTTGTTTATATTCATAAAAGGAAATCACAAAGAAATAAAAAGGAAAGAACAAACGTGATACTATTACTCTAAATTAAATAAATAAACAGCTATTGGCGTAAATTAATGCAAAAACCCTCTCTCTTAGGCGGAAATAAAATTGCGTTTACTCCCTTACGTAATGAGATGATTTGCACTTTTTTTTATCTTCTTCACCATTTCCTTCTTCAATTTTCTTTTAGATGTTCGTTATGACCTTTTACCATATTACTCAGTCCGTGCTGCTACCTCCTAGCGAACTCCTGATGCGTGCTGGATTTCATCTCTTTGTCCACCTCTTATGTTGTCTTCCTCTTTTCCATTCTCCGTACCTCGGAGTCATATCAGTGCTGATTTTTGACTATCTCGTGTCTTTCATGCCAAATTGAATTTTCTCGAATGCGATTCTTTAGACCTTCCTAAGGGATGGAAGAGGCAGTTTTAAAAAATCTATTTTGCGTTGCCGACCTTATATTTCCATTTTATGCTTCGGATGCTCCTTGCCTTTTTTATTTTCATAAATGTCCCTTTTCGGGCCATCTCCTCTGTCAGTGCCCTGTGTATAACGCACCTGGGTTTACACATTTATTGAGAACTGTATTCTTCACTCTTGCTGAGAATCCTCCTTTAACAACCTTTTTAAGTGACGAATTATTCTTCCAGCTGGACGCTTTCCTACTTTCCATTTCTTTGAGATTCCAATCTTCGAAGCTTAGGATTTGGTACAGGTACTTATTTTCCTTCACATTCTCTCTCTCTTTATCTGACTTTTACTATCTGTTCTGTCCTGTTTTACTTTATTTTTCTCTTCATTCATTGCTAGTCCTTTCTCGTGGCTTTCTCTTATCGCTGTTTGTTTTTTATGTTCAAAAACAATTACTTTATGTAACAGCATTATTTATATCATTGATTTATACAATTAATTTATTTTATTACATTTTTATTGGAATTTAATTGATAGTTTTTTTATTAGGGTTGATTTATATGCAATAAAAATCCTCAAATTACTACAAATACGACAGTAAGCAGCATGAATGTCTTAGACATCACCAGGCTAATAGATAACTTTTTAAAAATTTTACATTTTTCTGTTTTGTAGCCTTTATTCATTTTGAAAGGAAATAAGACAGAACAACCTGATTCATATAATTAATCATAAAATTGAAATAAAAAAATAATTTAATTTATTTAATTTTATGGTTTTAATGCATTTCTAAGTTAGTATGAAACTACGTTTATAACCCAGCAAACACTTCTAATTCGAAAAAGGCTTTTCTATGTCGAAAGTGGTGATGGAGTCACGTATAGGACTTAAAATATTAGAAAAAAGTTAAATAATAGATCTTAGGCATTGCGTTAAGTTATAACTGAATGTGTTGTGGCTAATTGAAAAGTGAACTTAAAAACTCGTTTAACTTTATTTTAAGAAAAAGAAATGTGGGAGAGAAGAAAGTAAGAACTTTCTTGGTTCTTTCTCTCAGCCTGCTCGAATTCTTTTTCGTATTATTTCGTTCTTAAAATTAAGAGACTTTTAGAAGAAATAAATTTGACAAATTCGTATTTACAAATTCTACAATATAAAGTACCCACTTTAGGCGTGCTTCCCCGGTTTAACCGATTAAACTCGCTAAAATCTCTTTAAAAAAGTCTACCTTTCGAAATAATTTAATTTGAATAATATTTATCTGCATTAAGGAGAAAACTTAAATAATAACCCTCACGGATTTCGATTTGCCTAATTAATTGGAAGCGGATCTAAAATAACAGTACAATCTTAAATCCTTTTTTCTCCCTTTTATGGCCCATTTGAAATAATTAATAATAACCCACATATTGGCCTACCTCCCAGATCTATTGGATTTCTTTGTCGTGCTTGGCGTAGGGTGATGCATCTCTTCACCTATCCAACAACCTCAGATCACCCAAAACATAACTCTAATCACCAAACCAATAAACCTATCCTTTTAACATTGAACGGTGAATTGGTATCTTTTCTAAGAAACCATCAATTTTAAACTTAATCATTCCATTGAAATGTGCCAAAGAAGTTAATGAAACAGCTGCATTAAAATTCACCAATACCATTTAGTATCCCATTTCATAATCCTTTTCCTCCTAGAACTCTCTATTTACCCCCTAAAGAAGATCTACCAAACCATATCCTCCATTTGAATCGCCAAACATCAAGCTAGAAGGAGTTGGCAACAATCCTGTTATCCTTTCTATAAAAGACCATTCAACCGGCTAACTGTGTTTCGACGAACTCACCTCTCGTTTTACTGCTCCTCCGAGACTAAAAATATCTTGAAACCCTTTCTATCTTGATCCCCTACCAAAAGTAAATAAAATCATTAAGTTGATGCCCCATCCATTTTCTTAATCGACCCTGGTTTAGGCACGACAAATATAAATCAAACCTTTTTATAATTTACATTTACTCCTTAGCAAGACATAAATGATACTCCGCAAGCTGAATACGTTAGTATTAGTATATCACTTTATGGGTCGGAGGTGTGGTGGACCTAGACTACTCATCGGGGAGATCGGGCTTTTAATTGCTCTCACAGACAAGCTTGCCTCAGCGTCCCTGGATCCATGAGTTGGTAGTACCAGTGCAGCGGTTCACAGGCTCATAAAAGGATAACCAACACGAACAATAAAAACAGGCAGATCCCATACTAATTATGCCATTCGATGCCACTTCTCCTAAACATAAACTTCACAACAAATACAAGGTACTTATACCAGGAAGAAAGCTATTTTATCTGACAGCCAGTCGGCACATAGGTCTTAGCCTCATGCAAGGTAAAGGTAAAAAGCCTAGAAATTCCTCGTAGAACTGGTATGGGTGGTATTCAATAAATAGAGATAATGGAAGATGGATGAGTGCACCAAAAAAGAAGCCAATATGAATTCTATATGGTCTGAGCCAATTGTGGCCTAACACTTGATACAAAAATAAAATTCATCCAATAATGGATCCTTAATTAGTCCAGAACCTGGTGGACCCCTACCCAGGCTTCAAACACGCGAAGAGATTTATAAAAGATCCTCAAGAGTTACAAAGGAAACACTAGAAAGTAATCGTAACAGAACCAGAATTTTGGCTGAACTTCTGGCAGGGCACTGCCGCCTAAGAAGGCACATGTGCGGGGTAGGACTACAGACAGAAGATACTGTGTAGATATTGCCAGGATGAAGAGAAAACCCCAGAACACGTTTTGAGTTTCTGTGAGGGTTTACGTACGCAAAGATTCCTGCAACTAGTTAAAGCCCCATGCAAGATCTTGCACTAAGGAGCCTCTGGCAAGGCTATGGGGGTTGATTTATAAAATTAGAGTAGCACAATAGATCCACTAAGGTCGACGTACAGAAGACCTTGTGGCCATCTCTGTTATTCGTAAATAAGAATGTTTTAATTACCAATAAAAATACATACGCATATTTTGAAATAATCAAAAGAATACGACCGGTGTCTCGTTTTTGCCTTTTAGTATACAATGCCATCCTACTCACCACTAGCTGCACTCTCTTGGAAATATTCCGTGTTATTCTCCTTCCTAAACTCACAAACCTCCCTAACTACATATTTTCTACAGGCCCATCATCCTTCTTCCTCTACCCTCCAAAATTCTCAAAACACTCCTTTTAATCCAGTTTTAAAAAGTGGTTTTAACGCAATATTCCACCGGTGGGGTTATGCATATGGTATGAGCAGAAACGTTCTTGCGGCATTTTTCTTAAAACTTCCTCGTGATAAATGATCTCTTTTGTCATTTTTATAAACTAAGCCCACAAGGTGTACATATAAAGGGATGCATTAATGTTTATATTTATTTTACTTGTAAAGTGGGTTCCGTTCATAGCGACTTGTTCCTTTGAACCTGTTAATTAGTGTTCGTTTATCTCTTAACAATTGTCTAGAAACGCATATTTAACATGAATAATTAAATACCAACATCAATCTAGTACGCTCTAGCGAAACTTTTTATGTGGGTACCCGAAGATGAGCTTGGAGCAGTTTAATTAGGCAGGGAGAGAATTGGCCCGAGACTGACAATAAAAGAGGTGCGGGGCGCGAGGTGTAAAATGAATCAACTTGCATAATTATCCCACATTATTAAACGGATGAGTATTTTATCTGAATAAAGTTCTGGGCTGTTATCAGGGAAGGTCTTTGTTCCCCAGGGGGGAGGAGGGACACAAGTCGAGGGATATTTAAACGAGAGGCTCTGACATCCCCCGCCCTCCAGGCCTTTTACATTTATGAATTATCATTGCCTCCCTTCTTACCCAGAGTAAACTGTAGTTAATTTTTATTTTAAACCACTTACTTTTAATTTCGATGGATGCTAACATTGTTATGAAGATTTAATTTAATATTACAAAGGCTTGAACAATTATATTTACAAATAGATATAATATAGTATATATACGGTTACTAGCAAATTTTCGTTTGTGTGATGCATTCCCACAATATGTGCCATTCTTTAACTAACTGAAATTTGTTTAATTAATACTATTAAATAGAAAGGTTTCAGTTTTTCTTTTTTTAAATGCCATCGTGTCTCACCTTAGTCCAACTCAGGAAGGGTCAGAAAGTACAGGGAGATTCGAACCTACGTCCTCTGTGACAAACCGAGAGAATAATATCGCCAAATTTAAGTAGTAAGTAATTAAGTAATTGACTACTCCAGAGGACAAAAGAGGTCGGGGTGAAGAAGTTATTCGATGGCAGAAACCAAGGCGACATCGTGTTCAGGCTGTGGCAGACTTATTGACTTTGTTCTTGTATTCCAGTTGTACATAGTTAATTTAATTATTATTCAATAAATCAGGTTTTATCTCAATTGTACATGTTCAAGACAGTTGCTAAGTAGACCATGTCCCATTTCTATGAGGATGATCGGAGATGAACCTTATAATAATAATTAACTGCCGAGTTAGAATTGATCTTTAACTGTTTATTGCCTGTTAAAACAATACGGATGTACCAATTTGGTTAAAAGATTAGCAGCAAATTCCGTAGATTAGTTGCAGTGTCAACACCATCAATTCTACATATTGCAATTTGGTCATTGATGTGATACTGAAGGTACTAAGTTGGTTGGGAAAAGTATTAAACCGCTTGGGAAAAGTACTAATTTGGTTGGAAAAAATATTAAATTGGTAGAAAAAAGTACCAATTTGACTGAAGAAAGCTATATATTGTTCTGTAACTGTATATAACTTCGTGTAACTTAAGAGTTCCCATTAAGAGATACGTCTGATGTCTCTGTTGTACTATTGTTGGAAGAAGAGAATGGAAAAAAAAACAGGAAAATGTGGGTTCATCCAATTTTCGAGAAGAGGAGAGAAAGAGGGCATTTTCCGATATTAGGAAACACCCTAAAGAATTTTTTGACTTTACGAGGATGTAAATGGGCAGTTTTGACGAGTTCCGTAATAAAACAAAATGCCGTATTACGAATCTTTTTCTCCTCGTCTATTTTTTGCATCTTAAAAGTAAATTCGAAAACTCACAATTCAAGAAAGTGAGGTACGAACAGCTCGAATAAACGCCACGTGTGTCAGGGCTGATGCAATACTTGTGTACCACTCACCGCCTGGCGTTCTCAAAACCGACGCGTTGGGTCGTCTCCACGACCGACAGACTCGGTTTGAAAACCGACAGGCGGTTATGAACCCTACGTCTGTGCACTGCACGTGCAATGCAACAACAAAGAACGACGCACCGACTCAATTTTTCTCGCGGTAAACGCTTCGGTCAAACCCGCTCCGTGTGTCATCGGCCGAACCTGAGAAATATTCTTGTGCCGTTTAATTTGCCTATCTGATCTTCTATTAATGGTAAAGGGTAGCTACCTTTTAATATCTTTTTGTTGAGGCGTTTAAAATCGACACATAATCCAAGTCGCTTTTCTTATTGACGATTATTACCGGGCTAGCATATTCCAACTGCGAAGCTTGTATAATACTAACCTATATCCACTCTTCTAACTGGCTTCTACAATTTTCTTTTCCGCCGGTGATAGGGGTCATCGAGGAGGCTGTCACATTTGAAGATTCGCTACTGGGTGTTAATTAGTCTTCAATTAGGTTACGTAATCGGTGAATCTTGGTAAACCAGCACCTTTATCTTTATATTCCATTGGTTTATTGAAACGATTTTCGTTAAAGGTGTACGTTTTACAGATATTATTTGAGGATTTCATAAATGTATCTACTTGATCAAGAAGTAATATTGATAAAATAATATCATGATGTACAAACTCGTTGTCGACAACATGAAATTCCAAATCATAATTATCACTGGCAATAATAGCTCTTTTTGAAAAAAAACTCTTATTTAGTACAAAGTTCGGTCTTTCCAATAAAATTTTACCGTATAAACAATCGATATTTAGCAGTCGAAATCAAGGTTGATGTGTTAACTTAAAGTCGGTACCACAATCCAAAAACCTGTGAACACGATTTTTTGAATTTTAACTTGAGTGAGAACACGATCTGATGGAAGGCGAATCTATCTTCAACAGAACTCGTCAACAGACTAGCGAACAAGAGTTTTTGTCGGTTAGATTGCATATTTCCGCAATTTCTTCAACCAAGAGATTTTTTGTATTGTATGACCAGAAAAGGGTTCCACCAAATCCTATTTGTCTCGAAATGTTATGAAGTCGTTTTTTCTGGTTTTATCACAGTGGGCGGGGGTTATATTGATCGCCATCACATTTTGATATAAAATAATGAAAATCGGGCGCATCATTAGCATGTGCCGATGTTTCCTGCATTTGGTTGTATTTCTTTTTCTTGTCGTTTAATTAAACTTGATCTCTTACCGGTAATCGTTAGGCCACGTTGTCGGAAAAGCATAAAGGTTAAATACATCGTATTCCTAGGCGTTGTTCATCTTTTCTGGATACTCAGTCAGGAAAATGTTTTTCTTTAAAGCGGCAATTTGTGGGCTTTATAAGAAAACACTGTGATTATTCTTTTTAAACTTCTTTTGATTTTCAACATTAACACATCGGCGTACTCGTCCTAACTTAGGATAACCTTCTTGATTCTTTTCGCTTCTATTATGTGGGCCATATCGAGCAACCTTTCTCTGCATAAGGGGGACCTGCGCGGGCTTTGGCTCATTAGCAGGTGCCCATGTGTCAACCGAGTATGGCCAATCCTCAGTCGGGTGAGGACGATCCCTTGTCTCCTGCTCAGATTCTCTGAGGGCCATCTACCGGTCGTGCCCTTGACTCGCAAGAGCCTCTTCACGACCCCGCCCACTGACGTTGCCATTTTCTTTTATCATATTTTTAATGCGTGCTTGGCGTCAGGGGGCTTGATCGCTATGGTCACAAGTACGCTATTCTAAGATAAATAACGTAGGACGCTATTTCAGATAGAGATCCGTTAAGTTTGCGCATGCGGACTTCAATCAAGTTAGGGTTATAACGCTGTGAAAGTCTTCCTAATATGTTTAGTTATATTTAATAACTAATAAATAAATAACTAATAAATAAACTAATAAATAAATAAACCAATATTTAATGTAGGGAAACTGACATGATTGTTCAAAACATTTAAACATTTGATATGAAATACCACCTAACCGATAGCCATCTAAATTAAAAAAGCCATTTAAATTCCTGGTATGGGTTAATATAATTTTCAAATGTTTTATAAAACCATTTAATGTTTGGCATTTACTGTATAAAAATGAATTGTATCGACACAATTACTCTTGGAAATTAGATAAACGGTTGAGAATTCTTGGTACAGAGTATGATCAGAAAACGTGCCATTTCACAATGAAATACCATTATTTAAATTTTATATCATCAGCTGACTTGAACGTGTTGCCGCAAAGTTTGAGAAGTGATGAGCCAACTAGGACGCAGATGCTTCGCGATACAAACCATCCCACTTTAAAATTTGTAATTGTATCGTTTTTTATGGATGGGTTGGCAGATGAAAAAAGCCTACTTCCTCTCCTTCAGGGGGCAATAACGATTATTCAAATGTTCTTTATGTGATGTGCCATTTGGGAAGAGGACCGCGCTTTCTCCCTATTCTTTTCTTAAGTCTACGCCAAACGACTCTCATCCAGCTGTTTTTTTTATAACGTTTTACTATAAAACTAAGAAACTAAAAATGTGTGTGAAATAAAACCGTATTCATTTACGTAGTTTATGTGTACACGTGGGGGGCAACATTGCTACAAAATTAAGTCTTAATCTGTTCTGTATGATCATGTTTATATTTATATTACATCATATCACAAAGGCTTATTATGCTATAATTTATACATGAATTTGTGTAGGTTGGTAACATAGCAAAGCCATATTGTTCTATTCGTTGTTAATGTTTACGTTTATTCTCTCGTATTTATATTATTTATTATTTATTTAATTTATTTTTTTTAAACGGCTTTCGGACTACATTCCATATAATCTAATATTTCCATATTTTAGTGCAAATAAATTATAATATAATTTATGATGGTTTGAAAGAAAATTCAACAACAACGGTCATCTTTTGTAATGACCTTACGAACTTTGCCTTTAAGCAAAAGGATGTGATTTTTTTGGGGAGGGGGTGTCCTCAGTAACTTAGTGTAGTCAGAGATCCATTATGTATGTCAATCAGCACCGAACATCATTCCACCTGATACCCCAACTGTCTATCTCTGTGAAAAATATGTGACACACACATGAAGCAAAACGTTTTCAATGTCTTATCACCACGCGGTCAGAACCGATTCCCACAAACCAAACCTGCCCTCATTTGTTTGTGATCGGAACAATCCCCAGTGTTCGAGTGACCTGGCGAGATGTTGATTTGCGAATAGTTCCCTTTCTACTCGAAGGTAGTAGAGAATTTTATGAGGGATGTCTAGAGCCTTGTTTAGAGCTTGCCCTCCCATAACGAATCTACGAACCGTCTAAAAAACGACTAATAATCAAGGAACCCGTTAAATGACAGTTCCGCTAAGAGCAATAAAACGATCGTCTCTACCGCGACTTTCTCTTCGACTTCCGGTAGTTCTAAACCGCTGCAAACGATGGAGCGTCGACGAATACCCAGACTTTGGGTTATTTAACGGACGCTACGTCCACCGATGACCAGAGCATCCGCCGTGGCGAGAAGTTCGACTTGAAACCACGCTTTTAAGATAAAATCAATAATTAATTTTTTACTCAAATTTATTGTTTTATCAAAGCAGACAATTTAAAAAACCCATTAATTCTCCCTATAAGTTGGAAAGGATGAAAATGAACTGATTTCTTTATTTTTAGTGAAAAGAATTTAAAAGGATTAGTAACAAGTAAGAGCAAAGGCAGTGGTGGCGTTTAAAGGCAAATATTAATCTTCTTACCTGGCTATTATGAAGAGAAAAAAAAATAATGGCCGGTTTATGTTTTTGAGTGATTATGTAAGTTGTCAACCCTACCACACTATAAAGTCCTGTTGTGTTGTGTACGTTCATATTTATGTGCCACAAAAGCTTATTATCTCATATAATTTTCAATTGAGTATGTGTAAGTTGGTTACATTGGGAAGCTATAGCTGTACACCTGTTCTCTTGTGTAACTTTACGTTTATATGTACATGTGTAAGTTGGCAACATTGCCATACCATAACGTTCCTGTTCTCCTGTTTATGCTTATGCTTTTACTTATGAATTCATATTTACCTAGTTTGCGATAATTCAGTGTTCAATGCTTACTGAACTAACATTATTATTGATGTGTAATGTAAATACTTATATTTTCACTATTGCATGGGTATTAATTCCAGATTTTGTTCATGTACAAGCATAACTAATAGAAACACTTTTAAGCTTTTATATTGACGATTTTATAGAGTTCATAGACTAAAAAGGCTAGTTGGCAAAAATTGATGTTCAGTGCATTCACTGGGAGGTTCTCAATACTCGAACATGGAATTAAATTTTTATTGGAATTGGTTTATAAGCCAATTGTTTAACCAATTTCTGGCAATTTGTTACAAAGCAAATTTACCGATGAACATTTTTCAAGGTACGAATCAAAGGTGATATTTTTAGGAAGATTAGACTTAAATTAACGGCCTGATTCCTGGCATGTTGACTGAGGGGTAACGGACAATGAGGCTTAAGCTAATGTTTTAGTTGCAAACACATATTATACAACCAAGAGACAACAATCTCTCCACGAACCTAATCAGAACTTTTAATGAATTGTTTTGCATAATGGAGAAGGGAAATGTTATAACTAATGATTTCAAGAATAAATAGTGATACACATTGGGATGTGTAATTATTATTAAACAAATAAAACACCGCCTTCACAGATAAGCTAGTTAGTAATCTTCGAGTTGATACATTTTACGACTAATTACTTTATTTTGTATATTATAGTTGGTGTATTTATTAATGTTCCATCGAATGATTTACAATTACAGCGTTTTACATTAACATTCAAGTAAATATCGTTAAACCAACCTCAACAGCTATTAAGTAAAACAGATAGATTGATAGACATATTTTTAAATTAAAATCGAATTATATTATATAAAAAAGCATAGTGCTTTTACAAATACAATGACCAAATCTAAAGCATTTTGAAAAAGTAGTGTTACAAAGCTTATTAAATTTATGCGTGTCCGTAATAGATAAAGAAGAAAATAAATTTTATTATGGGGCTTACCCCGTTGAATAGCCTAAAATTTGTTAGGATTCATGTCAAAATGGATAAATAAAAAGAGATTTTAATATACTAGCTTAAATTAAATGCAATGTATTATTTAGACGAGGGTGGAAAACATTTACGGAAATTGAACGTAACGAACAACAGAAAAGTACGAATAATCTGGATCACGTTATTGTCTTGATGAAAAGTGAATTCAATTGTAACTGCCATGCTTTTGTCCTACATCAGGACAAAGCAATATTATATTGCCATTATTATTATAAATTGACAATATTGAGTTTTTAATAGAAGGTTTCAAATTTCTTTTGGAATATTTAGGATGGTTTTGCCATGATGATCACCTTAAAATTGGTCGAAAACTTGGCACTAACGATTGATTGTGCTTTTGTATTAAGCCCATCATAACCTGCTCCACATTATTCGCGAACAACGCAAATACAACACGATAAATTTAATAGTTAAAACACAAAATTAGTCTTCTTCGGTGTCAGCAGGAGGTAACAGAAGGTATTGCAAAGTCGGTACTTCAAGGTTGTAACGGTTGGCAGCAGGGGGATTGAAAGGGAAGGAATGCAGAAGTTGAAGGCCGGATAAGGTAGGAGCGAGTAAAAGAGGTAGATTTGTATGAGGAGTGGTTAGAAGAACGGTAACGAGTGTGCGGACTGGGTATATAACAAATATAAGAAGTAGGAAGAAAATTTGCGATATCTTCAGACTCCCTCTCATTTGGAGGCTTCAGCATAACGTGCCGCAAAATTTTTACTTCTTCGCACTTTAGCCGCATAGTAGCACAGTCGGTTTGTTTTACCATACTTAATTTTTTTATTATTAGTTTGGTTGAGGGGAGTGATTTAGTGAGTTAGTGAATGAAATATATATATATATATATATATATATATATA